>JAFEMH010002794.1:0-87500 GCA_022495995.1 Adenophora triphylla var. japonica
TGGATTTCAAAGATAGGCCGAAATAGTTCACCAATCAGCGATTGGTACACCCTTTGGCCTTCTCTATCGCCAAGGTATACAAAGTGTAACCTGTGTGAGTTTTCTGGGCATGCAGCCCCATCAAAGAGATCCGCATTAGGGGTGATCACGAATTTGTGGGGCATGGGAACAATGGAGTCCTGGTCTCAGTAGGCCGGAAAGCGTACTTTGCATACTAACTTCCGCCGATCTCGCGCTTTCATTTCCTTGTGTTGTTCCTATGAACCAGTGCCAGATGAGGGTCTTCAAGTGGTGGAACCTATGGCATTCAAGCTAGTAGCCGAGCTAGAGAGTAGGAGCTACCACCGGCGGCAGATCGGTGGAGGGTGGAATGGCCGGCCTGTGGTGGACGTAGGTGAAAACCTCCGTCCCGGGCCGAGTTACCCTGGGGAGCATTGAGTATGAGCTGGGCAAAGTGGATAGAACTCTTGCGGCTCGCCGTTGATTTTTCAACCTGGGCAAAGTAGGTGGAGGTAGCCCCGATGTAGCCGAATAACTTGGATTTCCACGAATGGGGCCCATAAGTAGGCTTGGATGTGGGTTGCCGTCCCCGATCGTTGAATTGCATGGCCGGGCCGAGGCGATGGTGTATAACCCGGGGGTACTGCGGTCCCGGTGATTCGGATGACACCGGGATGGAGGCTTGGTAACCTATAGAAGTCTGGAGCGAGGAACGGATTTGTGTGAGGAGCAAACAACTAGTACTATTCGAGGAGGGGCTCCCGATCGTGGCCCGTAACCAAGCTATGGCGGCATTCCGAACCGTGGTCGTTGCCGTGAAGGTCCGATTGATCGGTTCCGAACCGAGGTGGCATTCCAATTTGTTGGGGCATTCCGAGATAACCCCAACCATGAGAAGACATTCCGCATCCGGCTTTGTCTCCACCGAGGAACCGTGAACCGATTTGTGCCATCGGCCGCATGGATCCAAAGGTGGTCTCGTGGTTGGGGAGCCGGGTCGACCCGAAGACCGAGGAGCATGGGTTCTGCAGGTGGTACCATAGGAGGTGGGTGGTGGCATCCTGGAGTAATCGTGGCGACCGAGAGTGGGATTGGCATCCTCTTCTTCTTCCACGGTGAAGGTGCTTACCTGGGATTGAGGCCGGCGGCCAAACCGTGGCTCTTAATAGCCTCCATAAGGCTATTCACTGTGCTTCCCGTCGTAACCTCATCTCGTTTCGCTAACCGATTCCACCGTTGTTCCGTCTGAGGGGTCCCGGAGGCGGAGTGACGTTGTCCCCATCATTACCGGCCGATGCGTACATTCCGAGACCCGGAGTCGGAACAAACGGCGAAGCCGACGATGCGCTGACTCTTCCCAACCGATCAAACGGTGACCCGTGTCCAGAAACCAACCTTTGTGAGGAGCCATGGGAAAAGGCACGAGGGTTCGATGTCCGGGAATTGAAGGAAGGTAAGCTGTTTGGGGCTTTGGGCTCATGCAACATGCGCTATTTGTTCACGTTTACTTAAAACATGTTTTATTAACCTAATCGGTTGGAAAAGATTGCTCTTCTTTTTCGCAAACTACTCGATCCTGGATCATGGACCCCGTCACTACGCCTATAAGCCCCTCGTATTCCACCCGTATTTCGACCTCCCAGCGGTGGATGACCCTGCAAGGGTCCTATAGGGCAAGCGGGTCCCACCGACCGAAAGAAAAACGATCCTAAAAGTACTCGGGTAATCGAGTCTTAACGAGCATTCGATGTAAATTATGGACAAAGCCGACGTCAAAGTCAAGATCATGTCCGAGAGCTCGACAAGAAAGTCGGCATGATTTGACCGATAAATGTCCACGATTGATCTTGACTTGTCGTCAATTAGGCCGTAATTAGGCATGGAATAATCATTAATCCTTGATGACTCAAATTTCGTCAATGCCGGGAGTCCGTGTATAATTTGTGCCGCCGTAGCCGAAGTCAAGGCGCCTGGCCAATATCTTGGTCAAAGTCTCGCGGCGTAAAACCGGCAACTTCGACCGATTAGGGTCCCCGAAAGATATTGAGCTCGGTATGCCGACAAAGGCTTGAAAGGAAAGGTCTATACACGTACAGTGGCATGACACGTGACCGGACTAAAAACCAACCGGTCTCGGACAAAGTGTGTCACTGGACAAGTGCATGGTCGACACGAGGCTCCATGGGATGTTTGGGTAGTCCTGTGCTTGCACCGAGAGGCGTAATAAGACCAAACGGGCCGCGACAAGGATTTCCCCGAGTTAGGGACGTAGTGTGCAGTGTACGGTCACGTGCGCGTAGTGTGCAAGCAGTCTATTTTCTTTTTCTGAGTAAAATAGAAAAAAAAAAAATTATGTGTCTTACAAATATGATGCATGATTTTTTTTTTTGAAAATTTTCTTTTTTTTTTTGAAAATCTTTTTTTTTTGGAATTCTTTTTTTTTGAAAATTTTTTTTTGAAAGTAAATGCACACATAAGCACATAAACACAAGAATTCCGACAGTTAGGGACATGATTCCGACAGTCAAAAATTTGACTTTTCCCGAGGCGGCCAAAACAACACGAAAAATGTGCAAAAATCAACACACACAACAAATGATTTTTTAAAGCCGGGACGGAAGCTTGACCCTCAAAAGCTTTTTTTTTTTGAAAACGATGATACCGGTACGTGGGATTGTTAAACCACAATTTATCCCCGACTCGTGTTAGGAGACGATAACGGGAAGTTTAATGGTTTCCACCAATATATCAAATACCATTTTTTTTTAGAAAAAGCTTATTCCCCAGCGGAGTCGCCACTGTGATGATGTGCACCATTTCGCGGGAGAAATTCGATTTTTGCGTTTCTTTGAAAAAATCAAATAAAACGCGGAAAAGACGGAGTCGCCACGCCATTTTTGTTTTAAGGGCCAAAACTTTGAAAAATGCCCGAGATCATAGATTTGGGTTCGGAGGTCATGTTACACGCCGGGAAGGACGTTAGTGTGCACCCGGAATGCCTCGTAAAACGAGTCTTCCAAGCTGAAAATCATTTGTGTGTGTGTGTGTGTGTTTTGGCCAAAATAAGTTGAAACTCAGAAAAGTAAAAATTGGGAATTCTTTATTAGACTTTAAAATGATCCCATGATTTTTTGGATGATTTTTGGATTGAGATTTGGTACTCAAAAGACCTTTTGAAGTTGAAAATCACTTCTGCCAGAATGAAAAAGGCAGTGGACCTTTGATTTTGAAATGGATTCAAGGGCCTTAAAACTTCATAATCTGGATAAACTCAGAGAATTAAAGTTGTTCCAGACACCTTAAATAAGATTTGTGCGAAGGAATTTTCCATTTTGGAGAAGATTTGAGGGGTCAAAACCTTCTGGAAATCTCAGATATGAAATCTGGATTTCCAGAAGCTGATGAACTGGCATCTAAAAGAAAATTTGAAAAAGGGAGTTTTACTCACGCAAAAAATAAAGTAAAAATATGTCTGTAAAGCTCTGGATGTTGGCTACAAAAAGTGTTTTGTAGTCAATACCAAATTCCAAGATTATCTGTGTCCAAAAATTAAGACAATGGACTGGGGTCTTGGAAAATTGCTACTGGACAGCAACTTCTCAAGAAAGGAAAAATGATTTTAAAGGGGGTTTTTGCATCCATGCTTGTCCCCATTTCCCTAGGTTTTGGTTAGTGATCACTTGAAATTTTAGTGGTGAATCAACTATACCAAACCATCCTTGGGGTACATTAGGACTAAGCACTTCATTTGCTTGGGAAGGGGAATTTTATCCTTTGAAATCAAGATTTGATGCTTGAAAATGGTTTTTACGGTTTTGAAAATGCATTTGCAAGTAAGTAAGAACACATTGAAGAAAATGTTGATCCTTGTAGAAGATCATCCATGGAGATGAGCTTCCATGGTGATCTTCTTGGATCTAAGACAAGAAGATGAATGAACTACATTTTGTAGCTTGAGAATGCATGCATGGATGAGAGATTTAGGGTAAGAAGAGGGAGGTTATACCTATCTTCCTTGTGTTTTTGTGTTTGTGTTTGAACTTGAGAGTGAGTGGGTTTGATTTGAGTGAGTGAAAGTTGGGAAGATTCAAGAGAAAAAGGTGACAATTCTTAGAGAATTCTCACTGTTTTCTCAAGTATTTTCGCCAAATGCTGTGAGTTGTGTTGTTGGTCTCCTCTTTTTTTGTGACTGGAGGGCTCAATTTATAGCCCTCTGGAAATGACAGACTTATCCGCGCGGATAGGACCCTTCACAGTAATCGTTCATTAAATGCTGCTCCAGGCTTTGGACACAAGGAATAATTTTCAAAAAATCAAACAGAAAATGTTTTTCAACTTGCTGTTTCGGGATTTTCTCAATTCTTTTTCTTTTTGAGATTCCTTTGAAGGTTTATCTTTAAATAGCAATGCCCATTTTGCCCTCACTTTGTTAGAAATGTTAGAAATGTTAGGAATTGTTAGGAAATGTTATAACTTTCGTTAATTTTCTAACGAAAATTCTAACGAGCTCAAATTGGAGCACTTACAGTGAGGACCTTGTAGGACTTGGCCTCTATCCACTTTGTGAAGTAGTCGACTGCCACTAGTACAAATTCATGCCCATTGCTTCCTGCTGGGGCTATCTTCCCTATCACGTCAATACCCCAAGTTGCAAACGGCCAAGGAGTCGTCATGCAGTACAGGTCATGAGGCGGAAGATGATTGAGGTTGGCAAACCGTTGGCATTTGTCACACGCTCGGACATGCTAGACACAGTCTGTTTCCATGGAAATCCAGTAGTAGCCCATTCTGAGGTTCACTTGCATCAATGCTCTGGCATTTATATGAGGACCGCAAGGACTATTGTGGACTTCGGTCATTAACTCTCTGGTCCTTTCTTGGGTGACACACAGGAGGAGTGGTCCTTGGTACCGTTTCTTGTACAGGTCACCCCCTATAATGACATAATGGGAGGCCAACCGTTTCAGGGCTTGCAAGCTCTTGGCTTTGATACCTTCCCTTGGTCTACCTTCTTCATCTCTGAAAGCTGACTCCCCATTCTGGAGGAACTGGTAAATCTGACTGTACCAGGGTTCCTTGACAGGCTCAGGTCCCAAGTCTATTTCATAACAAAAAGTTGGGGCTTCTCTTCTACCCACTCTGATTGGTTTGATTGCCTTTCCCTCGGGGATCTCTACCAATGAGGCTAGAGTAGCTAAGGCATCTGCGAATCTGTTCTTATCCCTCGACAGGTAATGGAAAATCACTTCTCTGAACTGCTCAGTCAACTCTACCATGTAGGCATGATACCTCTGAAGGTTAGGATCCACAGTCTTCCACTTGTTGGAGACCTGGTTGATGATCAGGGCTGAGTCTCCATAGACCTCGAGCTCCTTGACATTCCTTTCTAAGGCATCTTTTAAACAAGCAATGCAAGCTTCATACTCGGCGACATTGTTTGTGGCAGGGAAGTTCAACTTGATGGCTATTGGCGTGTGCTCATCTTTCGGATCGACCAGTAGCATTCCTATGCCATTTCCTCTCTTGTTAGCAGCTCCGTCAAAGAAAAGTTGCCATCGGTTCTCAGGCTCAACTACGAAGATCCCTTCATCTGGGAATTAGGGTTCAGGCCCGCGGTCCTCATTGCTAGGGAAGTTTGCCAGGTGTTCTGACAACGCTTGACCCTTGATGGCCTTTCTCGTCACATAGTTGATATCATACTCGGCTAAGAAGAACCACCGTTTTGCTAGACGCATCGAAAGGGAAGGCTTGTCGAAGATGTACTTAATGGGGTCCATTTTCGAGACCAAGTTCACATAGTGGGCTTGCATGTAATGCTTCAGCTTATCGACTACCCAGACCAGTCCTGCACAAGCCTTTTCGCACGCTGAGTAAGTGAGCTCACTTCCCTACAGCTTCCGGCTGACAAAGTAAATGGCGTTTTCTACCCGAGAATCTTTCTTCTCCTGAGCAAGCATAGCCCCAACTTCCGTATCAGTGACAGTGAGATAGAGCATAAGAGGTTTCTATCTATGTGGGGGGCATAGCACCGGAGGATGTACTAGGTACGCCTTGATTTAGTCAAAGGCATCCTGGCATTCTTCAGTCCATTTTGTGTCTGCATTCTTCTTCATGAGCTTGAAGATGGGCTCGCACATGGTGGTCAGCTAGTTGACAAAACGGCTGATGTACTATAATTTGCCTATAAATCTTTTGACCTCTGTCTGGGTTCGAGGTGGCCTCATGTCCATAATGGCCTTGATCTTTCGAGGATCGACTTCAATACCTCGCTCCGTGACCACATACCCAAGCACTTTTCCTCTTGTCACTCCAAAGGTGCATTTGGCAGGGTTCAGTCTCATGGAATGCTGTCTCAACCTTTCAAAGAACTTTCGCATGTCGACAAAGTGCTATCCATCCTCACCTTTGGAATGGATTATCATGTCATCGACATAGACCTCAATTTCCTTGTGGATCATGTCGTGAAAGAGTGCAGTCCATGCCCTCTAATATGTAGCCCCGACATTCTTAAGCCCAAAAGGCATCACCGTATAGCAGTACGTTCCCCACGGTCTGGTGAAGGCTGTCTTTTCTTGGTCCTCCTCAGATTTATCTGGTTGTAGATGGTAAAGCCATCAACGAAGGATTTGACTTCGTAGTTAGCAGTGGCATCCACCAGAATGTCTTTGTTTGGAAAGGGATAGTCGTCTTTGGGGCTGGCCTTGTTCAAATCCCAGAAATCTACACAGCAGCGCACCTTACCATTGGCCTTAGTCACAGTCACGGTGTTGGATAGCCATGTCGGATATTTGATGACCCGGATGAATCCTACCCGCAGTAGCTTCTCAATCTTTTCTTTGACCTGTAGAGACCACTCTGGCTTGATCTTTCTCAATTTCTGCTTTACTGGCTTGGCATCTGGTGCTATCGGGATTCTGTGCTCCAAAATCGAACTGTCTAGCCCCGGCATATCCTTATATGACCATGCAAACACGTCCATGTATTCTCTGAGCAGATTGACCAGTCTGTTTCATTCAACCCCCTGGAAGAAGTTCCTAATCTGTGTCTCTTTAGGTTCCTCGACAGTACCCAAGTTAACACTTGTCAAAACCTCCTTGGCAACTTGGGCCCGGTTTTCCTCTCTGTCTGTAACCTGCTTAAAGATTTCTTTAATGTATTGTTCGTTTAGTGTGTTTGCATCTTGTTCAAATGATTCATTATTAACTGTTGTTAAGTTATTAGTTAATTTATCATTTGTTAAGTTGGCAATAAGGGGATACTCAGAAAGATCTGTCATTTCATTCAAAGCGAAAGGAAAGATGACATTGGCTACATATTCATAATCCTCAGGTGTGAGGCCTTCGGATGACTCGAAGGACTGGAATTCAAAGACTCCTAACTCAAGGGTATGGACGACAGGGTGTTTGACATGACTGGGCTGAGAGGGACGGGGTACCAATCCAATCTTCGTGATCATTTGCTGCCGGCTGGCCACCGGCCCTGAGAATGTCTCCCAATTCCTTAAAGGCATCTCTGTCTTAGTCACCAAAATGCGGGGATCAAAAGGTTCTTCAGCACCGTCTCCAATCACGGCAACTATCTCGTCATCTGAGCTGAAGTCGATCAAGTCAGGAATCTGCGCCTCTTCATCAAACAGCTTCTGCAAACCCAACTCACTGTCTTAACTATTGGCAGCTTCTATCTGGCTGATCTTTGGAAGTGCTAACTCGAAGGCGGAGAAATCCATTACCCCTGATGGGAAGAGTGCTGACTCTTTGAAGCGGTCTGGGTTTCCTTTGAAGGCATACTTGTTCTGAACATTAGTGGTAGGCCCAGGAATGTCCGGTAAGTCAAGGAACATTCTCCGAACAGGATTTGCTGGTTTTCCCTGAACTTTCTCAAGGTTTTCCAGAAGAGTTTTTCTCAAGGAGATCTGACTATCACTCATATTGGGTCCCACCTCTTGTGAAGTACTGGGCCAGAGACAAGCCGTAAGGATGGAGACGGATCCCTTGACTTCATTTTTCCTAAACTGTTCCTTTAGCTTTTCTGTCATCCTGAGAATTCGGTTTGTATCCCAAGCCGTGTCGGGTGGTCTGTTCCTTCACATCAATGACAGTATTGCGACCCTGAAGTCTTTTACCCAGTCCAAGCCCCGAAAGATAACCCATCTTTTTCATCATTCGGATGGCAGGAGGTATTTTATCAGAGGTAGCAGTGAGGTCGGTGCAACATACTTGCGCTTTGGAGGAGCTACAGAGAATCCGGTCAAGGCAAACCCTTCATCATCATGCTTGATCTCCAGTATTGGGATGCCTCCAGTACTAGTTCCTTCCACGGTGACACTGTCTCCGTAAATAGTAGTGATAGTCCCATCACTTGACTGGAATTTGACGCATTGGTGCAAAGTAGAGGCTACCCCGTTTATCTGGTGAATCCAAGGTCGTCCTAGCAGAGCGGTAAATTAAATGGGAATGTCAATCACTTGGAAGTCCACATCCATGGCCTTTTTCCCGAACCACAATTTGAGAGTAGCAATCCCCAGAACTGATCGAGCAGTGGAATCGTAGGCCTTAATAGTCTGGCTGGAAGGCTTCAAATCTGTGGGCTTCAAATCCAACAAATCCATCATTTTTGCTGGCAGGACGTTCATTGCAGACCCTCAGTCAACTAATACCCTTGGTAATCGGCGTTCTTCAAACTGGACTGTATTGTAAAGGGGTTCGTTATGACTAGCCCCATATTTTGGCAGGTCCAGGTCAGTGAAGGTGATGATATTTCCATAGTGAATATTTCCAATCATCTGGACGACCTCATCTGGGGTGACATCTATGGGCACCATGGTCTTGGCCAAACTTTCTTCTAGCTTCAGTTTGTGAGGGTATGAGGAGGTTAGCAGGGACCACAGGGAGATATTGGCTTGAGTACACTTCAACTGAGTCAGCACCGGGTCCTCTTTTTCAGAGTCTGGCTTTTCTGCTTCTGGCCTGTAAGGTCTTTTGTCTGTCTTCGGCTCGGAGACGGCATTTCTTTTGTCACCCTTAGGCTGTTCCACACTCATCTGTCCAGACCGAGTCATCACATAGACATTAGACTTTTCCGAGTCACTAGTCCTACCGGAGGATTCCTTCAGCTCCTTCAATGTTAAAGGCGGGCTTTTGCTGGCATATGGCCAAATCTGCTGGTTAATTTGATTAACAGCGCTACCAGAGGCATAGGCAGCTTCCCGAATCTGATCCCAGGTCACTGGCTTTCTGGCCTTTTCTGAATCCTGACTTCCCCATTGGCTTAGCAACTGGCTGATTTCAGTTTCATCTTCCTCACTCAAGGCCTTGACAGTTTCATTCAAGCTTTTCAGGGTCAACATACAATAGGAATTATCGTTCCCAGGGTTTGGGGGTTTGCTAATGGCTTCCTTACCTGAACATAGCAACTTTTTCAACAGAGCGGGGTCACATTCCTCATCACTGTCAAACATATCCCTTCTTTCTCTCAGGGTCAGCCTTCTGACGGCATCTTTGACATTGGCCAAACACCTCCTGAAGTGGGAGATTCCATCATCGACAAGGATTTCTGTGGGGTCAAACCTCATGGCAGGTTCCTGTTCTTTACTCACGAGAGGGTTTTCTGGGCTTTTTGGCTTCTGGACTAACCACTCTTCCACCGTTCCTTCCGGCATTTCGACCGTGTCTTCCCCAGTCTCACTACAGTAACTCCTGTGGGAATTCTCATCTTGACTCTGATGACCAATGAGGGCAAAAGCAGGTCGGGATATTTGGCGCCATATAAGGGGTATTCTGGACTCTTCCCCTGACTTAGGGATTACCAAGAAAACATCACTGTCGTCGTAAGATAGGAAGGGGACCGGGGTCGCTTCAAACTTTAAGACCCTTTCTAGAGCTTCCATACATTCTTCTTCGGAAAAAGTCTCAGGGGTGACCCTCAACACTGCAATAGAGTCTACTCTTCCCGATGGGGGTTTAGCCTCAATGACGCTTACGTGTTCTAGATCGGTGGGTGGAGCCCACTTCCCTCTTTCAGCTAAAGCTTCGATCAAGTTTCTCCATTCACCAACCAAGTCTTTGTAAGGAGTGTTGAATTCTAGGATGTGGAATTCATACTCTGCCTCATCTGAGAACGTATCCATTTTCTCTTCCGAGCCCTTACAAAGGTGACAAACACACTTTGAAGTGATACAGTCCCCCTTCCAGTTCTGTGATTTTCTACCCTATCTGGTCCTCCGGGTTTCATTTCCATTGGCTCCATGTTCATTCCTTTTACTGAGCTGTCATCATCACTGTAAATCCATCCATTCCTATTCTCGTTTCCGACTGACTCTTCGCTGTCACTGTCTGGGAGATAGGAAAATTCACAGGCGTTGACGAAGTTGGAAAGGTCAGGTTGATACTGGAGTTTCGGGATAAGGAAATTTGGTTCATGCTGAGGAGGGGGAGTGAATCCCATGGGATAATGCAGAGGCTGAGTGACCGGGATAGCTGTGGCATTTGCTCTCTGTTGGTGGGAAACAAAGCTGGGTCTTATCTGAGGAGGCGAGGGCGTTGGAACCCTGACGGCCTAGGATGTTGGAAAGGACTGAAAAGGGATAGTCCTTGGTAAGGGATCATATGTGGATAGAGGAGGGCATTGGTTATAGGCTGGGGGAGCTGAGATGGCTGCTTCTGGAGTCTCATCTTCTACCATAACCAGGGAACCGTTGGACTCAACCACTATCTGAACCCCATGACGACGGAGTGCATCTATAAGCATGGCTTGCTGCTCCTCATGGACCTTACGACTGTTTTCCAAGGCTAAGGCTAGCTCTTCTTCCCTAGTCATCTGGTTACCCAAACCACTGCTGTTTTCTGTCAAATCTGCCATTCTGACTCTCTGGACTGACAAAACTGAGGACTCTGGCGAGCTATCTGAGAATTCTGCACTGACAAGCCGCTGACCCGGTATTCTCACCCACTTCTTTCTCGCTGCGGGAAAGGGATAGGCAAGGTTTAGACTCTGGGGTAGGTGTTTAGGCTGAAGGCTCAAGCAATATGCAAATTAAGAATCTTTCAGTTTACTTAAAATGGTGTCTTTTATTAATTTCTATTTGGTTGGAAAAGGGGTTGCCCTTCTTTTTCGCAACTACTCTAGATCCTGGATCAGTGGGCTCCGTCACTACGTCTATAAGCCCCTCGTATTCCACCTGTATTTCGACCTCCCAGGGTGGACAGCCCCGGGTGAGGGTCCTATAGGGCACGCGGATCCCACCGACCGAGAGATAAGAACGCTCCTAATGGGTCTAGTGGGTCATAGGAACTTTTAACGCACGAGCGATGCGGATTATAGTCAAGGCAATGCCGGGAAAGTCTCGTCTTTCAGCCTTAACGGAATTTTGGCAGAGTTTCGCTTGCGCGATTGACGTTTTGACTTTTTGGCATTGTCCAAGAAGATAATAGGCATAGGTCGGACGGTAAAAGCTGAATGACACAGTGTCACATTGAACTTTGTTGCATACGTTGCTCGAGTCAAAGTCCAAGTCAATGCCGGTTCAAGATCTTGCCAATTTTTCCTTGTCGGAATTTCGGCAGAGCTCCGCTTGCGCAAAAGATCTTTTGATTTTTGGCACGGACTCGGGCTCGACTCTTACGTATCCCGTGCGGGTCAAAATCAAAGTCAATGCCGGAGTCAAGATTCTGCCAATTTTTCCTTGGCGGAATTTCGGCAGAGTTTCGCTTGCGCGAAGGATCCTGACTTCCGTCATGGGCTAAGGTTTGACCTTTACGGGGGTATACAACTAGGCTGTATGACACGGTCTAGACCAAAAACCAACCAAAAGTCACGATTTTAAAATGTGTGACACTGACTGTGCAGTGGTCGACACTGGCTGCCATGGGGAGTTTGGGATGATTCCTTGCGCGCCCGGGAGCATCGTAATGCTGTCCGTGACTGCAGCTGAACAACCACCCCGGGTTAAAGGGACGTGCGTGCAAAGTGTACAGGATATATAAGGTGCGCGTAGTGTGCGGCCTCCTAAAAATATTCCTTTTTGAGTTAAAACATAAATTTTCAGAAATGTGTTTTAAAGGAATGATTTTTCGGGACGGGGGAAATGCAGCAAGTAAGCATGTAAATTTTCTGGAGCCCGGTCAGTCTTGGAACTGAATAGCCCCAAGCTGCCAAGGCTGTCAGATTAGCCTCAGATTTTTGTCTTGGTGGAATTGCCAATGAAGCCGCCGGGCTAGGATCCAAGGAGAATCAAGCCGTACGGCTGCATCAATCAATTTTTCAGGTTCCATTTTCTTTCATTTGCAGGTTGTTTCCCCGGCCTTTTTGGCACCTTTTCAGCTCTAGCAAGCTTCCTGTTCAATATCCAGAATGTGCACAATTCCCAAGAACCAACAATGCATGCAATGCAATGAAAGGAAAAGAAGGCAAGCATGAGAATCGGATCCGTGGCGGAAGGCTAACCCACTCAAAAAAATCTTTTCTTTTTTTCGAAAAGATACCGGTACGTGGCATTGTTAGACCATAGTTTATCCCAGACTCGTGTTAGGAGGCGATAACGGGAAGTTTAATGGTTTCCACCTATATACCAAGTATCATTTTTTTATTTTAAAAATGAAAGCTTTTTTGTTTCCTCCCCAGCGGAGTCGCCAAACTGTGAATGTGTTGCCCAAGATCACGGCTTTTTCCTTTTTTTATATGTTTTTTATGTTGGAACCGCTTTCTCGTGTAAGGGGTCACCGCCTCACATCGGTTTGAAGACATCCGGTTTAAATTGAAAAACGGAGTCGCCACGCCATTTTGATTTCCTCAAAACTTTGAAAAAAAGGATTTGGGTCCGGAGGTTAAGTTACCCCTGGGGAAGAACGGATCGACGTTCACCCAAGGAGCCTTGCCGAAGCAAGTCTTCCAAGATCCGATTTTCATGCTTGCCTTTGTGCTTTCGTGTGTGGGATGTGTTTTTTGAAAAGGAGGGAATGTGCCAAGTGGTCTTCCGGACGTATAAACCATGAGTTGGTTATCGCTCGGGATTCCTTGGATTTTGATGTGTTAGGGACTTTGATCCCGTGCTCATCTTGGACTTACAACCATTATTATGAGACCTTGGGTCACATGTGATCGGAATAGGGACACCTCTTTTTATAGTCCAAGGATGAGACTCTTTAGAAAGGAAAGACCTTTGCCCATCAATCCTACATCTTGAGACGATTTGAGCTTAGTCGGGACATTTATGCTCGTCTCAAGTGATGATCGGAGATGTAGGGGCTCAAGTTCATCCTTTTCTAAAGGAATATCCGGCTATGGCATCTTTATGTGGAGGAAATGATGTAAAGATAGGACCTTTACACCATTACACTCCAAGAGATGCTTCAAGTACCAAAGGGGACTAAGGGAGGGGTATAAAGATTGGATCTTTATACTCATCCTATGCCTTTTTGTGCCTTAAGAAGGTCACTAGGCAATCCTTGGAGAGTGATCCAACCATGAGGGACATGGGGAATGCATTTTAAAGTAAAGATGACATTATTATGCTAACATATGTAATGAACATGATGCAAGCTAAGACTAGGAATGTAAAGGGAGGACCTTTATGGCTTTCCTATGTCCTTTAAGAACCATTTGGGTGGACAATCCTTGGAAGCAAGGTCTATGGGAAGGGGGATGACATTCATGAATAAAGATGACATTTTTAATGTAAAAGATGACATTTTTGTATGAAAAAGATGCTATTTTCACATCATCATGTGAGAGATCCACCCTAGAACAAGCCATTTATGGTCTTATTGTTCATCCTTGGGATGGATCCTCCATGAATCCCATGTGATAGGGGAATGGGGGTATTATGATCTACATGACTAAAGACTTGATTTTTATAGCAATAAATCAAATATAAAGCAAGTAAATGGCAATATAAATAGCAAAGAGCAATATAGCAAGTATGAAAAGTATATTTTAAAGAGAAGAGGAGGAGAGGTTACCAATGGTGGTGTTCCTCTATCTCCCTTGAAGATTTCCTAAGGAAGGAGCAACTTTGGAAGGATTTTGGAGAGGAGGGAGGTGATTTTGAGAGGCTTTTGTTCTCTGGAAATTTGTGGCTGTATTTTGGCAGAGTAACAGTGCCAAAAATTGTATATCAAAATGAATAGAGGAGGCCTCTATTTATAGGCAGTTTTGTGTTGGCTAATGAAGCCGTGCGGCTGTAACCTTTGGCTAATGAAGCCGTGCGGTCTTATCCATTAGTGACTCAGCTTATTTCTAGAACCATACAAGGTGGCATTGTAGAAGCTCTTTTCCAGCGAGGGACTACGTGGAATTTTAATTCCTAATAAGTCCTTCGCCCCTCGGAAGGTTTGGGAAAGATCCCAAATTGCACCTGAACTTTAGAAAAGTCCGGGGAATTGTCGGGAAACTTAATCGGAAGGCATGAGCCAGATTTGGGTACTTACACATACAAATTAGTGTGTAATAATCAAAATCATGTACATAAAATATTATGTGAATTTAAAATGAATTTATTTTAAAATACATGCAACTATATGGCAATAATGCATCCTGAAAAATGACATCTCCTCGTGTCCTTGTGGGTCGTACACACAACAACCGTTCCCAATCCCAAAGCTATAAAAAACATAAAGAAAAAATATTTAGTGTCACGTACAAAACATATTTTCTTCAATAGAATAATATAAGCAAATATAATTGACATACATGTACAATTGTTAAGAATCCAGCACAACATTTCGCATTGGGGTTTGTCGCTACAACAAGTCTCGATATAAAAAGGCTTAACATTGCACTACCCTAACTGTAGTTCCCAATCGTGCCAACGTTCCTAAGCAGTGGAAGGTACATCAGTTTCACTAAGATATTACTCGTGTCTGGCATCAAATATGACCCTAAGCATATCAAAATATAAGCCCGAGTATACTGATTAACCAATTCAGGCGGGGCATTTGCAGGAAGCTCCTCCCACTGAGTCAGTTGGTCTATAATCCATTTAATAGACATGCTACCACCCTTCAAGTCTGATTCAAGTGGTTGAATCCCTAGTAACTCGTGGCATAATTGACACCATTACAATTTATGCATATTGGTTCGGGAACTAATCACAGGATCCCCGTCTATACGAAGGCCACATAATATGCCAACATCCTGAAGGGTGATGGTCATCTCCCCAACTGGCAAATGAAATGTGTACGTCTCTGGACGCCATCTCTCAACCAAAGCCTCTAAATGCCAGTCATATTTGAAATGACCCAGTTTATAAACACCATAGAATCCAACATCTAAAAGTTTCCTCCGTACCTAACATCCAAGTTTATAGGAAGTTTCGGACTGCGCCTAAATCTAATAGTCTCAACTTCTTGTTGAGCCCAAATATAACTTGAACGGTGTTTATCTTGCAATTTTAATACGGAGTGGTCTAACGGCCCGGGATCAACAAATGCTTGATTATCATGATATTGGTCCATATGGAACAAACAACAAAACTATTAAACTAAAATTCAGTGAAAAAAGAGGCTGGCCCGATAAATATTTAACTGAAAAAGGGCAATTTTCTGACAATTTAGTAAAGTTTTTGACAGAAAATGGCATTTTTTTTTTACAAAAAGACACAACTATTTAATTATTAAACTATAATTTAGTAAAAAAGACCCTTCTCGTTAAATATTTAACAGAACAACGAAAACTCGTTAAATTTCTGACATTTCAGTTAAGTTTCTGACAGAAACTTAACATTTTTGTTAAATTTCTAACGAAATTCGGATATTAATATCAAGTTTCATCAAATTTTAATAAATAACCTATTGTTAAATTAAATCACAAAAAATTAACATGTATTAACGAAACTCAACAAAAATTAACATATTGTAATTTCATAGAATTGTAACAAACACATAAATAAACTCATAGCAAAGAAAGATAATTAAAACACAAATTATAGAAAGAAAAATCATCAAATACTAAACTTATATTTCAAAAACGTACCTATGAGTAATGTTTTTAGATTTTTGACGAGATCTTGGCAATGGTATGTGCTTGAGATAGAGAGAAGATGAGAAGATAGGGATGGGATGAAGGGGCTGAAGGGAAGGGGGAAGGGGGAGGGGGTCTTTACGCGTGGGACTCAGAAAAGCAGAAATCGGTATTACCAATGCCGACTTTACCAGAAAACGGCATTGATAATGCCGACTTCTGCTCCCAAGATTCCTTCTTAACTATCTTCTTAACCTAAAGAAGGCTTAAGCCAATTGAACTAAAGTCGGCATTGGTAATGCCGACTTCAAGTAAAAAACGGCATTGTCAATGCCGACTTCACAGAAAATGGTCATTTTGGTACATAAAATTTCCCTAGTCTCATTTGGGTAAATATTGATTTAAAATGGAATTATTTGAAAAAAAAAATCCTGTTTCAAGCATTGGGAGAAGATCTCACTTCTTAACCATAAATAAAGTTTGAAAAATTTAATCAAAGAGCTGAGATGAATCTTTTGATCTTAGACTGTGCTTTTTCTTTCTCATCAGGGCCATCCAGGTCTCCAATGTTGTCGTGATATTCCTGTCAAGTTTCCTCAAAGAGGGATTATTGCCAAATTTAATTCTCCATTAGCAATTAACAGAAAGTTAACATTTTCAGTTTTCGAACAAACCACATTTATAAAGATGGCTAAAACGGGCAGACAATATTTCGGATAAACCACATTTAAAAAGATGGCCAAAGCGGGATAAGTAGAAGCAACTTCAAACTGATTTAAAAACAACAAGGGAATTTTCAATAATTTGACGTGAATGTAGAACAACAGTAGTTTCAAGGCTCTGCCTGAAGTACATTCTTCACATCATTTTTTGTGAGCTTTTGTTGTTTGAGTAGTAGTTCAATTCTCGCTCGTATCCGAGGATGTCTGAACAAATTGAAGAATATAATAATGAATGTAGAAGAATTGTAAATATAAACAAAACTATACACTTTAATAGATGCAGAGTGAATGGAGAGAAGAGATCATCAGTTAGATGCCAACTTACTCAGATGTCCAAAGGTGGCCTAAAATAACAGCAATCAACTGTTGCAGCATAGAAAAAAAGACAGATTAGGATACCAAGAATGAGAGTAGAAAGGAATCCTTAAAGCTGCCACACGAGAGTCAACAAAATCCAGTAGGATGTCAATACAGTAACGGACAGATGCATATGCGTAATGATCATATTGTGCATACACTTTTATTAAGGAGTGATTGGATGACCATATCAAGTGAAATATTCAAGCAACAAACAAAATGAATATATATATATATATATATATATATATATATATATATATATATATATATATATATATATTGAAGAATTTGATAAAAGAGAACAGAAAAGAAAGCAATTTTGTTGTATATTCCATTGAATGAATGAGATATATATACAAGAGCTCAAGGCTATTCTAATTCTAAAGGTACATTGATTTGAGATTATTCATGAACTGAAGTGGAAGAGACGAAGGCACTGACTGTTGATAACAGCGTGAGGCGGGCGCACGGTGAAGGGGGAGGCGGCCGCCTGGGCCACAGCAAAACAGGATGGAGCCACGGCTGGTGAGGCGGTCGCATGAAGAGAGATGAGGCGGGAGCTTCGCGTTGTGGAGAAACAGGCTTAGAGCTTCTGTCGGTGAGGCGGACGCATGGAGAAGAGGGAGGCGGGCGCCTCGCGTAGGTGAGAAGTTTCGATTCTTAACACTCCCCCTCAAGTTGGCGCATGTAAGTTTCGAATGCCCAACTTGCCAACTAAGAACCGGAAACGTTCCGTGCCCAACGCCTTAGAGAATAGATCAGCCACTTGATCATCAGTGGAAATTTTGCATGGGGAAATGATGCCGGAAGCAACTCGTTCACGAACAAAATAACAATCCATTTCCACGTGTTTAGTACGTTCATGGAACACGGGGTTATTAGCAATATAAATGGCCGCCTGATTGTCACAAAAAAGTGTAGTGGCATGGGATTGTGGTGCTTCAATATCTTGAAGTAACCAACGTAACCATAGAAGCTCACTAACTGTAGACGCCATGGCTCGATATTCTGCCTCAGCAGACGAACGAGAAACAACGGATTGTTTCTTAGTACGCCAAGAAATGGGTGCCCCTCCAAGAGACATGAAATAGCCCGTGCAAGATCGCCTAGTCATAGGGCAGCCTCCCCAATCGGCGTCACAATATGCCTCAAGAACCAAGCCACCATCTGATGGAAGAAACAACCCTTGACCTGCGGTATTTTTGAGGTATCTGAGAACACGAAAGGCAGCATTCAAATGGCTTCTTCGCGGAGCTGAAAGAAACTGACTCAAGACGTTAACTGAGTACTGTATGTCTGGTCGAGTCACAGTTAAGTAGAGAAGACGTCCAACAAGTCTACGAAACTGAGGAGCATCAACGAGAGGAGAGTCGTCTGAGTGAGCAAGATGTAAATTCTGTTCCATAGGAAATGTGCTAGGGCGGCCACCTTGCAGCCCACTCTCTTCCAAAATATCCAATGTATACTTTCTTTGACTAAGCACCATACCTTCCTTGGAACGAGCGACCTCTATCCCAAGGAAATATTTGAGTTTTCCTAGGTCCTTGATGCTAAATTTTGCATCCAAGTAAGACTTGACTTGCTCGATCTTGTTCTCATTGTTCCCTACTAACAAGACGTCATCAACATAAATTAGGGCAGCCACATAGCAATTACCTCGCTTGAAAATAAAGAGAGAATGATCTGCTCGGGATTGGCGGAATCCTATTTCAAGGAGGGCCTTTGTGAATTTGTGATACCAATTTCTAGAGGCTTGACGAAGCCCATAAAGTGACTTGCGTAACTTGCACACTCGTTGGTCACCATCCTTAGCAAACCCTTGAGGCACCTTCATGTACACATCTTCTTGCAAATCACCATGTAAAAATGCATTATTGACGTCGAGTTGATGCACAATCCATTCCTTCTTGGTCACATGTAGCCCAATAAACTCCGCATAGTTACCAACTTGGCTACGGGTGCGAAGGTCTCGTGATAATCAATGCCCTCGACTTGGGTAAAGCCCTTCGCAACTAATCTGGCCTTATAGCGTTCCACACTTCCATCGGGCTTATACTTTATCTTGTAAACCCATTTGGAGTCAACCACTTTCTTTCCGGGAGGCAAAGTCTCAAGTGTCCATGTCCCATTTTGTTCGAGAGCAAGGATCTCCTTCTTCATTGCATCCCTCCATTCAACATGTTTAACTGCCTGATGATAATATTTAGGCTCATCACGTGAAGTGATGGCCGCCAAGAAAGCTTTATGATTAGGTGAAAAACGATCATAATTTACAAAGTTAGCTAGGGGATATACCTCCGAGGATTCTGATTGTGGAGCTGGAGACGGATGGTCTATAGAACCGGGTAAGGTAACAACGTAGTCCTCAAGATGCTTTGGTTGTTTCTTGGGTCGATCACTCCGCCTTGGTTCAGCAACTTGGGGTTGAACATTTGTTTGCTCAGTTGGATTCTGCACAGCTGACTGATCAATAAGCTGTTCATCTGGAGAGTCAGGCTGCTGTTCGATGGTCTGTTCATGTGATTGCTCAGCCGATTGAGCACCTGGCTGATTCATCAAAAGATCACCTTGCTCCTCTGAGTCAAACAACGGCAGAAGTTCATCCTCCCAGTCAAATTCTCTCCTTACAACAGAATCTTTCACGGGGCAATTTGGCACCATGTTCTTGAATGGGAAAACTGTCTCGACGAATCTTACATCACGAGAAGTGTAAATCTGTTTCGCTTCAAGATCAAACATTCTGTAACCCTTCTGAGAATGAGGGTAACCAACAAAGATACAAGGTCGTCCCCGAACATCAAACTTATCTCCCCCTTTCCTATTATCCTTGGCATAAGCAAGACAACCAAAAGAACGAAAATGCTCATAAATCGGTCTTTTTCCGAACAGGACTTCGAAAGGGGTTTTATTTTGTAAAAGTTTGGTGGGTAGCCTATTTATGATGTAGGTTGCAGTTAAAACACATTCTCCCCAAAATTTCTTTGGTAAACCCGCTTCAAAACGTAGAGCTCTAGCAACTTCCAAAATGTGCCTATGTTTACGTTCTACCACCCCATTTTGTTGAGGTGTGTCCGTACAAGAGGTCTCAAGAAGCATGCCATGCACATGAAAATATTCTAACATTCGTTGTGATTGAAATTCAAAGCCATTATCACTACGAACCCTTTTAACTTGTGTGCCAAATTGGGTGTGAATCATGTTACAGAATAGGGTCAAGTAGTGATAAACATCGAGACTTATACTTCATTAAAAACACCCAAACACCACGACTAAAATCATCAACAATAGACAAAAATATCGTGCACCCGAGAGAGATGATGTTTTATAGGCACCCCAAATGTCGCAATGAATGAGATCAAAACAAGAAGTAGTCCGAATAGTGCTTAAAGAAAAGGAAGTCTGGTTAACTTAGCTCTAAAACAAGAATCACAATACTTATCCCCTTTGTCTTCATGACCACAAATACTACTAAAGTAATCAGATTTGGAAGAAGCTGCATGACCCAACCTTCGATGCCAAGTGTCGGAGCTAACAATAGTTGTCAACGCTACTCTTCCACCTTTGACCGGCTCTAAGTAGTATAGACCATCACGTCGCCTACCCATTCCAATCAGCTTCCTCGAAGTTAAGTCCTGCATAGCACAAAAATCCGGATAGAAAATTAGTGAACAATTTAAATTTTTCGTTAATTTACTAACAGAAAGTAAATTGCATTTAAAATCCGGAATATTTAAAACATGATCGATTTTCAACCCATTTGGTAAAGCTGCACTTCCAACACCCTTTACGGTATGGCATCGCCATTAGAATTCGGCGGCATGGAGTTCTTGGTGTTATGACAGTTGTGTAGACGACTGTCATCACAAGTGATGTGTTCGCTGGCACCAGAATCAATTATCCAGGACAAATTTTCAATCTTACCCGCCATATTTGCAGTAGCATGCGTCACATCGTTCTCACCATTATTCTCACGGTTCTTTGAAAAACTCGGCCCGACTTGGCGTAATTTCTTTGCGGATAGGCACAGTAAAGGACTATCGTCATTGGTTGTTAAGTTAGCGAGATTTGTTCTTTGCTTTGTTACTCGAGCACCTGTTCGACCATTTATCCTTACTGCTACTTCCTCCTTTCTTCTTGTCAGACGGATAACCAATGAGCTCATAGCACTTATCCACCGTGTGGTAGAATTTGCCACAATGGGTGCACTTCGGTTTGACCTGCGCTCCCTCCTTCTTGTCCTCCTTGTTTGGCCTATTTGCTCCTTGGGCTTGAAAGGCTGCTGCCTCTACTGTAACCCTTCCAGCCATAGTGATCTGCCTCTGCCTTTCATCTTCGGACACCAAGTGATACGCAACACCCAAAGAAACGATTGGCTTTGTTCCCAAAATCTGAGTCTTAATGGTCCCAAAACTCTCATCTAGCCCCATTAGAAACTCATACAACTTCTCCTTTTCCTTCATTTCAGTCAGTTGCTTGGATACATCGCATATGTAACCATCACACTTGCACGATGGGATAGGAGATATTGAATTGATCTCGTCCCAAAGGCCCTTCAGTTTGGTGTAGTATGATGATACGGATAATTTTTCTTGCCTAGTGAGAGTTATTTCTCTTTTCAACTCATAGGCTCTAGGTGCACTTTGTGACCCAAATCGTTCATGTAAATCCCCGCGGTTGCTTCTGCAGTCTTGGCGTGTTTCACACTGCTACGAATCTCCTTTT
This sequence comes from Adenophora triphylla var. japonica, assembly GCA_022495995.1. Lineage (NCBI taxonomy): Eukaryota > Viridiplantae > Streptophyta > Magnoliopsida > Asterales > Campanulaceae > Adenophora > Adenophora triphylla. The sequence continues at coordinate 21,759 of JAFEMH010002794.1, forward strand.
CCATGGAGGTGTGCAACCAACCCTTCACCATCGCATTGCATCTCTTCCATAGGCCGAATTCTGCAGTACCTTCTCCTGGATTTGGAATTGAACCATCCACAAATCCAATCTTATTTTTAGCATAAAGGGCATTGCCCATCTCATCAACCCAATCTGCATAGTTCCCGTCATTCAGAAGATCACTCACAAACATGGTGTTTGGATTGTCTGAAGACGAGATGAAGTAGGGTGACATTACGTCCACCTTAGCTCCCCCTGCCATGCTACCTTCAACCTTGGTTTCCTCACCAGATTTGGACATGGTTTAGGGTTTCAGTGAGACGAAAGAAAAAAAAATTGCGGAAGCTTTTCTGAATCAAATAACGAGCTCTGATACCATGAAGAATTTGATAAAAGAGAACAGAAAAGAAATCAATTTTGTTGTTTATTCCATTGAATGAATGAGATATATATACAAGAGCTTAAGGCTATTCTAATTCTAAAGGTACATTGATTTAAGATTATTCATGAACTGAAGTGGAAGAGACGAAGGCACTGACTGTTGATAACAGCGTGAGGCGGGCGCACGGTGAAGGGGGAGGCAGCCGCCTGGGCCACAGCAAAACAGGATGGAGCCACGGCTGGTGAGGCGGTCGCATGAAGAGAGATGAGGCGGGCGCTTCGCGTTGTGGAGAAACAGGTTTAGAGCTTCTGTCGGTGAGGCGGACGCATGGAGAAGAGGGAGGCGGGCGCCACGCGTAGGTGAGAAGTTTCGATTCTTTACATATATATATATATATATATATATATATATATATATATATATATATTGAAGAATGATGATGCCAAAAAGTCGAATCAGCCCAAATTCAAGTGGTCGGTTGTACTCCGGCGGTTGAATAGCCTGAAATAAGATAGAAAACGTAAACTAAGCCGGGGCTTTTCCAGCGAAGGCCCTCCGACGTGAGAGTAAGTTCACGGTTTGTATATTGAGAAATCAAATTGACAGAGTTTCGGAGTCAAAGAGATAACCTACCAAAATATTGAGATTATGGCTTGTATTTATAGGAATGGATATGTAGAATCCCTGTTGAACTTGGATTATAAAAAGATAAGATATAAATCCTAGGAGGATTATATCTGTTGAAGAGTCCTTGTTAGACCTAAATTTGTGTAGGTGGTTACAATCTTAGAGAGATTGTAACTGCTCAATGTCCTTATTTGAACAGGACTGATAAACTGCACTGCTGGTATGTCGAGATGCGGATATTCCTTTCCTCATCATACATGGTATGTCGAGATACAGATATTCCTTTCCTCGTTATACATGGACATCTCGGCCCATGATGAGCCGGGGAAGAGATGAGGAATAAGTGGAGCCCGTCGTGATGATATCATAACCGTCCTCGGACCTCGTCCTCGTCGTCAAGGGAGGTCACCTCATCCTCAGAGGGAGGTATCCTGTCATCAAGGGAGGTCTCCTCGTCCTTGGAGGGAGGTCTCCCCGTCGTCAAGGGAGGTCTCCTCATCCTTGGAGGGAGGTCTCCTCATCCTCAGACCTCGTCCTCATCGTCAAGAGAGGTCACCTCATCCTCGGAGGGAGGTCTCCCTGTCGTCAAGGGAGGTCTCCTCATCCTCATCATCAAGGGAGGTCACCTCATCCTCGGAGGGAGGTCTCCCTGTTGTCAAGGGAGGTCTCCTCGTCCTGGGACCTCGTCCTCGTCCTCGTCCTCAAACCTCGTCATTGAGACTTGGTCATTTCGCTTACTAAGTCTAGGTCGACTTAGGGGAATGACGGGAAAGCTTGGTTCGAGGAAGGTAGAGAATCTTATTCCCTTCTTCGTACATCATACTTAGGATTATGTTTAGGGCCCAATCCACTTGGGCCTTGCCCGAACTAGCCCAAGTTCATATCTCGGTTTATACCGTTCAGTGGTCCTCCGACTTCCTAGCTCGGCATAAGGCTTTGTCGAGGAGGAAGTGAGCTCTACCTCAGTTTACGAGAATACGAACAGGCATCACGTGGGAGGTGTCGCTTCAGTTGTCCGATGGCTGATAATGCGATGATGGATTATGGAGCACGATGCTTGACTCCTTGGAAACCCACCAGGGTATTAAATGATGGTCGTCCTGCTTGGATCCCTCCTTCCGTCAATCACCAAAATATCAATGCCATTATTGAATGGATTGAGGATGAGGTATCTAGCACGGAGGAAGCCAATGAGGCGGATGCCGAGGTGTAGGCCGAGGAGACTAATGCCGAGGAGCAAGCTCAAACCCAACAAGTCATCATCCCAGATCCTGGCACGGAGGAAGTCGATGAGGAGGATGCCGCGATGCAGGCCGAGGAGATTAATGCCGAGGAGCAAGCTCAAACCCGACAAGTCATCATCCCGGATCCTGGCACGGAGGAAGACAATGAGGCGGATGCCGTGGTGTAGGCTGAAGAGACTAATGCCGAGGAGCAAGCTCAAACCCAACAAGTCATCATCCCGGATCCTGGCATGGAGAAATACGATGAGGAGGGTGCCATGGTGCAGGCCGAGGAGACTAATGCCGAGGAGCAGGCTCAAACCCAACAAGTCATCATCCCGGATCCTGGCACGGAGGAAGACAATAAGGAGGGCCTTTTTAGATCTTGATTAGATTTTAACTCTTCATGTTAGTAGGGCCAATGTAATCCAATTTTTTATCAATGAAATGCCTTTTCTCAATTTCATGTTTTCATTTATTGCTTTAGTATAAACTACTTTGCTTAATTGATCTGCTTTGCTTGAATGCCAGTACAAACTTGGGGAAGCCGAGGAAGATCATCTCGTACCTTTGATATTGTAGAACGAGGAGGCTAGCTCGGTTCTAGATGTTTGGCAAATTTTCCTGTTTCAAGTCATTAGGCCGAGGACGATTCCTTGGTCTGGACCGATGTACCGCTTTAGTCATTTAGAGCCGAGGGGTCTCCTCATCCAGACATTAGGCTTTCTTCTTTTTCATCTCTCTATGATGAGGAAAGATGACTCGCACATGGTTCATAGACGGTTTTGCCACGTTAGTCGTTAGGCCGAGGGGTTTCCTCGTCATGACGTTGGGCGCTCTTCTTTTCCATCTCTCTATGACAAGGAAAGATGACTCGTACATAGGTCTTAGATGGTTTTGCCGCGTTAGTAGTTAGGCCGAGGGGTTTCCTCATCGTGACGTTGGGCTCTCTTCTTTTTCATCTCTCTATGACGAGGAAAGATGACTCGTACATAGGTCATAGACGGTTTTGCCACGTTAGTCGTTAGGCCGAGGGGTTTCCTCATCGTGACGTTGGGCTCTCTTCTTTTTCATCTCTCTATGACGAGGAAAGATGACTTGTACATAGGTCGTAGATGGTTTTGCCGCGTTATTCGTTAGGCCGAGGGGTTTCCTCATCGTGACACTGGGCTCTCTTCTTTTTCATCTATCTATGACGAGGAAAGATGACTCATACATAGGTCGTAGACGGTTTTGCCGCGTTAGCCATTAAAGAGGCTTTGGGCTTTCTTCTTTTTCATCTCTCTATGACGAGGAAGATGACTCATACATAGGTCGTAGATGGTTTTGCCGCGTTAGCTGTTAAAGAGGCATTGGGCTTTCTTCTTTTTCATCTCTCTATGACGAGGAAGATGACTCGTACATAGGTCGTAGATGCTTTTGGCCTCTCCCATCCTTGACGAGGAGAAAACTCGCTTGGTAGTTGACTTGCACGTTGAAGAAGTAAATTTCATAAATTGAAAAGATTACATCAGATTGCAACCCTACCTTGCTAGAAAAGTAAAAACTAACAACGATAAACTAAAAAACTAAAACTAGAATTAATTAAAGTACTCAGCTCTTGCTATGATTTAAATTTGAATTTCATTTTCTCCGTGACCATCTAGTATCTCCCTTCCAACTGGTTTGTCTACGTCCTGTAGCACTCCTTGTCTCAGGTCATAGCTGGCCCCCGAGTTCTGGCCGTTTGACGAGATGAGGGGCTATATCTAGGATGGACAAAACTTGTGTTTAGGAGATTCTAATGGAGTTTGGCCCTAGGAGGCCTGTCTTCTTCTTCATCAGTATCTTTATCATCGCTGGCTTCTTGCCTTTTCCGCTTGCCATCGTTCTTCAAGACATAACGATCAAGCTTGCCGTCATCAACCCATTTCTGGATCATCTTCTTGAGGGCGAAACAGTTCTCAGTGTTGTGACCATAGTCTTTGTGGAAATCACAGTGCTTGGACGGGTCACGCGGGTACTTTGGTTGGTCACTGAGCGGACGGGGGTTTGAAAGATTCACCAACTGCATAATTTCCGTGATTGGCTTGGTAAGGGGAGTGAAGATCTCAGTCTTTTCAGTTCCCTGCATCCTGTTTTTGCCCTTGTAACCGTTTTCGTTGGAGGACGTGTGGTTTGCGTTCTCTTCAGTCTTTGTCTTGTCAGACTTTTTCTTGCTTTTCTCTTCCGCCATGGCGATGGCATATGCCACATTGAATAAGTCTGACTTAGACTTGGGCTCTTTAGCAGAGAGTTCATATATCAATTGTCCGGATCTAAGTCCGGAGTTGAAGCAGACGATCACCTCCCTGTCATTCAGGCTTTCTTCTACTTGGTCTGCCATAGCTCTGAACCTGTTGTAATAGTTCAGAGTAGTTTCATTCTTCCCTTGCTCGATGTTAGCAAGGTCAGTCAATCTCTTTTTCCTCCTCCCTGCCGTGGCAAAGTGGTCTAGGAACATCCTCCTCATGCCTCTCCAGCTATCGATGCAACCTTTTTTAAGCTTAAGGAACCAGGTCAGGGCTGTTCCGGAGAAGGTGCTCGCGAAAGCTTTGCAGAGCATGTCATCGGCCTTAGTGAGGAGGGCCATAGTAGACTCAAAACTTTGCACGTGGTCCCGTGCGTCAGTGGTTCCGGCATATTTTTCAAAATTTGGGACCTTAAAGAGAGGGTTAGGTGGTACATCTGTTATTCTCTGAGAGAAGGGACGAGTGGACCAGTTGTCATCATCTTCTTTGTCCTTCTTCCCCATTTCCATGTCGTTGATTCTCTTTTTCAAGAGTTGCCATTCTTTAGCCTCAATCCCCTTCTCAGTGCTGGAATGAGTGCTTCTGTGGGAACTCCGGTGGGAACTGCGATGAGACCTTTCTATTGGGTGACCATTCACCCTACTGTGTTGTCCTTCATCACCTCGGTGATTGTTTAATCGTCTGGAAGGTGTCTTATTCTTCCTCGGCTCCAACTCTTGGTGGGCGAGGAACATCCTGTATGGTTGAGGACTCCTCGGCCTAGCGTGATTTATGGGACAAGGGGAGTTATGTCGAGGGGGATGACTGTGATGAGGTGATAGGTTAAGACGAGGAGGGGATAAATGTGCCAGACTGAGCCTTGCTCTCAAGTCGGCGGAATTTACCTCCTGCTCCTTCGAATTTATGTGGCTTCTGAGGTCTACCACGGTCTTCTCGTTCTGATGATTGTTAGGCCGAGGACGAAGGGCATCTCGGAGGTTCTGCTTAGGTGGTACAGCAGGCTCACGGGGAGGACTCCTTTGGCTATCTCGTCCCTCACCCCGAGTTTCCCTTCCATGAGAGTTGTCCGACCTCGAAGGCCTAATGAACTCGACCATTGAGTTTTCTGGATCCAATTGCAATAAAGCAGCCTGAGTCTCGTAAATTCTCTGCAAAGTCTCCATTTGTCGATGCAACAAGGTATGTTGGTCAACGGGATGGGCGTTCTCAGCTAGTCCAACGTCGGCGTTCCTTGTGTTCTTCTTGCTTGTTTGTTTCCCTCGTGGACGAGTATGACGAGGAAGGTTGGTACCTGCCTCCTCGGCAGCTGGCTGTCCCATAGAGCGAAGAGTCATGCCAAGGGGTGGTATCCCGTCATTCAAAGGTGGAGGAGGAGGTAGCATCTCGTCGGTGGGAGGGATCTCATCTCCCTAACCTCGGTTTTCCTCGTTAGTAACACTTATGGTATTCCCGTCATTCATTGGAATTATGATGGTGGAGCAGAATTTTTATCAAAAATCCAAACAGAATTTTCTCCGGCCCAAATTTCCAGGCGAACAAGGAACATATTTTTTTTTCAGGCGTGAACAGTACTTCAGGCATGAACAGTACTTTCAAGCGTGAACAGTATTTTCCCGGCCAAATTTCCAGGCGAACAACAAACAGATTTTTTTTCAGGCGTGAACAGTACTCAGCGCGCGAACATTACTTTCAGACGTGAACAGTATTTTTCCGGCCAAATTTCCAGGCGAACATCAAACAGATTTTCTTTCAGACGTGAACAGTACTTTCGGCGTGAACAGTACTTTCAGCGTGAACAGTGTTTTCCAGGTAAGAATAGTGATTTCAGGCGAAAAATCAACTTTTTTCGGCTAAAACAAAAGATTTCAAGCTATTCAATGGGTATTCGAATCGGGTCCCGGCAATGGAACCAAACTAATGATGCCAAAAAGTCGAATCAGCCCAAATCCGAACGGTCGGTTGTACTCCGGCGATTGAATAGCCTTAAATAAGACAGAAAACGTAAACTAAGCCGGGGATTTTCCGGCGAAGGCCCTCCGGCGTGAGAGTAAGTTCACGGTTTGTATATTGAGAAATCAAATTGACAGAGTTTCGGAGTCAAAGAGATAACCTACCAAAATATTGAGATTATGACTTGTATTTATAGGAATGGATATGTAGAATCCCTGTTGAACTTGAATTGTAAAGCGATAAATATAAATCCTAGGAGGATTATATCTGTTGAGGAGTCCTTGTTGGACCTAAATTTGTGTAGGTGGTTACAATCTTAGAGAGATTGTAACTGCTCAATGTCCTTATTTGAAAAAGACTGATAAATTGCCCTGATTCCTTTCCTCGTCATACATGGTATGCCAAGATACAGATATTCCTTTCCTCGTCATACATGGCCATCTCGGCCCATGATGAGTGATGTAGGAGGAACCGAGGAAGGAATCTGCACCAAGAAAGGATATATGACGAAGTCAAATATATCAATTAGGCTCCGTTTGTTTCGGGGAAAATAACTTCTGGAAAATGATTTCCTGGAAAATGTTTTCCAGAAAAGGAAAACGTTTTCCGAAAATGTGGAAAACGTTTTCCGGAAAATGAGGAAGATGTTTTTCTGGAAAACAACTTCCTTAGGAAAATGGGGAAAATGGGAAATTCCGGAAAATGAAGATGTTTTTCGGAAAATTATTATTATTATTATTATTACTATTATTTTATTATTATTTTATTATTATAATTATTATTTTATTATTATTTTATTATTATTATTATTTTATTATTATTTTATTATTATTATTATTATTATTTTATTATTATTTTATTATTATTATTATTATTATTTTATTATTTTGTTATTATTATTATTATTTTATTATTATTTTATTATTATTATTACTATTATTTTATTATTTTTTTATTATTATTATTATTATTTTATTATTATTATTTTATTATTATTTTGTTATTATTATTATTATTATATTATTTTATTATTATTATTATTATTATTATTATTATTATTATTTTATTATTTTAATTTTATTATTATTTTATTATTATTTTATTATTATTATTATTTTATTATTATTATTATTATTATTATTATTATTATTAAAATATTATCCATCCACTTTTTTTACACCATTTTCCGGAAAACAACTTCCTTAGGAAAAATTCGGAAAACGTTTTCCTTAGAAACGGCGGAAAATGTTTTCCGAAAAATATTTTCTCCATTTTCCGGAAAACTACCAAACACCGGAAAATGGGAAAACATTTTCCGGAAAACAAACATGTTTCGGGGAAATTGGGGAAAACGTTTTCCGGGGAATTACCAAACACCGGAAAATGGGGAAAACGTTTTTCGGAAAACGTTTTCCTCCCATTTTCCGGTAAACAAACGGGGCCTTAATTTTGTATTTTAATTACTATCTTAGGACTTAATTTGTTTTAGTTTATATTTTATTGCTTATTTTCGTCATTAATTTTAATTGGTTGATTAGAGATGATTTTAGAGTAGATTTTGAGGAGATTTACTAGTTTTTTAATCCTATTTAATTACCATATAGGTTATGAGTAATTCTAGAAGGTTTAGGATTGTTTTTAAAGTTTTATGGGCACTATAAAATAGGCCTAAGATTGTAATCCGAAAATTAGCTTTTTGATATATAATTTTGAAGAGTTATTCTCTTTTTCTGGTGGATTCCAGTTTATTATTCTCCTTCGTCTTTATCACCATATCATCAATATACGCCTCAATATTCCGCCCAATCTGATATTTAAACACTTCATTCACCATTCGATGATAAGTCGCTCCCGCATTCTTTAATTCGAACGGCATCATCTTATAACAAAAATTTCCCTTTGGAGTCCTTAATGCCGTCTTCGCCCTATCCTCCTCGGCGATTTTGATCTGATGGTACCCAGAATAAGCATCAATAAAACTGAAGACCTTGTGGCCGACAATAGAATCAACCAATTTATCAATCTTTGGCAAAGGATAACAATCCTTGGGGCATGCCGTATTCAAGTCCGTAAAATATATACACATTTTCCACTTCTTGTTAGACTTCAACACCATAACCGGACAGGCCAACCAAATAGGATATTGTATCTTCTCAATTATTCCCGCCTTCAATAGCTTGTCAACCTCCTCCAAAACTGCAATCTCCTTCTCAGGCGACAAATGCCTAACTTTCTGCTCAAACGGCTCTATGTTAGGATCAGCGTTTAAATAGTGCATAGCCACATTCTCGTCAATTCCCCTCATATCCTCCGGCCGCCAAGCAAACACATCCAAATTCTCCTTAAAAAACTCAATCAAACTTTCCCGCTCATCTCGCGACAATTGTTTTCCAATCTTTATTTTCTGCTCTGGAAAATAGCAGTTAACTTCTATCTCCTCCAACTCTTCACCCGCCTGAATGTCAGGCTCATCCCGCACTTGCAAAGTTTCAACCTCCATTCTTTTCCTTTTCTTTCCCTTGGCGACAATCACCTTCCTGGGATCAGCAAAAACGTTCCCAGTAGGCCGCCCTTCTGGATTCTCCACCTCAATGGTTTCACAATCCTCATCGGATTCATCAACAAACTCTTCAACAATCTCCTCTATTCTTGGCTCTGCCATATGTACAAACCTCACAACTCTTGCATAACTAAAATTTTGGGCCACGTTAACAACCTCTACTGCAAAATTGTTCTCGCCATCAGCATCCCGCTCAGCAACCTCAAGCTCGGGCTCCCGCATCTCTTCCACATCAACTTCCTGCTCAGGAGCATTGTCCTCAGTTTCTCGCAACTCAATCACTTCATTTCTAGATTCTCGCACAATAACCATACTAGATTCTCGTACACCCAACTCCTCTGCTTCCTGCACCTCCTCAACTTCAACTATCATCACTTCTGGAATCTCCCTGGCCACTGTAACTACCATATCTGTGCCATTCCTCATGCTATCTGTTACTATCCAATCAGCCTCATCTTCCACAACCTCCACAATCTCAACAATGTTTATCCTCAATTGGCTAGAAGCAGACTTGGTAGTCTTTGAGCTCGTGCTTTCTGCCTTGGCTTTCTGCATCTCCTTTCTCTTCCTTGTCACAGTGATCACTCACTCTTCAAACAACCTATCCCATTAGTGAAATTACCCAGGATTTCGAGCGGGTGCAAAACGCGGTTGTCTTTCGCGGAGGGTTGGTGTCTGAGACCTCGCTTTTCGGGAAGGAGTGAGGAGTCGCCACGCGATTTTTGTATTTTGAGCCCAAAACGTTGAGAAATGGCTTTAGTGAAAATGGTGTCATTTTTATTGGTAGCAAAAACTTAGGAAAAAGCTTTGAAAACAGGGGTCATTTTTATTGGTAGCAAAAACGAGTAAAAATCTTTTTAGTACCAGAGATTGTTAGGTTCGGAGGTCATGTTACGTTTCGGGAAGAGTATTACGAGATCACCCGAAACGCCTCGTATGACGAGTCTTTCTACCTTTCTCGAAAACGTGTGCGTGTGTGTGTGTGTTTGCATTTTGAAATGGGGGCTTAAATGACAAGCTTAATCTTGGTTTGAATGTCAAACGTTGATTAGGTGACTTTGTTTGAAAAGACGAGCGTTTGAATGACAAACGTCGATTTTGAGACGGAAATGAGCATTTGCGTGGCAAACGTCGGTTTTGAGTTTTGAAAAGGAGTTCGAAGGTCGAACTCCGGTTTTGAACCGGGCGAGTCATTGTTAACGATTTTTACGGAAAAAATGTATTAAATGATTTTGAGTGTCAAATGGCGGCTTTTAAGTTTGAAGATGAGCGTTTGGATGCCAAACGTCATTTCGCGCGTTTTGAAAGAGAGTTCGAAGGTCGAACTCCGGTTTTGAACAGGGCATTACATTGTTAACGATTTTACGGGAAAAACGTATTAAATGATTTGCAATCAACGAATCGGGTTGCGACTCGAACTTTGAAAAGTAAATTCTATCACGATCCAAACGGGTCGGACTTGTAAATGACAGTATTTAAATGCGGTATCGACGGAATCAAACGATCCGGAATCGTAAATGACGATCAACGAGCCAAACGACTCGAAATTGTAAATGACGATCGACGAGCCAAAACGGCTCGGAGTTGTAAATGACGATCGACGAGCCAAACGACTCGGAATTGTAAATGAAGATCAATGAGCCAAACGACTCGGAATTGTAAATGACAGAAATTTAAATGACGATCGACGGATCGATCGATCCGGAGTGGTAAATGACAGAAATTTAAATGGAACGGGGCCGGAACGCCGTTTTAACCCGAGATTACTTCTCTTACGGGAAGAGAAGAGGATCTAGGGGCTAAAACGTATCGGACCCCGTTAGACGGAGGCGTCTACATTTCAACGGTGTTCGTCTGAAACGGTTATAGTGACTGGCGCATAAACCGAGACGGAACGAGAGATTAGAGAGAGGGAGTTATACCTATGGCTAGGGTCGACTCCTTTGGCTCGGGAGGTGTATACGGGATAAGGAAAGTAGTGTGAAACGGTGTTTCGGAGTGGAGGGGGGGGCATATTTGATTGAAATACGAAGGTTTCACGCGAATCGAGACAAAATGGGAGCTCGGGAAGGGGTGAAACTGGTTTGGGCCGTGGCAATGGTGATTTTGGGGAGTAATTTTGTTGTTGTCAATGGCTTTGACAGCCCTTCTATTTATAGGTGAAAATTCAGCATGAGTCCGGCCGGACTTAGACTGAAATCCAGGGGGTTTTGTGAAACTTTGGAAATTGGAGGGACTTGCTGGCAATTTCTGAGAGTCTGCAAAGGAGTCCGGCCGGACTGAGACTGTATACCAGGGGTATTTTAGTCTTTTGGCCTTGATTTCTGATTGAAAGGTGACTAGAGGGAGGTGGCATGCTTGCCACGTGTCCCATGACTCACAGGTTGTGTGGGAGTTCGTTCCCGGGTCCCGGTTTTGTCCGTTTTTAAAATAACAGTCCAGAAAATGTCTGAAATGCCCCCGAAAAGTGCCGGAAAGTGCGTTTTTCAGGGAAAGCTGTACTTTCACGTGCGATGACGTGTGTCAAGTACGTTTCGACGTCGGGATGCACGGGGCAGTCCCGGGACGTCTTGTTGGCTTGGCAACGGGGAGCTTAACGGGTTCCGGTTAACCTGGAGCGGGCCAGTTAACGGATTCCGGTTAAGTTTCTAATGGATTTTGACGATCCGGATTTGGTTACTTACAGTTAGCCCCTCAGCGACGTCTCTTCCGAAGGAAGTGGGGTCGTTGAAAAAAGATAAGGATCCAAATCGGGATGCCTTACTTTGAAAGACCTGGGCGGTCAGCTGGCTGGACCCTTAGCGAAAGGATTCCTATGTATCCCGAGAGGGAATCAAGCCGATCGTAGTTCGTAGGTGCAAGGGTCGCGCGTGGGGACCTTGAGCTGAGCGAGACTGTTGGGAGGCGTCTGAACCTGAGAGAGACCATCGCGAGGTACCTGTACCTGAATGGAGACTATTGTGAGGCATCTGAACCTGGGATTTCTGAAACCTTCGAGGGCATGTGGCGCCTCAGACTGGAGTTGCTGAAACATATGAGGGCGTGTGGCGCCTCAAACCGGAGTTGCTGAAACATATGAGGGCGTGTGGCACCTCAAACTGGACTGAACGAGGATATGTTTATCCTGAGACGAAGGCATTCGTGCCTTGAGTGCTGGGCTTACGATGACGGCCAGGTTTATCCTGCTGGGGATAGGGTGGCAATGATGGGAACAGTTGTGTTAAACTGGCGTTATTAAAAACTCGTAAGGATTGACGTTTCTTCTTTAGAATCCTGCTGGGGATGAACATTCGGTCTTACCTTGATGGCCGAAGAGGGATTGTTGTGCGGGCTTACCATGATGGCCGCTGAGGTGGGACGATCGGGCTTACGACTGGCGGCCGGGGAGGTGAACGATGGTGAAAACCACTAGAAATTTTAACGTCGGGAGACGGAATTGTAACTGGAATGTCCGGAGACATGGTTGAGCATTTGAATGTCAAACGTCAACTGGGGATTGAATTTAACATCTGGAAACGGGATTGTAACGGGAATGTCCGGAGACATGGTTGAGCGTTTGAATGTCAAACGTCAACTGGGGATTGAGAATTTAACATCTGGAGACGAGCGTTAGTGAAAACTAACTGGAAATTTAACGTCTGGAGACGAGCGTTAGTGAAAACTAACTGATAATTTAACGTCTGGAGACGGGCGTTAGTGAAAACTAACTGAAAATTTAACGTCTAGAGACGAGCGTTAGTGAAAACTAAATGATAATTTAACATTTGGAGACGGGCGTTAGTGAAAACTAACTGGGAATTTAACGTCTGGAGACGAGCGTTAGTGAAAACTAACTAAAAATTTAACGTCTGGAGACGAGCGTTAGTGAAACTGGGGACTTATCCTCGGGGGATGGGGTGTTAGAAATGTCTAACTGGGGGAAATTTTACACTTTTGGGGGCCAAAAGGGGTAAAATTGGAACTGTGAAAAGCTGAGGGGCCAAAGTGGCAAGGAATATTTTTGGTGCAACAAGAATCCGGCCGGACTTGGACTGAGTTTGACCAGGTTGTTATCAGCGCCAAGCCAGAAGAAAAAGTGGCCATTTTCTTTCATTGTTTTCGACGAGGAGGAGAGAATTTCACCCCAAATTGTGAGGTTTGCTCAAATTTGTGAAGGAAAATTGCTATGGAAGGTGATTGGGAACCAATGGCTCGTCATGGAAGGACCGATGACGAAAGAACGCGGTTGGTTCAGACCATTCGAACCAATATTCATCCATTGAATCCGGCAGAGTTCTACCCGGCTAGGGAGAACCATAATTCCAAAGGAGGGATCGAGAGACAGGTACACTTCCCTCAAATTCCATTAATTTTAAGAATGTGCATTCTTTAAATGTTAGAAATTTAACTAGGAATGAGCTAGGGATTTTTGGTGCTTTAATTGGGGCTTTTGACTTTGCTATGAACTTTTGTCGAAATTGACTAGGATGTAGTTCAATTGACACTATGGGTAGATGACATAAAAATTTTGATTGCAAAATTCCATGTCTAGATGTGTTTTCCAAATTTAAAGCATGTTTAAATCTGGATGGAGTAAATTTTCGAAATGTTCGAAAGAATTTGAAAGTTCCGATTTTGACGGAGTTTTCGAAGGGTTTTGAAAGTTCCGAATTTGACAGAGTTTTCGAAATGTTTTGAAATCTTGGACCGTCAATACTCCAACCGGGATGGAAATATTTTAGGAAAGGAATTGAGAATAGTATCTGCATTGCATCATTTTGACATGCGTTCGTGCATTCTGTTGATGTCGCTTCTGTGCTTAACGTATTTTGCTTTGTTCACCTGCAGGGGCGAGGGACGATTGATGTTCGCAATCAGAAGAGTCAGGGAGCCTTCGAGGCTGTGAGAGCGCTGTGGGAGATATTCCCGGACGAGGCTCGGGAGGGAGAGAGGAGTCCACGGCAGCTTGTGGTTGACTCCGGATTAGCTGGGTTTATCAGTGCGATAGTTGCGATAGCTGCGACGCAGAGGGACAGGTCCATGTACGTAGCTCTGAGCGAGTACTGGTGGGATACGACCCACACTTTTCATTTCAGATGGGGGAGGCGACGGTGACTCCCACTGACTTTGCTGCTATCACCGGGTTGCCGACCTATGGCAACGCGCTGGTGTGGGTGGATGGTTATACCCCGGGGCAGTTGTCTGAGCTGCTGGGTTTTGATATCACCGATGCCAGGGGCTTTAGGCATTCGGTATAGGCCGATGGAGAGGCATCTGCAGACGGGTATTGCAGATTATTTGGGTGGATCTTTGAGGATGACCGCGGAGCGCCTGGCTCGAGGGTTCATTTGGTTCGCGTTGTCAGCGACTTTGTTCCAGACTTCTGACACGTCCTGTCACTTCCCTTTGCTCGGGTCGCTGACAGACTTAGATGCCGTGAGGGGGTATGCATAGGGGGAGGCTGGACTGGCCGAGCTCTACCATTCCTTGGACAGGTTCTCGCGGGGAGAGGAGAACTCCTTGAGCTATTTCTCGCTTGCTCTGGATGTAAGTTCACGTCTTTTTCTCTGCCTTGTCTCTTTTATGTACTCGTATGTATCTGCTCTGTAGCTGACATAACTTTCCATTTGCTTGACAGGTCTGGTGCTATGAGTTGTTCAGTCTGCAGCAGTGGGACATTAAGGAGGCGTATAGACCCCTGTTCCCCGCCATGCTGGTTTGGCAGAAGAGGGTGAAGAGGGCGGTCTCGTCGAGAGTGGGTACTCGACTGACGTACGAGGAGGTGTCTCAGGCACTGAGCCGGGAGTTCTCCGAGCGGATCCAGCTGACCTGGTGGAGTCGGTTCCACATGGGCGTGGTTCAGGTTGCTAGTGAGGTTACGCGGCGGCGAAAGCTCCTGGTGGGACTTCACTGCGATGTGATGTATCTGGGGGAGAGGGTGACCCGTCAGCATGGCCCGGGGTCCCTTCCGATGGTGTCGATGGATCCTCCTATGCACATGAAGCATCCTCTGTCGATGCCGATGAAGGAGTTGGAGAGGTATAGACAGGGCGTGTTCTATACCGAGTACGTCATAGCGGGAGCCGACTACGACACTTTCTTGAGGATGAGTCTGAGGAGCCCGCAGGTGCAGCACAGGGAGGGTGAGGGTCCTGGATATCCCCGAGATCTCCCGATCCCACGCGCTAGGTTGGCGTACGAGGGGCTGGATGGTTCGCGCAGACGACTGGTGATCCCGATCCCGGAGAAGCCGAGACCTCAGTATAGGGTGGATCCCAACGCTTCGGTGAGCACTTTTTGATTTTCTATATTTGATAGTAGCATTCTGCAAATGTTGCATCTGTACTTTCTGCTCGTCTTCTGATGACTTTCCTGGTTCGCAGGTGTCTGGCCGTACGTACAATCTGGCCATGAGGCAGTTGGATGGGTGGGCCGCCTACACTAGGAGGCTCGTGTAGTTCCTGAGGTGTAGTTCCCGGAGGAGCGTGGATGTTCGTGAGCGGGGGCCGTCTAGGCCGAGAGGTTCGTCTGCTCCCACGGCTTGTGGAGAGGACTTTGCACAAGGATTTGGACAGTTCGCAGGCGGAACGGCTGGGTTTGGAGCTCATCCTCCTTCGCACTCGAGGCACAAGAGGGGAGAGTCCTCGAGTTCACAGACGCCGAGGAGGCCTTTCGCGTATTCCCGCCTGGAGGAATTCGGGGATTATCTGTTTGCGACGGATCCGGCAGCTGCGGAGCAGTGCGTCGAGTGCTCGGATAACGAGCAGGACTCGGAGTTGTCCTCCCTTTTTATTGCTTTTAGACAAAATGTATGTATTGTCCGAAACGATTTGACTTGAACTGTATTTGAAAAGGCGCCCTTGGGGCGGAACCTGTACTTCGCGCATCTATTCTGTGATCACCTTCTTTTATTTTCGGCAAATAAGCAAGTAGGTTAATCAAAAATAAATAAAATGAAACATGCATTAAAAATTGAACGGGTCAAAATTTAAGCCTATATGCACTGATTATTAATTAATTGCACTGTTGCTCGAGCCCGGGGCGGAAGTGGTGTTGGCTTTGGTTGAATGAAACCAGGGGTAGCACGCAGATTCATAAAGGATGAACAGGGCCTTGTTTGGAATTGCTTCCAATTTAGGAGCAGCTGGCTGCAGAGTTGACCAAGACAACTGCAGGGGGAGTCCGGCCGGACTAAGAATGAAATTCCAGAGTCTTTTAAATTTCAGTTTCAGCTTTGCAATTCATAAGAGACTGCGCCTTTGCTTTGATCAGTTGGCTGAATTTCTTTCCAATTTCTAAGGCTTCCTTCACTTTCTTTCATGGCTCCCTTTCCTAAGATATCGTCTCGGATGCAAGAGCGATACCTGGAAAATTTTCAGTCGTGGGTACGGAACCACACGAGGCAGAACAAAGGGTTTTTCGAAGGCTGTTACAAGATGAAATCTGTTTGGGCTTTGAAGGAGCTCATGCCAGATTGGGATCTTTTGAGAGCAGCGACTCGCTTCTGGGACGTACGGAGGAATGTGTACAACTTTTCGTACAACGAAATCACTCCTACGTTCGAAGATTTCCGGGCCATTCTGGGAGGACCTGAGACGGAACAGCTAGTTCTTTCGTATGCTGGTTGCATGGCCACTGTTGAGAAGCTAGTGTCTTTGCTTGATATCTCGGCTGGAGGAGCATACGGGATGCTGATATTGAACACTGATTATGTTGACATTTCGGGGCTGCCCGAAAGATTTGCCGGAGCTGAGGGGAGCGTTTTTGCGTGGGACGTGTTTGCTCTATGCGCGATCGCTACTCTGTTCACGTTCACATCCTTGGGTGTGTGCCATCACAGTGTACTGGACCTGGTGAGGCAGTGCCGAAACGGGGGAGACATCGTGCCTTTGGTCTTGGGCGAGACGTTCCTGGGCATAGGTCGGATGGCGATCGAAAGCGATACATGTGGGGAGGGAGTCCCGCTATGCTTACCATGTGGTTGAGGGAGAGGTTGCAGATGATGCCCGAGGTGCCAATGTCTTGTGACGCTTGGTCCTTTTCTCGACGTCCTCTGGTGATAGGGGGCAATCAGGCTGAGTTGGAGCTCTGGATGGCCAGACTTTGTACGCATCACTTGCGATGGTGGGTTCCCCACCGGAAGTTACAGACTTGTCGGACCGGTCAGGAGGGTCTATTGGTTGTCAGAGTGCCGGGGCTGTCTCAGATGTCCTTCTACATTCCATTGTTGGTTCTACGATAGTACGGGCTGGAGCAGGTGCCATTGACGGGTTTGAGTCATGCTGCTACCTTCGAGGTGGGATCTCTACTGATGGAAAATCCTTCGACGCTATTGCTGCTCACACGGTGGTGGCAATACACGTCCTTTCCTGCCAGGGTTCTCTTTCACCGGAGAGGGGGCACTGTTCTGTCTACGCAATATCTGAACTGGTATAAAGAGTGTATATGGGAGACGCAGATGGCTATCTTGTGGAGACGGGATGAGCTGTTGGGTGCTGGCCACCTTGACAGCTCGACCTTGAGGAGGACCGAAGCGGGAGCTAACCTTGGGGATCGTACTGGGAATGACATAGCTGACTATGAGGCCAATGCTAATCGGGAGGCCAATCAAAGCACGGTCATGATGGCTCGAAGTGAGGCAGCTCGAGACAGAGCTAGGGAAAGGGCTGCGTTGACAGCTACAGGTTTGATGGAGGCATCGGGAAGAGTCCCTGAGCCAGGTAGAAGGACTACTGGAGTATTCCCTGTGAAGGTGAAGAACACTCGCCATGGGAAAGGAAAGGGGAAGAAGGATGAAGGACCAAGTTCGGGAAACTAGGTTGACCTTGCTGTCCAGAGTATCCACCCATTGTCATTGCAGACACATTAACTGATTAATGTTTTATTGTAGTTTTGCTAGCATGTAGCGAGTCAAGAGTTGACCGTGATTGAACTCATCAAAGATTGTTTTAACCGTAATGAATTTGTAGGTTAATTGAAAAGAGTTTTTCGAAACACAAGCAATTGATGCTTATTGTATTTTTTTTGTTTTTTGAGACCGAACCAATGATGGCTGCCTACGTTCCCCTTTTACAATTGGACTAAGGGGCTCAGGTCACCGTAGTTCGACACTTTAGGTGAATTTGAGAAAAACAAAGACAAAAGAAGTGCGACCCTGTTTTTTACCTGGATCATTAGTGGGAATGTATCCAGTTGGGTATTACTCGTTTAGCACTTTAAATTTACTGAGGGGTGGTGTATGGGGAAGGAGAGTTGACTCGTGCTCTTCCTCAAACGAAGTATCTGCGGAGCTTGCTTCCGTTCACGGGGTTAACGAAAGGGTTCCCATCCAAATCTGCTAACTTCATGGCTCCTTCGGAGAAGATTCTTTGTACCACGAACGGTCCTATCCAGGTAGGCTCCCACTTTCCGAGGGGATTGGTCTACGTATGAGGCTTTTCCTTTAGCACCAAGTCACCTTCTCTGATGTCTCGGATCTTGACTTTCTTATCGAATGCTCGGGCCATTCTGCTCTGGTAGACTCGAGTGTGTTCCATGGCTTTCAATCTGCGCTCGTCGAGTAGAGCAAGTTCGTCGTGACGGCTCTGTACCCATTCGACTTCATTGATCCCGTTTTCCAAGAGGACTCAGAGGGATGGAATTTCCAATTCCACGGGTAACATTGCTTCCATCACGTAGGTAAGCGCGAATGGAGTCTCCCCTGTGGCAGTTCTGACTGATGTTTTGTATCCCCAGAGGGCTAGATGTAGCTTTTCGTGCCAGTCCCGACCTCTGGTGGTCATCTTTCTGATTATCATGGCGAGAGTCTTGTTTGCTGCCTCTACTGCACCATTGGTTTGTGGTCTGTAGGGAGAAGACTTGTGACGCGTGACTCTGAATTCGGTCAGCAGTTGGTCACAATCTCCTTCGAAGTGAATACCATTGTCGGATATCGTTGGGCACTCAGTATCGGCACATGATATTCTCTTTGATGAACTCGGCCACCTTCTTAGAATTCAGTACCTTGTATGATCTGGCTTCTACCCACTTGGTGAAGTAGTCGACTGCGACTAGAATGAACTCGTGACCATTGCTCCCTGGTGGAGTGATCTTGCCGATGACGTCGATTCCCCATGTGGCGAAAGGCCATGGTGTAGTCATGCAATAGAGTTCATGTGGAGGGATGTGATTGAGATTGGAGAACCGTTGACATTTGTTGCAGCTTCGGACGAACTGGATGCAGTCTGTTTCCATCGATATCCAATAGTATCCCATACGGAGAATGATCTGTGTCAATGCTCGGGCGTTCATGTGCGGACCGCAGGTTCCGTTGTGAACTTCGTTCATTAGCTCGCTGACTTTTTCTTTGTTTACACACCGAAGGAGTGGCCCTTGGTGGCGCTTCTTGTACAACATACCCCCCAGAATGACGAAATGGGATGCCAGGCGTTTTAATGCCATCATGTTTTTGGCTTTGATCCCTTCTTTGTATTTTCCATCTTCATTTGTGAAGGAAGCTTCTCCGTTTTGGAGGTACTGGTATATTTGATTGTACCAGGGTTCGTTGATCGTTTCTTTTTTTATTTCGATCTCACAGCAATAAGGGGGTGTTTGCCGTCTGCCTATTCTGAGGGGTTTTACTGCTTTCCCATCGGGAATTTCGACAAGAGAGGCGAGGGTTGCCAGGGCGTCTGCGAAGCGGTTCCTGTCTCTTGGCAAATAGTGAAAAGAGATGTCCTTGAACTGAGCAATGATCTCCTCCATGTACGCGTGGTACTTCTGGAGGCCAGAATCTACCGTTTTCCATTTGTTGGACACTTGATTGATGATCAATGCTGAGTCTCCGTATACATCCAGTTCTGAGATGTTGCGCTCGAGGGCGGCTTCCGGGACCGGCCGCGAGCTTCGTATTCTGCTGCATTGTTGGTTGTTTCAAAATTCAGCTTGATGGCTATGGGAGTGTGCTCGTCCTTGGGATCGACAAGGAGCATTCCAATACCATTCCCCTTCTTGTTGGCTCCCCATCGAAGAAGAGTTGCTAGCGGTTTGCGCTGTCGAGTGAAAAGATTCTGCCGTCTAGAAATTGCGGATCAGGACCCTTGGGCTCACTGCTTGGGAAGTCTGCCAGCTGATCTGCCATTACTCTGCCTTTTGTTGATTTTCGGACCATGTACTTGATGTCGAACTCAGCCAGGAAGAATGACCACTTGGCTAGTCGCATTGACAGGGATGGCTTGTCAAAGAGGTATCGGACGGGGTCCATTTTGGAGACCAGGAGCACTGAATGTGACTGCATGTAGTGTTTTAGTTTCCCGACTACCCATACCAAGGCGGTACAAATTTTCTCTAATGCTGAGTAGCTGAGTTCACTTCCTTAAAGCTTCTGGCTTACGAAGTATATTGCATGCTCAACCTTGGAATCTATCTGTTCTTGTGCCAGCATTGCTCCGATTGACGAGTCTGTTACTGTCAGATACAGGAGTAGTGGCTTATCTTCATGTGGCGGGCACAGAATTGGGGGATTCACCAAGTAGGTCTTGATTTTCTCGAAAGCTATCTGTCACTCGGCATCCCAGTTGATGTCGGCATTCTTCTTCATCAGTTTGAACATGGGCTCGCAGAGAGATGTCAACTGGTTGATGAAGCGACTGATGTACTGAAGTCTTCCCATTAAACTTTTCACTTCTGTTAGGGTCTGAGGCGGCTTCATATCGATGATGGCCTTGATTTTCTTGGGATCGACTTCAATACCTCTTTCTGTAACCATGTACCCCAGTACCTTGCCGCGCTTGACGCCGAAGGTGCACTTTGCAGGGTTCAATCTCATGGAGTGTTTTCTGAGTCTGTTGAAGAATTTTCTCAGATCTGTCATGTGCTGCATGTCTGATCCTCTGGAGTGGATGATCATGTCGTTGACATATACTTCGATTTCTTTGTGAATCATGTCAGGGAAGAAGGCTGTTGCAGCCGGCTGGTAATTAGCCCCAGCGTTCTTCAAACCGAAGGCAAGACCGTGTAACAGGATGTCCCCCACGGAGTGGTGAAACGATCTTGGCTTGATCCTCCTCGGACATTTTGATACGGTTGTATCCAGCGAACCCGTCCACGAAGGACTTTACTTCAAAATTTGCCGTGGTGTCGACCAGCATGTCGATGTTAGGCAGCGGGAAATCATCTTTAGGGCTGGTCTTGTTGAGATCCCAGAAATCCATGCAGCATCTGACCTTTCCATTAGCCTTGGTGACCGTCACGATGTTGGAGAGCCAAGTTCGGTACTCAATCACTCCGATGAAACCAACTCTGAGCATTTTCTCAATCTCTTCTTTAACTTGCAAGGACCACTCTGTCTTGATCTTGCGCAACTTCTGTTTGACAGGCTTGGATTCGGGATCCAGTGGGAATTGATGCTCTATGATCGAGGGATCGAGTCCTGGCATGTCTGGTATGACCGGGCGAACACGTCAACATACTCCGGAGGAGGCTTATAAGGGCTTCTTTTTCTGCATCGGACGAAGAAACCGCCCGCTTGTGTCTCTTTAGGCTCTTGCACCGACCCTGTGTTCACTTTGGTCATAACCTCTTCGGCGGCTTGGGCCCGGTTGTCCTCTTGGTCAACTACACGCTTGAGAACTTCTTTAATGTATTGTTCATTTAATGTGTACGCTTCTTTATCAATTGAGTTATTAACGTCTTTTAAGTTGTTTGTTAACTTATCAGTTGTTAAAGTGGCAATGAGAGGATACTCCGAAAGGTCAGACTTTTCATTAGATGCGAATGGAAATACATGGTTGGCTACATTATCATAGTCTTCCGGCGTAAGGCCGTTGGACGACTTAGAGGACTGGACTTTTACAAGGAGGCCGACTCGAGAGGGTTTGAGGACCGGGTTTAGGGAGATGTGGTTGCGAGGCCCGGCTTGTCTTCCATTTGCATGCAGCTTGCCCTTGGTCCGGTGAAAGTTACCCAGTTATTCGGTGGCATTCTTGGATGTTTGATGAGGGTTCGGGATCGAGAGGCTTGGCCTCGCTGTC
This sequence comes from Adenophora triphylla var. japonica, assembly GCA_022495995.1. Taxonomy (NCBI): domain Eukaryota; kingdom Viridiplantae; phylum Streptophyta; class Magnoliopsida; order Asterales; family Campanulaceae; genus Adenophora; species Adenophora triphylla. Next base: position 43,760 of record JAFEMH010002794.1, read on the forward strand.
CCAATCATGGCGATCATGTTGTTTTCGGAGCCCAGGTCAATTAGGTTTGGCACCTCCATGACTTCTTCAAAAAGACTCTGTAGAGCTGGTCCACTGAGAGCGTCTTCTATGAATTCTGGTTCCTTCTGCTTTGGAGTTACTGTCTCGAATGTGGCCTTGGCGGCTGATCCGAACAATCTGTTTCCCGCGAAGAGTACCCTGAGTTGCTCTTCCGTATCTGGGATTCCCTTGAATGTGTACTCGTGTTGGACTGTGGTGGCAGTTGGTCTAGGTAGAGCTGTGATGTCGAGGAACGCTCCCCTAATCGGATTAGCCTTGAGTCCTTTGAAACGCTTGAGGTCCCGTGCTAGCTTTTCCATCCTTTCTGTAGTCTCTGTGCTGACTATCCCTGCTTCTTTCTCATCTTCATCAGTTCCACTGTCGGTCCCCTCAGTTCTGTTATCGGTTCCGCTGTCGGTCCCCTTAGTTCTGCTGTCGGTTTCCTTGGTGAAGTAATGAGCGAGGTCGAAACTGTAAGGTCAGAGGTTGGGTGTGCCGTCGGAGGTTCCCCTTTTGCAGGCTGCTGCCATGGTGCGGGCGAGCCTTTTGTCTTCCCTGATGTCAGCCGGTGTTGGCACGTAACCAAGCCCCTGGACCGTGGTGTGGTCCTTGACTTCAATGACTTGGTGTTGGCCCTGTAACCTTTTGCCAAGCCCCAGTCTTGGGATGAAGTTCATGAGTTTCATCATCTTCATGGCGGGAGGAATCTGGTCGTGAGATAGTGGAAGGTCCACGTTGCATATTTGGATCTTGGAAGTCTCCAGAGTGAATCCAGTTAATGCCATGTCATCACTATGCTTGATTTCTAACACCGGAATGTCGTTGGTGCTGGCCCCCTCGGTGGTGACGCTGTCGCCGTAGACTGTGGTTAGCTCGTTGCCTTGCATGAACTTGAGGCACTGGTGAAGGGCGGATGCCACGCCATTGATCTGATGCAGCCAGGGACGCCCCAGGATGGCTGTGAAAGTGATTGGAATGTCCAACACTTGGAATTCGGTGGGGATCACCCGCTTGCCGAACCAGATATTAAGAGTAGCAACCCCGAGAACTGTACGGGAAGTGGAGTCATAGGCCTTGACAGTGTGGACTGAAGGCTTCAGATCCGTGGGCTTGATGTCAAGCAGGTCCATCATCTTGGCGGGCAAGACATTCATTTCGGAACCTCCGTCTACCAACACACGGGGAAGGCGACGCTCGTCCAGCTGGACTGTGATGTAGAGTGGCTCATTGTGATCAGCCCCAAATTTTGGAAGGTCCAAATTTGTGAAGGTGATAATGTTGTCGTAGTGGATTTGCCGATCATCTGAATGACTTCGTCTGGGGTTGCGTCCACGGGGACCATGGTACGGGCCAGACTTTCCTCTAGCTTGAGCTTGTGAGGATATGAAGATGTGAGCAGGGACCAAAGGGAAATGTTCGCACAGGTGCGCTTGGTAGTGAGGATCGGATCCTCTTTCAGGGAACTTGCGTCTTCGGGCTGGCCGGGTTGCAGTTCTGGCTCCGTCGGCTTTTTGGTGGCCTTAGGTCGGGTTAGAACGCTGACATTAGGCTTGGTCACTTCTGAACATGCTGCTCTAAGCTGAGCCATAGTTAGAGGAGGATTCCTCGTAGCATAGGGCCATATGTCTTCCCTCAATTCATTGACTGTAGATGTGTTCCCAGGAGCTTCGGCAACTTTACGGATTCTGTCCCAGGATAGCGGCTTGGGTGCCTCCGTGGGGAGATAGTTTACGGTTTGACGCAACTGTTCGAACGTCAATGCGCAACAGTGGTTGCCAGAATTGAACTGTGCGTTGCTGACCCTCCGGGGGAGGTTGGAGAGTTCTTGGCTCAGGCGAACAGTCTCCTTGATCTCTTCACGGTATACCGCGCTCCTTTCCTTCTTGCTGAGCATACTCAGGGCATTCTGGAGTTGGGTCTGGCGGTACTCATGGTTTGCTAGTTTTCCTCCACTCTTGGCCCAGATTAACTTTCTTGCAGCAGAGCCTGCGTCGAGAGTTAGTGCCTGCGTTTCTTCCCAGGTGAGAATAGCCAGTGCTTCCTTGAACTGCGTGCGGCAATCTAGATAAACCTCCATCGGGGAGAACTTCCCCTTCTGCTTTATCTGAGTGGCGGGTATGTCGGAAGGTGAGTACACGGCTTCCCGAACATCTGCCCATGTAACTGGTTGCTGACCCAGTTGATCGTTTCTGTAAACGAATGCCGCGGACTGTGGAATTTCCCTGAGTAGTCGCTCGAGATGAATTTCTATCTTTCTATTCCTTTTAAATAGACCTTCCTCCCTCAGTTGGCCTTTCAATTTGAGTGTGGAAATGATCCGTTTCCATCCTCCCAGGACCCTTGGGATTCCGGTTTTGTTGACTTCATGCCCGGCTTGGAAGAGAATGGTTTCATCGTCTTCGTCGTCCCTTTCACAGAGAACTTGCTTTCCTCGGGGAGATAAGCGCTGGTATTCGTTCTGCTGTGCCATTCCATCTCCTAGGTCGTTGGGACTGTTGACCACCCTCATTTGGCAGAGGGGGTTGGATGAGAACAGACGGTAGTCCAGGAAGTTGCCGTGAGCAAAACCCTTGAGATCGAATTGGTCTAGAGTGGCCTCTAGCTTTCTGTCTGAAGCTGCTTGTGACACTTTAAGGGCTCGATCCCTGTCGGTCTTTTGAGCTTGGTTTTCGTCCCAGAGACGGTTCTCTTGAGCGGCTAGTTCCATGAGGGCCTTCCTTGCGAGAGCTAAACAGTCTCCGTAGGTGCGCGCCGTCTGGCTAGTGTCTAGAACTGTGATCACATCCAAATCGCCGAATGACGGGAACACTTGGATTATGTTGACGAAGGAAGTCGGGCTGGGACAGTCCATGCGGCCTTCCTTGATCTCGACTACCAAGAAGTTCGCCCATAACTGCTTGATTGACCCCACGGGGGTGTTGAATTCTGCAATGTTGACAGTCTCGTGATCCCGTTCGATCGCCAAGTCTATCAGAGCTAGCAGTTTGCTGGCGGGATGTCTGAATCCGTGGCCGTGACGACTGGGAGCAGAATCGAACTGGAGCATGTTGATGCTGAGGTAGTCATTTCCAATGTCGGAAGCTGACTCTGTCTTGCAGGGAAGACCTTTACAGATGTTTTCGGGGTGGCTGCCGGAAGCGTTCCCGAGGTTGATCTGATTTGTAGCAGGGTGAGGAGCTTTGTCTCCTTCGTTGTTGCCCTTGGCCTTGGCGGCGCTTGTGGCTTAAAGCTTGACTGACGGCACGGGCCGATTGCCACTGGGGCTGATAGTCAGGAGTGATGATGAGCTCTGAGCTCGATTGGCCAGGGACTCGTTTACCATGAGCAGGCAGTCGTCGAGGGTAACTTTGGCATTGCAGAATCTGATGATAAGGACCGGATCCTTGGTGTCATCGGGATATCTGGAATAGATGATGTTGACGAAGTCGTCGTCAGTCACTTGATCAGAAGGGTTCTTCGTCGTGTCAACCAGTTGCTTCCAATTGTCGGATAGCCGCCTGTACTGGACGTTGAGCTTGACAATTTCCATGTTGTTGGAGCCCTGGTCATAGGTGACCTGATCGGAACGGGTGTCGTCCTCGAAACTGAGCATGTGAATGTAGGGATCTTCTTGCGGGTCTGCCGCGTCCTCGACTTCGGAGAGTCCTGATTCGTCGCCGTCTGACGGCTCAACCCAAACGTAGGGACGTATTGCGTCCTGGTGCGCTGCTGGAGCGGCTAGAAAAACATCGTGCCCTTTGCTGGAGAAGATGGATTCAGCGGGTAGTTCCTCGTGGAGGACATCCCATACGACGTCCATGCATTCAAGACGAGTATGACGGTGCTTGTTGACCTTTATCACGAAAATCTCTTTGCCTGGCGGGGCCAGAGAGTTGGATTGAAGAATGCTGACAAATCTCCGATTGGAGACAGGGGGTTTGTGTGCCCGCATCATGGCGATGCTCAGTGTTTCTTTCTAATCTGCCTCCAAATGTTGGAAACGACAATTGAACTTGATGTATCGGACTGCTTCTGGGTCTTCCTGCTCGAGGACATTGACGTAGTTAGCATCTCCGGACTTTGAGGGATTCTGATTAGATTTTCCCCGATAGTCCCTTGGTTGATTGGAGGGAGGTAGCCCCGGTGCCTGGCTACGGACACGCTTGGCTGCTGTCTCAGATTCGTTTCCTATGAGGAAACTGTCCCCTCGGATGACTTCGAGATCTCCCTGCCGGTTAATGAACTTAACGCATTGATGGAGAGTGGAGGCTATGGCTTTCATGTGATGTAGCCAAGGGCGTCCCAACAGAGCTGTGAATTCGGATGGAATGTCCATCACGTGGAATTTTGCTGGCACCATTTGGGTTTCGAACCAGAGCTCGAGTCACCGTCCCGGGATGGGACGAGGCGTCTTTGTCGTAGGCCTTGATAGTCCGGGTTGATGGAATCAGGTGGCTTTCGTTGATGCGCAGGGCTCGCATCATGCTGAGAGGGAGAACGTTAACGGCTGACCCGTTGTCTACCAATACTCCGGGGAGTGTTATGGTGTTGAGCTTGAGAGTGATGTACAGAGCTTCGTTGTGCCCCAAGGCATCTCTCGGTAAGTCTTCATCACAGAAAGTGATCATACTGCCATATCGCTGGGAATCATAGATCTGATCTCTATCCGGAGAAGGAGAGTCATCAAGCCATCCGTTTCCTGTCTTCCTCTTGCGAGGTAAAGCCTTTGCTGGAGCCTCGGGATTGCGTTGAGGCTGTTTGTGGCAGTTGCCTCCCTTGGTTAGCACGTTGATCGAGTGCGAGTGCCAAGCTGACTTTGATCTTCCTTTGCTGGTCCGAGCTCGGAAGCTGGACAAATTGAACCTTGGTTGATCCCGATGGGGGTTAGGCTTCATTTGTGATAAGATTATCGGGATCGAGGTATTCCGGTGTCCCAAGGTCGAACTACGTTGTCGGCGGGACTTTTCGGATTTCCCACCTGCTTGCTCTAAAGGCTGCATGGCTGGAGGAAGAGAGGGTAGGTGGAGTAGAGTACGTAGTAGTCGAACCTCCCGGATGGCTCTCAGTGTACCCAGCTGGTGTCTCCGGCTTCGTATCTTTCTCTCGGCATACGTTGAGAGGACTTCTTCTTGTTTTCTCAAAGGATTGCTCAGGACCATGTCTTGGGACTCGTACTCCCGAGCGGGCGGAGCGATCAAACATCGTAGGCTGATGTGGACATTTGATGAGGACCCGGCGGAAGAGGCGGAGGAAGCGCTCTGCGGCAATCTTCTTGGGCACCCATTCAATGGAATTTGCCTTTGTTGTTGTTCGGGAAAGGATTTCCATTGTATTGGGTCCACGGGGCGCTCCAATTTTCTTCCTCTATCGAGTTACGAATTTCGTATCGTAACCCCACGCAGTTGTCGGTGGTATGGCCGTGATACTGATGGAAGGCGCAGTACTTGCTCTTGTCAGCGTTGACTACGGGATTCGTGGGTTTGTAATTTTCAACGGATTTAAGGAGACCTTCCTTAATTAACCCTTCCAGCATCTTGCTCAGTGGCATGTCAAACTTGTCGAAGTGTACGGCAGGCGCCACGAGTAGAATTGTTGCTTTGTGGGGCCGGGTTTTTGTTGCCCGGCTACTGTCCACGATGGATGTAGTTGACGGACGTATCTTTCCCTTTGTTGGGGGCCGGTGCGGGATTGAATGCGGCTAGCGATCGGTATACGTATGGGCGTGCGGTAGCCAACTTTTCCTTGAGATCCTTCTCGAAGCTGTGAGCCGGCATTGACCATGGCCGGAGATGCAGGAAGAAATGATGACTGATGAGAGTTCTGATAGACGGTCTTAAGCAGGACTTGAAGATCCGCATATGTTCATCCTTGGAGAGTGGCTCCATGATTTCGGAGAGTTTCCAGCTCCACCTTTTGTAGAATTCTCCGACGCTTTCATCTGCTTTCTGCTCAGTGGTGATTAAGTCCTCACGACTTGTTTCCCACTCTAAGTTGGATCTGTACCGTTCTAGGAAGATGTTACTGATCTGATCCCAGGTGTGGCGATCCGCAGGCTTGACCCACAGGAACCATCGTAACGCTGAACTTTTGAGCGTATGATGGAAGTGGTGGGCTATTTGCTGGAGGGTTGCTCCTTTCGCTCTTATGTCGAGAACGTAGGTGTCGACATGCGTTTGAGGACATTCGGTTCCGTCAAATCGGTCCATCTCCGGCATTCTGAACTTGGCTGGGAGAGGCGTGACCATTCCCGGATCCGTGGACTTGAGCGTTTCCTGCTTTGAGCTGCTCATGGTGGCTTTCAGGTCTTTCATCTGTTCGACCATCCAAGCTAAGGTAGGGTCCAGTGGTGGACTGTGAGGCTCGGCGCCGGGTGCTACCACATGAGCGGTAGTGATTGGAGGTGGAAGGCTTGATATATGAGAATATATGGGGGCCTTTTCTGAACTGTATCGGGGTTTGTCCCCGGTGTTTTGGGATTCGTGTATAGGCAACGGGACGAACTCGGGAGGGTATTGAAGGATATTGGCATCTGTTTGAGATGGTCCAGCGGTGCGCTGGTGGTATTGAGCGATGGGAGTAGCACTGGCTTGGCCAAATATGACAGGGTTGCCCTGGGAGGTGGCAACGTGAAGCCTAGGTCGGCTGTTTCCTTGGTTCGAAGGAATCCCGTAAGTTTGCGGGGGAGGAACCTGGTTGAAGGTTTGGGGAACTGGTTTCGGGGAATCGTCATCCTCGACTAGGACGAAAGTACCGTCTGACTGGGGGATAGCTGCTATACCTCGCTCATTCAGAAGCTGTACCACAAAATTCTGCTGATCTTCTTTCTGCCTCTTGTGAACCTCACAAGCCCAGATGGCTTCTTCCAAAGTCATATCTGTTACCGGTGGCGGGGGTCCGTCCCCATCACGATTTCTCGGTGAGCTAGACATGTCGGAAATTCTGGCTGAGGAGGCGAGGGAACCGAAGAAGCTTGTCTTACTGCCGTAAGTGATTAGCGGCGGCGGCCGGAAATCTGAAACACTTTCTGCTCGCTGCAGGGAACGAAAGGAAAGGTTTAGGCTTCGGAAAGGGGATTTGGCTCAGGGTTTCGGGCTTGTACAATGTGCAGTTACCGATTTAATGTTTACTTAAAACGCGTTTTCTCAGAGTCCTAATTGGTTGGAAAAGAGCGTGTCTTCTTTTTCGCAACTAACCCTAGAGCTCTAATCAGTGGATCTCGTCACTACGCTTATAAGCCCCTCGTTTTCATTTGTAGATCATCTTTCTCGGGACGGACTATCCCCAGCGAGGTCCTATAAGGCAAGCGAGTTCCACCGACAAACGAAAAAGTGAACTTAAGGATAGCTGATCACGCAAACTTCCAACGTATGTGACGCACGAGCCACAGTCGAAGTCAATGTCCTTAAGTTAAGGCGGGGATCGTGCCAAAATTTCGGCAAGACCTCTCCTGACTTGCTTGTGCGAGAGACCTTAGCTTTTGGCGTTGGCCAAGTCGTGGCTGGCATGGTGCATACGGCGTGGTTTGGTGACACGGTGTCACATTGAACCTTTGGGTATATTTTTCGACAGAGCTCCGCGTCAAAGTCAAGGCTGAAAAGCTCGAGACTTCGGGTCGGGAACGACCTTCGGTCTCAACCTCTCGAGCTTGACTCGGGGCGGAACCCGGCGTAAAAAACATACACTTAGGCTTTATGACACGAACTAAGCCAAAAACCAACCGGGGTCTTGGACAAAGTATGACACAAAGATTGCATGGCTTACACAGGCTAGGATGGGCTGTTTGGGACGACCCCGTGAGCCCTCGAAAGGTATCTGGCAGACCAACCGAGGTGCAACTGATAAGGCCATCCCGGGTTATGGGTCGTAGTGTGCAGTGTACCGAGGCAGCAAGTGCACGTGAAGTGCGGTGTACCGAGGCAGCAAGTGCGAGTAGTGTGCGGTTACTAAAATACTTTTTCTAAGTAAAACAGAGATTTTTCAGAATGTGTCTAAAAGAATTTTGATGCGCAGTTCAAAAGACAGTAATGAAAATCAAACATGAATGGGGATGCACAAACATGGTATGATTTTGAAAAGACAACAATGTAATGCCTTTGAAAAAACCGTTTGAGGTTTAAAGTAACACACGCACACAAAAACGAGGAAGGGTAAACGAAAGTTTGACCCACGAAAGGCTTTTTTGAAAACAACGGCAGTTTTGAAAAAAGTATCCTTTTCCCCAGCGGAGTCGCCAACTGAAATTACCCGGGATTTTGCGCGGGCGCGAAACGCGGTTGTCTTTCGCGGAGGGTTGGTGTCTGAGACCTCGCTTTTCGGGAAGGAGTGAGGAGTCGCCACGCGGTTTTTGTATTTTGAGCCCAAAATGTTGAGAAACGCCTTTTGTGAAAATTGTGTCGTTTTTATTGGTAGCAAACACTTAGGAAAAAGCTTTGAAAACGGGGGTCATTTTTATTGGTAGCAAAAATGAGTAAAAAGCTTTTTAATACCAGAGATTGTTAGGTTCGGAGGTCATGTTACGTTTTGGGAAGAGTATTACGAGATCACCCGAAACGCCTCGTATGACGAGTCTTTCTACCTTTCTCGAAAACGTGTGCGTGTGTGTGTGTGTTTGCATTTTGAAATGGGGGCTTGAATGACAAGCTTAATCTTGGTTTGAATGTCAAACGTTGATTAGGTGACTTTGTTTGAAAAGACGAGCGTTTGAATGACAAACGTCGGTTTTGAGACGGAAATGAGCGTTTGCGTGGCAAACGTCGGCTTTGAGTTTTGAAAACGAGTTCGAAGGTCGAACTCCGGTTTTGAACCGGGCGAGTCATTGTTAACGATTTTTACGGGAAAAAACGTATTAAATGATTTTGAGTGTCAAATGGCGGCTTTAAAGTTTGAAGATGAGCGTTTGGATGCCAAACGTCATTTCGCGCGTTTTGAAAGAGAGTTCGAAGGTCGAACTCCGGTTTTGAACAGGGCATTACATTGTTAACGATTTTACGGGAAAAACGTATTAAATGATTTGCAATCAACGAATCGGGTTGCGACTCGGACTTTGAAAAGTAAATACTATCACGATCCAAACGGGTCGGACTTGTAAATGACAGTATTTAAATGCGGTATCGACTGAATCAAACGATCTGGAATCGTAAATGACGATCAACGAGCCAAACGACTCGGAATTGTAAATGACGATCGACGAGCCAAAACGGCTCGGAGTTGTAAATGACGATCGACGAGCCAAACGACTCGGAATTGTAAATGACGATCAACGAGCCAAACGACTCGGAATTGTAAATGACAGAAATTTAAATGACGATCGACGGATCGATCGATCCGGAGTGGTAAATGACAGAAATTTAAATGGAACGGGGCCGGAACGCCGTTTTAACCCGAGATTACTTCTCTTACGGGAAGAGAAGAGGATCTAGGGGCTAAAACGTATCGGACCCCATTAGACGGAGGCGTCTATATTTCAACGGTGTTCGTCCGAAATGGTTATAGTGACTGGCGCGTAAACCGAGACGGAACGAGAGATTAGAGAGAGGGAGTTATACCTATGGCTAGTGTCGACTCCTTTGGCTCGGGAGGTGTATACGGGATACGAAAAGTAGTGTGAAACGGTGTTTCGGAGTGGAGGGGGCATATTTGATCGAAATACGAAGGTTTCACGCGAATCGAGACAAAACGGGAGCTCGGGAAGGGGTGAAACTGGTTTGGGTCGTGGCAATGGTGATTTTGGGGAGTAATTTTGTTGTTGTCAATGGCTTTGACAACCCTTCTATTTATAGGTGAAAATTCAGCATGAGTCCGGCCGGACTTAGACTAAAATCCAGGGGGTTTTGTGAAACTTTGGAAATTGGAGGGACTTGCTGGCAATTTCTGAGAGTCTCCAAAGGAGTCCGACCGGACTGAGACTGTATATCAGGGGTATTTTAGTCTTTTGGCCTTGATTTCTGATTGAAAGGTGACTAGAGGGAGGTGGCATGCTTGCCACGTGTCCCATGACTCACAGGTTGTGTGGGAGTTCGTTCCCGGGTCCCGGTTTTGTCCGTTTTTAAAATAACAGTCCGGAAAATGTCCGAAACGCCCCCGAAAAGTGCCGGAAAGTGCGTTTTTTAGGGAAAGCCGTACTTTCACGTGCGATGACGTGTGTCAAGTACGTTTCGACGTCGGGATGCACGGGGCAGTCCCGGGACGTCTTGTTGGCTTGGCAACGGGGAGCTTAACGGGTTCCGGTTAACCTGGAGCGGGTCAGTTAACGGATTCCGGTTAAGTTTCTAACGGATTTTGACGATCCGGATTTGGGTACTTACAATTAGGCGTAGGATATTTCACCCTCTGGTGGGAAATCGACAAAACCATTTCAAAGGTTAACATTAAAGGGATTCCCACTATGGCATTGTAAGGGAAACCAGGTCAATCACCATGAATTCAACATTCTCGCTTCTCGCCATCCTTCCTTCACCAATCTCAACCTCCAACATTATTGTACCCTTCACCTTGACAGAATGATTAGTAAATCCTTCCAAGTATCCCTTGTGCGGCACCAATTTGGCCTCCGTGTAATTCATCCTCTTAAAAGCATCATAATACAAGACATTCCTGCTCGCCCCTGAATCCACCATAACTCGCTACAATATGTTATTTCCTGGATAGATCGTGATAATCACCGGCTGATTCCCATGACTTTTAGTTACAGCCAATTCTCGCCAGGAGAAGCTGATCACCCTATCTTCGCTGGCGGGATATTGGGAGACATCAAAGCTTTGCAACAAAGTCATAATTTGATTATTCAACTGGGCCACACTAGGCAACGGATCATGAATCACATTAGCCATATTCCTCTCCTGCCTTCTCTGATCATCCCGCCCAACATTTTCCTCCAAATAATCCTTCAAATCACCCCTGTCAATCTTCCTGTGAATCACTCGCCTCAAGTTGTAACAATCATCTGTTTTATGCCCTCTATCTTTGTGATAATCACAATAACTGCTTTTGTCCATAGCTCCCGAAGTTCCTTCCTTGATGGCATACGGCTCAGGCAAATTTACCTCTTTAAAATCTCGCTAATTGGGGTGTTCAATCTACTGTACTTGATAATTCTCCTTGGCTGATCACTTTGGCCACCACCACGGCCCCCATTTCCTCCTGCCTGACCTCTGCCCCTATTGCCGCCATCTTGCCTTCTATCATCTCGCACCACCTCAACTCTATCCTTCACAACTTTTTTTCGTTGCCGAACTTGTCGCATGAGCCACTTTAACATCCTGATCTTTCACACCGCCACAAAATCCTCTGACTCTTTCATACAATTCCCCAGTGGTCTCTGGCAATCTCATGCCCAACTCTTGCTTAAAAGGGCATGGCAGCAAACTGGCATTGTATAACATTATTATCTGGCCCTGGTCAATATCAGAAATCTGGTTTGCTACTTTCATGAATCTGTCTATAAAGCTTGCAATCCCTTCTCCCTCTTTCTGCTTAAGGCTGCACAATTCCTGCTTTCGCACTGGCTGTGCCCCAGACGCACTGAATCTCGCCAAGAATATCCTCTTAAAATCCTGGTAACCAGTTATCGACTCCGGGGGTTGAGCCAAAAACCACTCCAAGGCATGATCCGCCAATGTGCTTACCAAAGCTCTACACAACGCCGCCTCATTATCAGTCAATAAATACATCATTGCCTCAAACCCGCCTACATGGGTTCTCGCCCTAGAATCCCCAGAATAACTCGACAGATTAGGCATACGGAAATTTGGATCTGAGGCAACACTCTGAATACTTTTAGCAAATGGGGCCAAAAATGAACTCTTCTCCTCCACCTTCTTAGTTCCCGCTTCCAACTCCTTTATCTTCTTGGCCATTTCCGCCATTTCATTCTTCCATTTCTCTTCCTCATCCTTCTTAATCTTCTCGGCCTCAGCAGCCTTAGCCAACTCCGCGGCTTTCAAGGCTTCAGCAATTTTCTCGGCCTCCGCCACTTTCTCCGCCATAGCATCCATTCTTTCTCGCTCCTTTTCATATTCTCTATCTTTCCTCTCTTGCCGCCTACTATCCCTATCCCGCGACGACTCTTCATCACGATGCTGCCTTTTGGAATGTCGCGAATGATGCGACCTCTCCTCAGAATACTTGGACCTACTGGGCCTGTAACTCTTGTCCAACGTTGATCCACTGCCCGATTCATCGCTTTCATACTCATAGTAATAAGATTTCTCCCTTGAATTGCCAGACTTGTGGTATATCTTCTTCCTTTTTCTTCCCTTTTCAAGGTCATAAGGCTTCCTCTTAACAACAGCCCCTTCTGATCTCGCCTTACCCTGATCTCGCCTGTGCTCCCTGGTCTTATCTTTAGGCGGCGGTATATCCCTCGCCCGCCTTGGCTTCTTGGACACACTCATACTAGCTTCTCGCTCTCCAGCTGGGCCCTTTCCTGCTGCCCCAACTAACAATTCCTGCGGGATCTGAGAAGGCTCCATATACATTTCCCTCAACTTCTGATTATTTGCGAGAACTCGCAACAACAATTCATTATCTGCCCTCAACCTATCCGCCTTCGCCCTAGCCTCGTCATTCTTGGAAGGGGCGGGAATCTGCCCTTCGTCCACTGCCTTTGCCTTATCAGTCTTTGCCCTAGCTTCCCACCCTCTTGCTTGCCTGATGGCAGAATCTGTCTCCGTAGTATGCACTAAGACCTCCCTTTCAGACCCCCCGCCTCCGTGAACCTCCTTGGGACTTGGGGTTGCCAACGTCAAATTTTGAGCAGCCTTCGAATGGGTTGCTTTGTCTTGACCCATACTAACAATTTTTAAACTGACAAACAAATATTCCAACCAAACAATACTTTAAACAATAAAAAAAAGGACTGGCATCCTTCAAACAGCACCTCTGACAAGAAATCACCTTACACCAACTGCAAATCAACCACAAATTTCAACAGACCAAACAAACTTACACCAACAGGAACACAACACTAACAACTACTGACAAACAGGATCTCCTAACTTTTTGAACAAGAACACGAACAGTGCACCACCTTCAAACTAACCACCAACAACCACCAAACTCCACCGGACCAAACAAAGAAGAAACTTTCAGGTCCCGGCAACAAAATAAACTGATGCTACACTGCTAAATGTGTTGCACAGGAACTGAAGCTAAACAACAATAACGGATACTCCAGTTAATCTTCTTTGTATGGTCGAATTGTCACCTACACACAAGCAAACACGTGAACTAAGTCGGGGGTGGCTCCGGCAAAACCCCTTCGACATGAGAATAAGTGACTGTAACTGAGCCTGGTAACAATGGAAACTTAGAGAGAGAAAGAGAGCTTAGAGAGAGTGAGAGAGACTTACAAATAGTGTTTTCTCCAAGGTTTATATACTACCAAGCAGCATGTGTCGTGCACATGCTGGACACGTGTCAATCATCCACTAAAGGTGTCAACCACCCCCAAATTAGTGAAGAATCACTGTTCACCTTATCAAATAGTCTCTGCTTTCACTCTATTTGAATATCTTGTTGGAAATGGGTAACGAAAGTTAAGTTTTGACTTGTCGTTGACCTAACTTTCTAACGGAAGTTCGTTAACTTCCAACGGAGTTCGTTATTCGTTAACGAAGTAAGTTAAAAAATGTATTCTACATTTGTTGTAGATAAGGAAATTCATTTATTGTCTCAAAAACCATTTCCGGGTGAATGATAAATTAATGACAAATGATTTGTAACTTAACAAGAGTTAAATAATGGGTCAAAGTTTGATTTGGGTTGGTCCCAAAATTGGTTTGGACTTGTTGTGGCTAAAGGGCTGATGAGCAGGCTGAAGAAGCTTCTGCACGGCCGTGCAGTGTCTAGGACACGGCCGTGCACCGTGCCTTGCCTTGCCTTGCCTCTCGACCGTGCAGAGCCTTGGACTCGACCGTGCATATTGCCTTTGCACGGCCGTGCAGTGCCTTGGACACGGCCGTGCAAGTGCTGTTCTACCCAAAAAGTTGTGACTTTTCAAGGGAAAAGCCACAAACCCCTTAACTCTCCTTATATACTTTCCCTCCAAATTTCAATTCATACATACAGTAAATTGAGTCTTCCTAGACACATTTGAGATAGATTAACTTAGCCTAATCATTTCATCTTGTTGCATTAAATTCCTTCAAGTCCGAAAGTTCCAAATAGACAATTGTTCATTAGATTTGTTAATTTGGAGTGCTCCTATTAACAAATAGAAGTCGTTGCATCTCACGAGAAGTTTGTCATCAACCGTAAGCACCAGTGCGAGGCAAATACTTCTTACGAAAATTGTGTTAAACACAAGCCTCGACTATATCAAGTTTGTCTTTTCAATTTTCGTTATCTTTTCTGTTATCCTTCTCATTTTTCTTCGTTATTGCCTTAAGAAGCCTATCCGGAAAAATCCCAACAATCGTAAGAAGTATTTGACGTTTCTTAAGGCATTCCTACAATGGCTAATGAGAGAGACACTTCTGAGTCATCCGGGCTTACTCCCCCTCAAGGCGATGCACCGCTCAAGAATATTGCACCCGCTTCTACACCATCTCACCCGGTTCATGGTGAGAAACCCCCAAAGTTTACCGGGGGTGGATTTCAAGAGATGGCAACAAAAGATGCTATTCTACTTGACCACTCTAAGTTTGCATCGGTTCTTAAAAGAAGATCCGATTGTTGCAAATGGTGATCTCGACCCTCAAAGGCTTTTGGCGAAAGAGGCTTGGGACCATGGTAATTTTTTGTGTAAAAACTACATTTTGAATGGACTCGATGATGCACTATATATTGTGTATAGTACCATCGAGTTAGCCAAGGCATTATGGAATACTTTGGAAAGGAAGTACAAAATTGAAGATGCCGGGTCAAAGAAGTTTGTCGTCGGCAAATATCTTGACTTCATCTTTACTTCTTAAGAGATAAACATAACAATACTTAGTATTGTTATGTTTATCTCTTAAGAAGTAAAGATGAAGCCTTAGGGGCTTTCGAGACTTATAAGAAAGAAGTTGAAAATCAACTTAACTTAAAGATTAAGAAAATTAGAAGTGATAGAGGAGGAGAATATGAAGCTCCGTTTGAAGGACTATGTTGGGAATCCGGCATAATTCATCAAACGACTGCTCCATATACCCCTCAGTCTAACGGAGTTGCTGAACGCAAAAATCGTACTCTCAAAGAGATGATGAACGCATTTTTGATAAGTTCAGGCTTACCCGATAACTTGTGGGGGGAAGCTATACTCACTTCTAATTACATTCTTAATAAGATACCCAAGAAAGGTATTGATAAAATGCCCTATGAATTATGGCATAATCGTAGGCCGTGTTATAAATATCTTAAAGTATGGGGTTGTTTGGCTAAGGTTGAAATACCTAAGCCGAAACAAGTGAAGATTGGTCCGAAAACCATTGACTGTATTTTTATTGGATATGCCAATAACAGTAGTGCCTATCGATTCATAGTGCACAAGTCAGAAATTCCTGATATGAATGCAGGAATGACATTAGAATCAAGGAATGCAGTATTCTTTGAAAATATCTTTCCTGCTAAGGATAGGAAAGAAGGTAATTCTCAAAAGAGAACATATGAATCTACAAACGGTCCATCTCAAGTAGAAGATGAAGGACCTAGACGTAGTAAAAGGGCAAGAGTGGAAAAGTCTTTTGGTCCTGATTTTCTATCATTTATGTTGGAAAATGAACCAGCTACTGTTAAAGAAGCTTTATCTGGACCGGACAGTACGTTCTGGAAAGAGGCTATTAACAGTGAGATAGAATCCATAATACTTAATAATACTTGGGAATTGGTGGATCTCCCTCCAGGTTGCAAACCGTTAGGTTGCAAATGGATTCTTAAAAGAAAGTATAAAGCCGATGGATCTATTGATAAGTATAAAGCTAGGCTAGTTGCCAAAGGGTTTAGACAGAAAGAGGGATATGATTTCTTCGATACATACTCCCCTGTCACAAGGATCACATCTATACGTGTTCTCATAGCTATTGCAGCAGTGCATAATCTTGAGATACACCAAATGGATGTGAAGATAGCCTTCCTAAATGGAGAGCTAGATGAAGAAATTTACATGGAACAACCCGAAGGGTTCGTGGTTCCTGGTAAAGAACAAAAGGTGTGCAAACTTGTAAAGTCGTTATATGGACTAAAACAAGCACCTAAACAGTGGCATGAGAAATTCGATAGAACTATGTTATCAAATGGATTCAAGATTAATGAATGTGACAAATGTGTCTACATTAAAGGAACATCTGAATCATTTATTATTATATGTCTTTACGTAGACGACATGTTAATAATGGAAAGTAGTCATGAATTGATCATGAATACCAAAGGCATGTTAAAGAAGAACTTTGACATGAAAGATATGGGATTAGCCGATGTCATATTAGGAATAAATATTTTTAGAACATCAGAAGGAATAGTCCTGTCACAATCCCATTATCTGGAAAATGTACTTCAAAAATTCGATGTCATTAACAGCCCTCCAGCTAAGACTCCGGTAGACTTGTCGCTACACTTAGCTAAAAACAGAAGGGAACCAGTTTCTCAATTGGAGTATGCAAGAATAATTGGCAGTCTGATGTACTTAACGAATTGTACACGTCCAGACATTGCATATTCAGTGAGCAAACTAAGCAGGTTCACGAGTAATCCCAGTACAGATCATTGGAAAGCACTAATGAGAGTATTGAGATATTTAAAGTATACTATGAATCATGGGATACTTTATAAGAGATATCCAGCAGTATTAGAAGGATACTGTGATTCTAACTGGATATCGGACACAAAAGACTCAAAATCCACGAGTGGATATGTTTTCACAATAGGTGGAGGAGCAGTGTCATGAAAATCCTCCAAATAAACGTGTATAGCCAGATTCATGATGGAATATGAGTTTATAGCTTTAGATAAAGCTGGAGAAGAAGCAGAATGGCTTAAGAACTTCCTGGAGGATATTCCTTGTTGGAATAAACATTACTCTTTGTACTAATACATTGTGATAGTCAATCAGCAATAAGAAGGGCACAGAACAGTATGTATAATGGTAAGTCTAGACATATCCGTCGTAGACATAATACCATTAGACAGTTGATCAAGAATGGGGTTATCACAATTGACTATGTGAAATCAAGTGATAACATAGCGGATCCGTTTACGAAAGGTATAAATAGAGATCAACTGTATAAACTGTTAAGGGGAATGGGCTTAAAACCCACAATAAAAGAACTCATAGTGGACACTCAACCTTGAGAATTGGAGATCCCATGCCCTTGGTTCAATGAGACAACCAAGCTATAAGTTCTAGTAGAATCACTTGGAAACAACAACTCGGTTGAATGACCTGGAGATGTTGAATACTCATTCCCAGAACATCCAAGTATAAGCACCTGCAGCAGTGGTGAAGATAAGTTGAGAAAACTTTTAATGATTCATATACCTACAGGTGGAGTAGTGCAGGATACTCCTAATAGTGTGAATCACCTATATAAGCGAGAAGTAACTTGGCCGTTTCTAATATGAACGCTTATGAATGAGATACGGTCCAGGGCCGAAATGGACAAAACGTGAGAACAATAACTGTTAGAGCTATTATTATGTGAGTATTGTTGTCTTGGTATACATCATACAGTCACTGGTTCAAAGCGACTCGCTACCAAATGGCTAGTATATCCGATAATATTTCACTAGGGGAGATTCAAAGCCATAAGATATCTATCCCGATGTAATAATGGTTCGCCGGAACTTTTGGACGAAATTGCATACATGCATTAATTGTCATTCATGTGGGGGATTGTTGGAAATGGGTAACGAAAGTTAAGTTTTGACTTGTCGTTGACCTAACTTTCTAACGGAAGTTCGTTAACTTCCAACGGAGTTCGTTATTCGTTAACGAAGTAAGTTACAAAATGTATTCTACATTTGTTGTAGATAAGGAAATTCATTTATTGTCTCAAAAACCATTTTCGGGTGAATGATAAATTAATGACAAATGATTTGTAACTTAACAAGAGTTAAATAATGGGTCAAAGTTTGATTTGGGTTGATCCCAAAATTGGTTTGGACTTGTTGTGGCTAAAGGGCTGATGAGCAGGCTGAAGAAGCTTCTGCACGGCCGTGCAGTGTCTAGGACACGGCCGTGCATCGTGCCTTGCCTCTCGATCGTGCAGAGCCTTGGACTCGACCGTGCATATTGCCTTTGCACGGCCGTACAGTGCCTTGGACACGGCTGTGCAAGTGCTGTTCTACCCGAAAAGTTGTGACTTTTCAAGTGAAAAGCCACAAACCCCTTAACTCTCCTTATATACTTCCCCTCCGAATTTCAATTCATACATACAGTAAATTGAGTCTTCCTACACACATTTGAGATAGATTAACTTAGCCTAATCATTTCATCTTGTTGCATTAAATTCCTTCAAGTCCGAAAGTTTCAAATAGTCAATTGTTCGTTAGATTTGTTAATTTGGAGTGCTCCTATTAACAAATAGAAGTCGTTGCATCTCACGAGAAGTTTGTCATCAACCGTAAGCACCAGTGCGGGACAAATACTTCTTACGAAAATTGTGTTAAACATAAGCCTCGACTATATCAAGTTTGTCTTTTCAATTTTCGTTATCTTTTCTGTTATCCTTCTCATTTTTCTTCGTTATTACCTCAAGAAGCCTATCCGAAAAAATCTCAACATAGCTTAAGTAAAGTACAGCCTCGTGGGAGTACATGGTACTATCTCACCACTGTAAGTGTAAGGGTAAGGAAACAGAAGTCATCACCTCATATAGAGCTCCATGAGTCGGTCTATCTTTTCATACTCATTTTCAACAAATTTACTCAGCAATCTTTCCCTTCTTGAACCCCTCAATATTCCAGCTGTTGCGCAGAGTCATGTGAGATTAACTCATTTTCAACTTAAACCAGATAATAAACAAAGTACACTAAAACTGAATAGAAAAAGATAAATACAGCTGAACCATTTAGTTGGACCAATGGGATACATACACAAGGGTCTACTTACTATTGCCACAAAAGTTATTACAGTACAATGAAACACCTATATATGAGCCTACTCGATAAACGAGGAAGAGATGGGACACCTCCATGAGAGACCAACATAAAACCTCTATGTTTTAGACATATCCTTACCCCCAGAACTAAGGAAAAGCTTTATATCCAACAGACATATACATGTATTCATATGGACAGTACGGACAATCTTTTGTATATTTCGTTGCTAAAGTTTGTGGTACCACATTTCATGTCAATAGGTTTCATCACTCTTCAGTACATAAATTAATGTCCATTTATTTTATTTTAGCAAAAAAAAATAGTTGTAATGATGCATAAATATACTCCCTCCGTCCCACAACAACACACACTTTGCCATTTTGAGCATCCCACTAATAAGTCATACTTCCTAAAATGGCAAAGAATCTTTACTATTCCTTCCACTCATTCTCTCTCCTACATTATTTTAATACTCACAACACTATTATAATTTACTATTCTCTCCACTCATTCTCTCTCCTACTCAACTATCTACACTCACAACACATCAACCTTTTCACTTTTTCCTTAATTCTCGTGCGGAACAGTAACTGTGTCACTTGTTGTGGGTCGGAGGGAGTATTTATTATTCATTTTCTAAAATTTTATTTCATAAGTACATACTGAATTATGATTTTATTAAAGGTGGAAATTTTTAAAGAAAATGGACATTAAATGTGTAGATAGATCATGGTGTTAATCTGGAATGTAAGCTGCAGACTGTTTTCTGTGATTAATGAAAATATTCTATACTATGTACGAATTTTCTCTCAAATTCTCTTTCCCAAAATAAGTGTATTTTCCAAAAAAATAAAATAATCATATTTTTTTTTATTTGCTTCATAAAATATCATTTGTTAATGCACTTGCAATCTCATTTAAAATATTTATGTATATTTTGCTGAGACAATTGCCTTTAAAAATAGATTTGTATGTAAAATTGATTTACTTGAAACAGTAATACCGGACAAACCCTGCAAAGTGAGCAATCCCATCTCCCCGACATCAAACAATAATGGATAAAAGTGAGCACTTGCAATCTCATTTAAAATATTTATATCTACCTACTATTGCCACCATGTTCTCAGTAGGCTAGGTTCAATTATTATCATGCTCATGACCCATTTGTCCCATCAGTCGATCTAGCTCATTGTCCGACCTACCAGGTTCCGACCTAGCTATCGTCCGACATACGATCCAGATCTCATACGGACATGACCCGATCTCATTCAGCAGTCAGGTCGACCTAGATCCAATAGGCGACCTCGACCTATTACAATACGTGACGACCTACAAAGTCCAGGCGTGATTACAACTCTTTCCATAACGGACTCCCTACAAATCAGGAGTTATTCATGGACAAGATCTCTTATGTATATCTGATCCGAGATTATAGGGATGTCATGCAATCCTACCACAATTATATCTCTCATCAACAACTATAAATACAAGGCAATGTCAACCGTTCCAGGGTAATTGCTATTTTGTTATTTTGAATACATTGTTCATTATAATATTTTAGCTCTCAAATCACCATACTTATTTTCAAGACCGAGGGTCTTCGCCGGAGACCATTCCGGCTAGTCGTGGGTTCTGTTTTCAGGTCAGAAGTCAGGAGATTGATCTTGCAGCTGGACGCAGATTGATTACGGCATGATTCTTGCGGCATCAGTTTGGTTCCATTATCGAGAATCGTGCTTTTTTGACCTCGAAATTTCTTACAACCCATCATCATGGAGACTTCTGACGGTCATGTTTCAGAAGCCTCGGACGAGCATAACGAGGGTAACACCGGTACTAATACGAATGCTGGAAACCGCAATGTTAACATGCCTCCTCCTCCTCCGCCTCGTTAGCACGCGAGGGTGACACGTTCGAACAGCGTTGCTGATGGTAGAGGCCTGCCTGATAACAGGAGGGAGAAGAGACCTATGGTCAAGCAAGGAGCACAGCCCCCTCTAAAGCGTCCACAAGCAGGGCGAATGGCTGCAGGTGATAGACCAGGTCCCTCAACCAATCCCCTAAGTAGAAAGGAGATGTTAGTGAAGCGGGCTAGAATTCTAGCAGAATTGATAGCGATGGAGGAGGAACCTGAGCAGAATGAAAGAAGGTCGGAAAGGGCAGTCCCCTCCTAGGTTTCTCATAGGCAGCCCGACGGAAGTGCTAGGCAGAACGGGAGTAACAGGCAGAATGATGAGCGGCATATCGTACCACACATTCGCACCCACATACCTGTTTCACCTGACGACTTGAGTAGTCATCTCAATACGAATAGGGAGCAGGAAGTTGAGTCGGAGTTGAGACGACAGAGGGAGGCTGAAAGGAATAGGCGTAGGTCGCTTGCTGGAACAGAGAGATCGCAGTCCTACCGCGAGAGAAATGGGCGCAGGTCGCCAGTCAGATCAGTTAGATCGCATTCTCATAGGGATAGAGATGGGCGCAGGTCGTCAGTCAGGGAAGATAGGCGCAGGTCGCCAGTAAATTCAGTAAGGTCGCCTTCCCACAGAGACAGGCGAGGTAGAGAGGTGACTCCCCCCAAAAGTGAAAGGCGTAGGGCTAACTCAAGGAGGGAACCTCACCGTGATGAGCGACAAAGATACAACGACGTCTCTCATGCAAGGGACGACAATCCAGATGCTAGGGAATGGTTGCAGTGGAAGAAGAGACTAGAGCAATGGGAGGCCGACAAGAAAGAGGATGCTGGAAAGGGCGAACGAAACGACTTTACTCTTCGTCCCTTGTCCAAGGAATTGCTCGACCGTCGACCTCCCCACGATTTCAGGTTGCCCACTCTTGAAAAATATTCTGGTGCGACCAATGCCCAGAGTCATATACAGCATCTGGAAGCTACTATGTGTTTCGTCTCCAACGAGGATGATATGATGTGCAAGGCGCTTACCAGCACTCTCACAGGGGCAGCCCTGACTTTGTTTAAGGGTTTGGCACCAAGTTGTATTACCACATGACATTACATGAGAGAGAAGTTTCTAGATCACTTCTCAACGGCTGGAGCCCGAAAATTGACAGTCACTGACTTAAACAATTTGGTGCAAGGAAAAAATGAAAGCTCGATGAGCTATTATACCAAGTTCAAGGAGATGGTCGATAAAATTGAGGAGGACCTAACAGATAGGGAAGTGATAAATTGCTTTAGAAATGGAGTGGCCTCTACTGACTTAGATTACGAGCTACAAGTCAGGAGCGTGACGACCCGTCAAGAGCTATTTGAAAGGGCCTACAATGTGGCCATTGCTGAAGAGAGGAAAGAAAAGAAGAAAGGGACATGTTCCAAGGCTGAGGTCGTAGATGCTGATAAGAAAGACCAAGCCAAAAATGGTGGTAACAACAAGAATGGGAAGAACAGAACCAGGGCGACTGAGAGAGTGCCCGAGACATTTTCCCCGCTGACAGTAAGTCGCACTAAAATTTTGAATATGGTAGAGCTAGGTCCACCAGCCCCAATGAACCCAGGAAATAAGTTCAGAAGGGACAACATTAAATATTGTGAATACCACAAGGATACGGGCCATACTACAGAAAATTGTATGAGTCTGAAACGTATCATTCAGAAGTGGGTCGATGATGGTAAGCTCGACATGTATGTGAAGGCCGCTGAGCCTGGTGGAGGTGAGCGACCTGCTGGTGGTATGCAAGAACCAAGGCAACCTAGATTGAATTTTGGAGTAATCACTGAGCAAGCTAGCAACACCGCTCTGAAACACAAGATATTCCAGCTCAACAAAGGCCTTCACGTGCCGCCTAGAAGCTACATCAGGGACGAGGTTATCAGCTTCTACCCAGATGAACTAGCAACTAATGTAGCGGCCAGAGAGCAAGTTCTCGTTATCCCAGGACTGATTGATGGGTGTACGATGAGCAGACTCTTGATAGACACGGGGGCCTGCAAAGACATTTTATTTTACAAAACGTTCAAGGAAATGGGACTCTCAAAGGATCAGTTGTCACGATATGATGGTCGACTTGAAGGCTTCACCAATCATAGGGTGGATGAAAGGGGCAGATCGAGCTAGATGTTGACATAGGCCAGCATCCATTCAGGGTCACTACTAAGGTAACCTTTATTGTTATTGATGTAAATAGTGATTACGCTGCTATTTTGGGTATTCCTGGCCAGGTCGTGCTTGGAATGGTGGCCTCTATCCCCCATCAACGAGTTAAGTTTCCCACGCTAGCTGGAGTGGGATGCGTGCAAAGTACAGATCGAGCTTACCTTGATCATGTCCTTAGAATGATAAAGAAGAGGGAGCTAGAGGTTGAAACTCCTTAGGGGTATTTGAAGCTATAAAAGTCTGTCACCACAACTTCGCGGCTATCTACGATCACATGCTTGGAAGAAGTGACCTATCACTCACATGACGACGTCATGACTGAGCTGACACGTCCTTCTCAAAACACCATGGTCGATTCAGATGCAGTTATGGTCGACCAAGTCTTCATAGGTGAGTTATGCCTGCAGATCGACAATAACTCGGGGGCCACCACCAGTGAGATCCCAGCTGAGTTGGACGATATGATTGTCGAAGAAGCTCCACATTTGGGGGCTGAAGAAAGAAGGAGGGTTCTCGAGATCATTATCGAGACCCTGCGGTTTAGAGATGGTCCGGAACTTGAAGTTGTTGACGAGCTAGAGGCAGTAATAACAAATCCTTCTTATATCCCGAACAAAAAATTCAGATTGGTGAGCAGTTGTCAACTGAAGAACGAGTAGAAATTGTCGAGCTACTAAAGGAGAGCAGTGACATTTTTGCTTGGCAAGTAGAAGACATGAAGGGAATAAAGGAGGAAGTCATTGTTCACAGGCTAGAGGTTAACCCGACCATGAAACACAAGGCACATAAGCTACGAAGCTTTGCTCGTGACAAAGAGGAAGCAATCAAACTTGAGGTACAAAAACTTTTAAGTGCAGGTATCATCAAGGAGGCTACTCACACCACCTAGCTAGCTAATGTGGTAATGGTGAAGAAATCTAATGGCAAATGGAGGATGTGTGTCGACTTCACCAACTTAAATCTAGCCTGCCCCAAAGATAGTTATCCTCTGCCTCAGATCGACAAGCTCGTAGATTCAATAGTTGGACACACCACATTAAGCTTCCTCGACGCTTACTCGGGCTATCATCAAATCAAGATGCACGAAGACGATATAGTGAAGACGACTTTCCAAGCTGCTGGGGGTATCTATTGTTACACTATGATGCCGTTCGGTTTGAAGAATGTAGGAGTGACCTACCAAAGGATGGTCAACAAGGACTTTGCCTCACAAATTGGACGAAACATGGAGGCCTACATCTACGATATGGTCATCAAAACAAAGGCCGGACGTCACGTGGTCGACCTAAAGGAAACGTTCGCCAATTTACGAGCAAACGACATGAAGCTTAACCCGAGTAAGTGTGTGTTCGGCGTGGCAGCTGGCAAATTTCTTGGATTTATGGTTTCTCAGCGAGGTATTGAATCCAATCCAAAAAAGATCAAGGCTCTGATCAACATAAAAGAGCCTACAAATATCAAGGAGATGCAGCGACTCAACGGTAGGGTTGCAGTCCTAGGTCGCTTTATAGCTAAGTCGGCGGAAAGATCTCTCCCCTTCTTTAAATCATTGAGGGGGACAAAAATTTTTGAGTGGACAGCCGAATGTCATTCGTCGTTCCAGCAGCTTAAGGAGTATCTTGCCTCCCCGCCATTGTTGAGCAGCCCGGCTGTAGGGGAAACATTGTTTGTCTATCTGTCTGTTGGCGACCAAGCTATGGCCGTTGTTTTTGTTCGAGAAGAAGGAGGGCTTCAGAAGCCCGTGTATATGTAAGCAAGGCCTTGTCCGACGCGGAGGGCAGATACTATAATGTAGAGAAGGTAGCATATGCTTTGGTCGTAGCTTCCAGGAAGTTGCGAGCTTATTTTTTGGCTCACCCAATTTTCGTACTTACTAATGCACCCGTGAGGAAGATCCTACACAAGCAAGAAAGTTCAGGCCGCTTACTCAACTGGTCAATTGCTCTTACAAAATTTGACATCGAGTATCGGCCTCGAAAGGCATTAAATGCTCAAGCTTTGGCAGATTTCTTGGTCGATCTTACGTTCACCAAGGGAGATAGCGAAGTACGAGCTCAGAAGGAGAAAGGAAAAGGAAAGGAGCCAGAGACTCAGCCAGCCACAAGTTTGCCCGATGATTGCTGGAAAGTGTACTCTGATGGGTCGGCAACAAAGAACGTCAGTGGGGCCGGAATTGTATTGGTCGAGCCAGAATCAGGGACCGTGTATGAGGAGGCACTGAGATTCAAGTTCAAAGCTTCCAACAACTAGGCTGAATATGAAGCTTTGGTCGCTGCTATTGAATACGCAAAGTGTTTTGGGGCGACCAAGATTGTAGCCTACTGTGATTCTCAGTTGATAGTCAACCAAGTCAGAGGAGAGTACGAGGTACTGAATCCCACTTTGGTCAAATACTGTGACCTGGTGAAGAAGTTGATCAAAGACCTGGAATTTTGGGAGATACAGAGGGTTGGTCGAGATAACAATGAATTGGCCAACCTACTCTCAAAACTAGCTACATCGGACGAGCAACATGGGGAGCCTATCTATTTTCTCGAACATCCAGCCTATGAGAGGTTTCAGATTCAATGCCTGGAGAGTACTGGTAGAGATTGGGTCTATACCAAGTGCTGGATCAACGAAATGCGAGCATACCTAGAAACAAGCGAGCTGCCGGAGGACGTGAAAGCAGCTCGAGCCATCAATAAAAGGGCTCCAAGTTATGTCATTCAAGGAAACGCATTGTTCACAAGGTCCTTCAGTAAACCGTTATTAAGATGTGTCCACCCCCAAGAGGTAACCCAACTAATGTACGACGTGCATAGTGGAGTTTGTGGCGGACATACAGGGGCCAGAACTTTGGCCGACAAGTTGATTACAATGGGCTATTATTGGCCTCACATGAGAGCGGATGCTCACGATTTCGTTCAAGGGTGCGACCAGTGCCAAAGATTTGCGAATCTGCCTCACCTGCCTACAATCGAGCAAACTCCAGTGATTGCTACTTGGCCTTTTGATATGTGGGGTGTCAATTTGGTTGGACCGTTCCCGCCCGCCCGTGGCAATTGCAAGTACGTGATCGTAGCTATTGATTATTTCACAAAGTGGGTCGAGGCCAAGCCACTAGCCATGATTACTGAGGAGAATGCCATCAATTTCATTCACGACTTCATTTGGTGCCGCTTTGGAATTCCTCGAGCAATAGTATCGGACAACGGGTTACAATTCTCCCAAGCTTTTGAAGACGAAATGAAAAGAGTTGGAGTCAAGCATCGGAAATCTTCAGACGCCTATCCACAAGGCAACGAACAAGCCAAAGTAGCGAACAAGTTGGTCCTCTCAGCATTGAAAACAGGTTTGGTTGGTCGTAAAAGCAACTGGTTGGACGAACTCCCCCTTGCTCTCTGGGCAGTCCGCACAACCATTCGGGGGCCCACGGGAGAAATCCCATTCGCTCTTGCATATGGATCAGAAGCCATGGCACCGACCGAGCTACGATTTCCCACAGCTAGAGTAATCTTCTTCGACCAAGAGCAGAACGAGGTCAATAGATTGATCGACTTGGATCTGATCGACGAAAAGCGAGATACAGCTCATCTAAGGATGGTAAATTCCAAGCAGAAAACCAAGAGCTATCATGATAAGAAAGTGAAGATAAGATCGTTCCAAGTAGGTGACCATGTTTTGAGGAGGATCGAGTCGACTGGAAGGAGAACGCAGATGAACAAGTTATCTCCCAACTGGGAAGGACCCTGCATCATCATTCGAGTTATTAAGGAGGGAACTTACATGATCGCTCATTTAGATGGCGACGAGTTGAAGCATCCATGGCATGCTACCCACCTTATCAGATACTACTTCTAGTTCAAGTTTTCTAGTTCAGTTTTCTAGTTCAGTTTCAAAGTTAGCTTTCGTTTTCAAGTTGGAAGTTTAGTCCTAGCTCTTTGTTTTCTATGTAATCGTGCTATTACTTCAATAAAGTTGCAGTTTATTCAAATTGTGTTACGTTTTTGCATTGATTCTAAACGGGCTTGACTCTTGGTCAGCCTCGTTCCTTTAAACGGGCTCGACTCTTGGTCAGCCTCGTTCCTTTAAACGGGCTCGACTCTTAGTCAGTCTCGTTCCTTTAAATGGTCTCAACTCTCAGTCAGCCTCGTTCTAACAGGCTCGATTCATAATCAGCTTCGTTCATTTAACAAGTGCGATCCTTGGTCGACTTCGCCTTAACAAGCTCGACTCTTGGTCAGCTTTGGTCATTTAACAAGTTCGATCCTTGGTCGACTTCGCCTTAACAAGCTCGACTCTTGGTCAGCTTCGTTCATTTAACAGGTTCGACTCTTAGTCAATCTCGTTTTTGAAAACATGCAAGTATAAGGTCGACCTTGTTGTTAAAAACTAGTCCGATCAAAAGCTTATAGCGACTCACTTATTCTATTTAATCTAGTTTGACATTCAAGACAAATAGCTGGATCGAAGCAAAACAGATTCAAGCAAAAGTCAGTTATGGTTAAATAAAACTGAGTCCCCCAAAGCGGGCCAGAACTCGAGCAAATAAAAGTTACGAGTTAGTATGCCTCCCAAAAGCTGGGCCAAGGCACAAATTACTTAAAGCAAAAATAAAAATTGTTTTGAGACTTGTTTCATTACATAACCATCCAAAAGTTCAAAGAAAAGTCAAGCAGCTGGATCGGCTTCAACTTGGCCACTTGTAGTAGCTCGATCATCTACACTTTCCTCCTGCTGTTGAAAATCATTAAGCTTGCCTGATTCAGTGAAGCCATGCTTGGGAGTATCTCCCTCGAATGCTAGCTCGTCAGGCTCCTCAAGATCCTTTAATATAGTATTAAAATTGACAGGCTCAACAGGAGGGGGGGGGACCCAAGGTTCTGTTACCATATCTTATCCTCTTAGGCCAGAGCAGCCAGGTCATTTTCAGTGTAACGCACTAGAGGATGGCCTTTACGAGCTGCCATATCATATGGATCCTTTGAGGCCCACTCAGCCACCTGTTCAATGGACAGATCAACAGAGGGATCCACTATGATACGTCGAGCCATGTGGCTACAACCTACTTCAAAAAACGACCTCGACTTCTCAGTTACATATTCATGGCATTCATCACCCTCTTTGTACGCCTCAATCGCAGCCTTGCCAGTAGCTTCCTTCGCAGCTTCAACAGCATTCTTTAACTTTCCTTCCCAATTAAGGCGAGCCACCTTAAAGTCTTCAGCTTGCTTGGTCAACATAGCAGTGCTCTCTTCCAGCATCCTGGTCGCCACTTCAAGTTCATGATCGACCTTCTCTTTGTCCATCTTGACAACAATTAGCTCCTTCTGGACTCCTCCCAGTTTGCCCCATGCTTCCTGCTTGTCCTTCAAAGCATCTTCCTTAACCAGCTTGAGAGACTCATAAGCGGCATCCAAGTCAGAATGCTCCTCCTTCAACTTTGCATGCTCCCCTTCCAGTCGCTCCAGTTCATTAGATTTTCGAGCCAGCAAGGTCTTGGCAAGCTTCTCTTGTTCCTGAGAAGCCTACCAGTAACTTGTAGCTAGCTCGACCATAGCAAGGGCCTACAACAGCACAGTCCAATGGTCAGGTCGACTAAAATGTTACGAAGATACGAGTAAGAAAAAAGATGGATGTGCAGATAAAAGCTTAGTAAGTGTTACCTCGGAGTGGACAAGCCCCGATCTAGCCGTGAACACATCAGCAGTCAAGCTCTTATCAGTAAACTTCTTGACCAGATCTTGGTCTGCAGCCCTCCTCACCACCACCTGACCATACTCGAGCTCAGGATACTCCCTACATGAGTTATCCACCCCAGTGAGCAAAGTCACATCACTCATCTTGTCAACGCGAGCTCAAACCAGCTCAAGGTATGAAACCTGGATGATTGGAGGTAGAGAGCTGCTGCTAACGGCTTTCCCTTTTTGGGATGGGGGGGTTGGTCTTAGATCGTTTCTTCGTCTGGAGGGGACGATCATCTTCATCCTCCTCCTTACCTTCCAGATCAACTACGAAAGTCCTGGATCTAGTTCGAGGGGCCTCCTGCAATGCCTCCCGCATTGGCTCCTGTGCTGGCTCGACCTCCACATCAGCCTCAACATTAAGGGACTCCTAAGCTGCTCCCCGTGACTCATCAGCCTCCACTTGAAGATCGCCCTCCTCCTCAATCGGGATCAACTTATCAGACCCCTCATCAACCAGCTTAAACAGTTGCTGACGACCTTCGGCCTCCTTCTGACAGTTTTCTCGAGCATTGGCAGCCTCATAGCTTTTCTTGCTCTTCTTGATATTGATAACTCGCCCCATGTTAGCCTCTTGCTCGGGAGTCGAAACTGCACAAGATCAAAAAGCAAAGTGTTAGTTCGCTAAAAAGCAAGTTCTATGTACGAGCTAAAAGTTCTACATACGAGCTAAGCATATACGAGCTAAACATATACGAGCTACAAGTTCTACAAGCGAGCAATAAATTGACAAGCCAACAGCTAAAAGCGAGTAAACACTTACTACCAAAGTGATCCACTCTCAGCCTGCAGTGATCTGGCTCTCTCTTGCACTCGTGTCACTGGCTTTTAAACCTAAATATACCCCCCTCATGGGTAACCCAGTCAGGATATCTCCAGCTCCTAACTATGGGGACCAAAGGAACTACATCGCCCCCACCAAGCATCATACCGTCTTGGATATAATTATTCTTTGTGGTCCCCAAAACCTCCTAACTAATAGGGCCTCGCTCAGATAACTCCACCGATTTCCTGTACAAGTCTTTACTCCAATCAGGCACCCAATAACCCTCTTCCTTTATAACCTTGGATTTAGCATTGGGCAAGGAGAACTCCCATCCTCTCCTACTCTCTACTACCATCATATGGGCATTCCAGCGACTCACTTTGCTGGGAAGATTGACAAAAAAACTTGGGGGCATTTGGTTTGGAAGGGGTGCTAATTCCCAAGTCCAACTTGTCTGTCTTGATACTAAAGAACATTCTGAAAACGTGAAGGCATGGCTCAAATCCTAAAAATCTGCACACCATGGCAAAGCACACTAGAACCCTGCAGGTGTTTGCTCCCAGATGTAGAGGAAGGGCATTCATACACTCAAGAAACTCATTTATGAAGGGATCTAGGGGGAGTCTCAAGCCAGCCTCAAATTGGCCATAAAAAAGGCCACCTTAGTAGGATCAGTAGTGAAAGTATCACCAAACAGGGACATAAACTCCTTCTTGCTGAAGTGAGTCACGTTGAACTCCTTCCTAGCCACCTCACAGAAATCATACACTATGGCAATCCGAGATTCCGAATTCCTCTTCCCTCGAACTGGTTTAGGAGGAACATAGCCCCTCTCATTCCTCCCTGCAGCCACCGAGGAATCAAATGCATCCACAATACGCGGACTGGACGAAGTAGAAGCTGTGGCTTCCCCTTGA
This sequence comes from Adenophora triphylla var. japonica, assembly GCA_022495995.1. NCBI lineage: Eukaryota > Viridiplantae > Streptophyta > Magnoliopsida > Asterales > Campanulaceae > Adenophora > Adenophora triphylla. Next base: position 74,310 of record JAFEMH010002794.1, read on the forward strand.
GCTGCCATATCTGAACAAGAAGAAGAAACAGGGGAATCAGTCCTATGCTCATATTCAGGTAACCTACCTAAGGACGACCTAGATTCCCCTGGGAAACCCTTTTTATTCCTAATGAAGGAAGGCTTGTTGGGATACTTGACATAAAACAGTGATATATGGTCAAGTAACTCGTGGAAAAGATGAAAAGATACAACATTTGGGTCGTCCACTTCTAAATCTCCCAAGTTCTCTCCTACAGGCAAACCTAGTTCGCTAAAGGTCAATCCCCACCTTGTCAAAATAGAGGCGCACTCAATTTAGTTCGGTGACGAAGGTCGCAACGGGTAAAATAAATGATTGAGGACACCAAAGACCAAGAGCTCCGCTTTGCTTGTTGCCGGCAATATACGTCTGAATATTGAGGGTTCTCACAATCCAAAGGGGAAAAGGTTTTTGCTCTTTCGTAATCCTTACTGAAAATGGAAAGGTAGGGATTTCCAAACGGTTAAATCAACATTTAAATACCCAGACGGTTTTCGAGGCAGTAATGATTATGAAAATACGATGCTTCCACTGATCAAGCTGTCCACAATCAAGGGCCAGGATTGAACCACGTCACTATTAGTCGACTAACCATCAGTTCGAGCATCGACCTGCGACCTACTTCAAAATCAAGTGAAATTTTCTTATAACTTCCTGGTCGACCAAAAATCAACTCAGAAAGTTGGGGGCCACTGAACGGAATAAAAGTGACGGGCTAAGCCCAACGAGTAAGCCCAATTATCTACCTACTATTGCCTCCACGTTCTCAGTGGGCTAGGCCCAATTATTACCAGGCCCATGGCCCATTTGTCTCATCAGTCGACCTAGCTCATTGTCCGACCTACCATATCCCGACCTAGCTATCGTCCGACATACGATCCATATCTCATACGGGCATGACCCGATCTCATTCAGCAGTCAGGTCGACCTAGACCCAATAGGCGACCTCGACCTATTACAATACGTGACGACCTACAAAGTCCAGGCGTGATTACAACTCTTTCCATAACGAACTCCCTACAAATCAGGAGTTATTCATGGACAAGATCTCTTATGTATATCTGATCCGAGATTATAGGGATGTCATGCAATCCTATCACAATTATATCTCTCATCAACAACTATAAATACAAGACAATGTCAACCATTCCAGGGTAATTGCTATTTTGTTATTCCGAATACATTGTTCATTATAATATTTTAGCTCTCAAATAACCATACTTATTCTCACGCCTGAGGGTCTTCGTCGGAGACCATTCCGGCTAGTCGTGGGTTCTGTTTTCAGGTCAGAAGTCAAGAGATTGATCTTGCAGCTGGACGCAGATTGATTACGGCATGATTCTTGCAGCATCAGGGATCAACTAAAATAAATCGCCATATATATATATATATATAATCGCAAAAAAAGAAGCGAGAAACACCAAAAAAAATCAAAATCAAAATCAAATAAATAAAGAAAAAGTTTTAAAAACCAAATGTCAAAAAAAAACAGAGGTTTTGTATCCATATTTCATTATCATGACTATTTATCTGCCACAAAAAGCATATATTTATATATTAAAGCAGGTCATCCAATAAACAGTAATAGCGCAAAAAATTTTGTCAAAATTTGAGGGGCAATTTAGTCATTTCCTTTCATGGCATAATTGAAGATATGATATGCAAATTACACGTGGCAGGTCATGATTGGGAGGAAAATGGCGCGTGCAATACACGCGCCGACAGAGGCGCGTGTATGCAGGCAAATTTCTTTTTTTATTATTGGGACACGTGGCGTCCTACTATTGGCTGATTGAATTTCAGATTTTTTTTATTTGATTCCATTGACCTAAATTATTTTATAATAAATTTATTTAGTTATTTTTTTTACACCAAAATTCATAATTTTTTTCTCTATAAATAGAGATTATTTTCATTTGATTTGGACACATGGCCGAATATGGGTAAATTAAGGGGTATCGGTAATGGCTATGTCATGGCTCAACCGATGGGTGTGAGCTATTGGTTACTAGAGAAGTATGACCGATGATGTCATTGGTAGAGAAGATGACCTGTTGTGTGACCTTTTTTATAACTCATCGTGTGACATGTTGCATGACCTATTGTGTGACCTGTCGGCTTGCTCAATCCATTTGGGTCGATCAACTTGCTCAACCTATTTGGGTGTGAGTTATTTTGAAATTTATAATTTTAAAATGGAATAAATCAGAAAAAAATCCCACATTTTACTTCTAATTTACAAATTTATTTTTTTCAAATCTTTGTATGTTCACATTTAATAATTTTTATATTTGTATGAAAGGAGTAAGTAAGGAAAAGTAGAAAATGTCGATGATCATAATCAATAGTCCACCCAACCAAACAAACAAATTGTATTTTAACGCAATCATGGAAAGAAGCATTGTATCGTCGATCGGTTTGAGGGAAAAGAAAAAGAAAAATAATGGAAATATCTCTTAATGTAACCGATCCTTCTACTGATGATAATGAAATAGATGAAACAGGTGACATCACCACTAATGTGGCATCTGTTTCATCTACTTCATTATCATCGGGAGAAGGACCGGTTACATTAAGAGATGTGATAATATTGGTTAACCCTAAAGCAAAGGAAGACGGCAAAGGAAAGCCACTAAGATTTCCTGCATGTTTAATCGGTTACATAACCATTCAGTTGCACAAATAGTATCAAATCCAACTTTAAATCCCAATATGCACAAATCAGTAACCGGTTGACCCAAATCGGTAAAGGCCAAGAGTCACATGCCAACCGGTTGACCCAAATCGGTAAAGGCCAAGGGACTTCCATTTCATACTCCGTCTCACTTTAAACCCCTTGTTAATCCTGAAGATGGTGTCTGAAATGATGGAATTGAGGTTGGCAAAGTGGAACACGGATTAGTGATGATACTTTCAGTCTGCGTCACGTGACTTCTTGAACCCCCTGCACCTAAATCTCCTGCAAAACTGAAATGTCTAGGTTATAAGGGAGATATTGTGCTTGACACTGGAAATGATCCAGGACCTTGAGCAGATTCTCGTTGAAGACGGGTAATAGCATTGAACAACATCTGGTTGGTATGCCGATGAGTTTCGTGTTGATTCTTCAAGTAATCCATCATCTTGGTCGGGTTAGTAACGAAATCAAAGGTCATCTCCTGAGGAATCACAGCTGAAGGTGACAGTAGGCAAAGATTTTTGAGAAGGCATTCCAAGTGTATGTGCAACTTGGGCTCTAGATGTTCAAAGTGCTATAGTCCTTCCTGCAACATTCTGCGTATCTTGACCAGAACTAGGATTGCTCATCTTAGAATTTTCTTAGCAAACTTAACAAACCAAAGTTCCCACGGACGGCGCCAAATTATTTTGGTCAATTTCTTGTATATTGAAATTGAACTTTCGGTGCAATGATTTTGGGCACAAATGAAATATAAAAATGAGAAAATTCAAGATGCTACACCAAGATGTAACAAGGAAAGCCCTTGATCAACTAATCTCCGGCACAAAACCTCGGGAGGCTTTATGAAAAGCCTACCTTAACCAAAAAAATGTTTATATTACTACATTTTTTTATCCAAAATATTCAAAAATAATATATTTTTTTATAGAAGTATATTTTTTAAAATATTTATTTGAGATGAAAAAAATAATATTTCTATTTAGTTTTCTTTATTAATAATTATTATTTTATAATTTAAAGTGAGACGGAGTATAAAATGGAAGTCCCTTGGCTTTACCGATTTGGGTCAATCGGTTGGCGTGTGACTCTTGGCCTTTACCGATTTGGGTCAATAGTCTTGTAGTATCTTTATTGTAGTACAATAAAAAAATATGTTATTTAAAGAAAAAATAATATTTCTATTTAATTTTCTTTATTAATAATTATTATTTTTTATCCAAAAAATAATTCTACATTTTTTATCCAAAATATTTATTTTTGAATATTTTGGATTAAAATGTAGTATTATTTTTTGGTTATTCATTTTGAGTCGAAAGTAATATTTATTTTTGAAATGAATAATATAATTTTTTATAGAAGTATAGTTTTTAAAATATTTATTTGAGATGGAAAAAATAATATTTCTATTTAGTTTTCTTTATTAATAATTATTATTTTATAATTTAAAGTGAGACGGAGTATGAAATGGAAGTCTCTTTGCCTTTACCGATTTGGGTCAACCAGTTGGCGCATGACTCTTGGCCTTCACCGATTTGGGTCAATAGTCTTAGTACCGATTTGGGTCAATAGTCTTAGTGTATCTTTATTGTGGTACAGTAAAAAAATGTTATTTAAAGAAAAAATAATATTTCTATTTAGTTTTCTTTACTAATAATTATTATTTTTTTTATCTAAAAACTAATACTACATTTTTTATTCAAAATATTTAATTTGGAATATTTTGGATAAAAAATGTAGTATTATTTTTTGATTATTCATTTTGAGTCGAAAGTAATATTTATTTTTGAAATGAATAATATAATTTTTATAGAAGTATATTATTTAAAATATTTATTTGAGATGAAAAAAAATAATATTTCTATTTAGTTTTCTTTATTAATAATTATTATTTTGTAATTTAAAGTGAGATGGAGTATGAAATGGAAGTCCCTTGGCCTTTACCGACTTTGGTCAACCGGTTGGCGTGTGACTCTTGGCCTTTACCGATTTGGGTCAATAGTCTTAGTGTATCTTTATTGTGGTACAATAAAAAAAATTATGTAATTTAAAGAAAAAATAATATTTCTATTTAGTTTTCTTTATTAATAATTATTTTTTTTCTAAACTAATTCCAACATCTTTAACGGTTGACCGGTCACATGTTGAAGAGCTATCTCTTCAACAGTTGCATTCAAACTAGGAGCATTATCACATCTTTAACGGTTGACTCATTTTCAACCGGTTCACTCTTATCTATCACAATATTAGTTTTACCTATTTTATAAACATATCAGTAAGAGTTTAAGACTATTTTAAAAATCTTTTCTTATTGGGCTCAGTTTCATGGAAGTCTCAATCGGTTGCCCACTTGACCCTTTTTAATATCGGTTGCAATCATATATCGCAGCTGATATAGAAGTGCAACTGATATGGTTGTGTAGTTGTTATATAATGCAGCCGATGTACTGCAATTGATCAACATTATTGTCGATTTTGTCACTGCCGATCATTGTCTCAACCGATAAATAATAATGTTTGAGCATATAAATCGGTAATGACATTAAATCGGTCACATGTTAATTACAGTTAATTAGTCAATTCTCTAAACCCTAATTTAACTAAACTCGCTACACGGTGTAGCGAGTTTAAACGGTCGAGTATTAAAAAGTTAGTTATTTTGAAAAATAGTTTCAAATATAAATTACTTTGGGATTTATAATTTTAAAATTGAATTATTTGAGAAAAACATCTTAAATTGAAAATTAATTCATGTTTAGTTTATTGTCATTACTCCCTCCGTCCCGCTAATATTAGCACAAACACTGTTTGCGCGGAAATTAAGAAATATGATATTTTAATAAAATGTTGTGAGTGTAAAAGAATGAGTGGAGAGAGAATGAGTGGAGAGTGTAATAAATTATAATGGTGTTGTGAGTATTAAAATAATGTAGAAGAGAGAATGAGTGGGTTGGGTGAATATTTTATTAATATAAAGTTTCCTTTTTGGGAGTGTGCGGATATTAGCGGGACGCCCAAAAAGGAAAGTGTGTTAATATTAGCGGGACGGAGGGAGTATTTCTTAATATAATTTTTTTTTTAAATATTTTGAATGAGAAAATGTTGTAAGAAAAATAAGTGAAGAAAAATACTCCCTCCGTCCCAATCCCAATAAGAGCTGTCCAATTTTTGGGTTGCACGCAAATTAAGAAAATGAGGGGGAAGTAAAAATGTTGTGAGTGTAATTTGAAAATAGGAGAGAGAATGAGTGGAGGGAATAGTAAATTATAATAGTGTTGTGAGTATTAAAATAATGTAGGAGAGAGAATGAGTGGGGAGAATAGTAAAAATTCTTTTGCCAAAAAAGGAAAGTGAAAGCTATTAACGGGACACCCAAAATGGCAAAATGGAAAGCTACTATTGGGACGGAGGGAGTAATCTTTTATACCCCCTCCGTCCCACATTTTTATAGACTTTTGGATTTTGCACGGGAATTAAGGAGGAAATATTATATTGAAAGTGTTGTGAGTGTGAAAATAAAATAGGAGAGAGAATGAGTGGAGAGAATAGTAAATTATAATGGTGATGTGAGTATTAAAATAATGTAGGAGAGAGAATGAGTGGAGGGAATAGTAAAGATTCTTTTCCATTTTAGAAAAATATATATTATTGTGGGACGCCCAAAAAAAAAAGTTTATATATTATTATGGCCAAAAACTTATAAAAAACGCGTTTTTTTTAACCTTAACAAAAAACGTGTTTTTCTCTCTACTCTCTCTCTAAACGCAAACAGAGTTCCTCACCATTGCCGGCTCCCTCAATCGTCTTCTTCATTGTTTTCTCTAATCTGAACACCAAAATCAGATCAAATCTGAACATAAAAATTCAATTAATCTCACTTAATTTAGGGTTTTTGATTTGGGGATAGTAGTGTATGAAATTGTAATTGGTTCGTTAATTACTACCTACTTAATTGTTGCTGAAAAATTGTTCTCTTCAATTCAAGACAAGAATCCCACGGGATCGAATTTAATTTTCAACAACCTCCTAGAAAGAAAGAGTGACGAATATTTTTCAGTAATTAAGGTTGCATTTGATTGAGTGACGAAATTGGTTTTCTGGGTTTTCCATTGTGCTTTCAGGTAAATATTATTTTGTTGATATCAGTATGAATTGTTGAGAGATCTTGCAGTTAAACGGTAATTTGAATACAATTCTTAATGGGTTTCATTCATGGAAGTTGTAGAATTGAATTGAGTAGAATTCACTTGGTGGGTATTTGATTGAGTACTTATTTTACTTAGTTGTTGGGGTGCCAGTCCATGTGTTTTGAAGTGTCAGTCCATGTGTTTTCAAATGTCAGTTCATGTGTTTTTGAATGCCAGTTAGTTTCAATTTTAATTCCAATTTCAGATGCCAGTCCATGTGTTTTGAAGTGCCAGTCCATGTGTTTTCAAATGCCAGTCCATGTGTTTTTGAATGCCAGTTAGTTCCAATTTTAATTCCAATTTCAGATGTCAGTCCATGTGTTTTGAAGTGTCAGTCCATGTGTTTTCAAATGCCAGTCCATGTGTTTTTGAATGCCAGTTAGTTCCAATTTTAATTCCAATTTCAGATGCCAGTCCATGTGTTTTGAAGTGCCAGTCCATGTGTTTTCAAATGCCAGTCCATGTATTTTTGAATGCCAGTGCTTGTATTTTTGAGAGCCAGCAAAAATATTAGTGTAACAAAGTGCCAGTGTTAGTGTAACAGAGTGTCAGTGTGAAGAGTGCCAGTTCATGTATTTAAAAGTGCCCGTGTAAAAAGTGCCAGTTTCATGTTTATAAAATGCCAGTATGAAATCACTGGTCATTTGTAATATTAACACTGGCATTTATCATGGTTGCCAGTAATTACAAAAATGCCACCGTTTATTTTGAACATGATTGTCAGTAATTACAAAATTGCCACTGTTTATTTTGAAAACACGTTTTTTCTTATCTTAAGAAAAAACTAGTTTTTTATAAGACCAACTCATTATTATGGGACGGAAGAAGTATATATTAAATTTTAATTATTAAATATAATAACATAATTTTGCCGGACATAGTAGTAATTGTAGAGAACTGTGGGAGATAGAAAAGAAAACGATTCTCTTGGGAAACTTCAATGCTCTTTCATCTTCTCTTCCTTTTCCTCCTAACCAATTAAGAATATCTCTCTCTCTCTCTCTCTCACACACACACACACACACTTGAAGAACTGTAGAAGTGGACTTGAGGTCAAATTTCTTTCTTTAACAAACCCTTTACTTTGATAATAATTCAAATTTTTTGCTTTTGTTTCTTTTCATCTTTTTTTGACTCTTTAAAGGATTCATTTCTTCAGGTTTGGAACCTTAAAAGCAGCCTGTAGGTTCACATTTCATCATTCCTTTTCCTTTAATATAATGTACATGCATTACTAGAAAAATCATTTCTTACCCAGTTGGTAATCTATTCATCATCGTACTGTCGTTCTTTCTCTCTCTCTCTCTCTCTCTCTCTCTCTCTCTCTCTCTCTCTCACTCTCTCTGTGTGTGTTTTTTTTCTTTCTATTTGATTTAAACTTGTATCTCAATCTTCTTGGAAATTCAGAAGAGAAAGAAAGATGGAGAGGGGTACAAGCGACGAGACGGCGAAGAAGAAGAAGAAGGAGGTTAAGGGTCGAGGCTTGATCGACACGATCTTTTCTTGGTCTATACTTGATGTACTCAACAAAGATTTCTACAAGGGCAAGGTTATTTTTTCTTCTTCATATTTCCTCATAATTAGTGATTTCAAAACATAGTTCTGATACGATCGTGAAAAATGGCTTTGGGCCTAGAACAGTAAGTTAGGCCAACATGACGAAAATGGGCCGAAGCATTTTAATATCTGATACAAACTGAGCCCAAGGGAGTAGGCGACATCCCTAGTCCAGCGTGCGAGATTAAGGACAAGCGAGATGTGAATGCGGGTTCATAAATAATTGAGAATGATAGCGTCAAGGCGGGAATCTCGCCTAGAGTGATGTTCGTGTGGGCGGCAACCCGAAGGTCGCCGCCTCCTCTTGATTGTCGCCTGAGCGACATTTATACTAACAGTGATTTCTGAGAGATCCCTAGGCTATCACATCAGGGTCATACCATAGCCGTCAAATGTTGATAAGTCAGTCAGTCAAATGTTGATAAGTCAGTCAAAAAGTTGGCGTCTCTACTAACATTTTGGGTGGTTAGCACCCCTTGTAGATGATTGACATGTGTCCAATACATGTGCCATGCACATGGGATATGGGAGTATATAAGCAACCTAGAAAAAATCATTAAGTAAGTCTATTTCTTGTTATCTTAAGATTTCTCTCTCTAAACTCCGTAGCTTTTGCTTGATATTGTGACCAATTAACTTACTTTCATTCCGGAGGGGTAACACCGGAGACGCCCCCGGCTTAGTTGACTTGTCTTTCGTGTGTGTAGGTGACCATTCGGAGAAGACAGTCGGAGTATCCTCCTTTTTTCTGTTCCGTTAGTTCTGTGCAACCATTTGGCTTGGTAGCATCAAGTTCATTCATAGAATTATTCAGATTGTGAATGTGTACAACCTTTAATATCTGAATTATTCAGAGTTATGCATGGGACTATCATTTGGTTAAGCTTTGTTGTTACATTCGTCGTTATGCAAGAAATAACCTCTGAATTATTCAGAGTTCATTCATAGAATTATCATAGTTTTCACTTTTGTTGTAACATTTTTCGTTAAGACCCTTGAATTATTCAGAGTTCATTCATAGAATTATCATAGTTTTCGCTTTTTTGGGTAAGCTGTATTGCTACATTTGTCTTTAATCAAGAAATCATCTAATTAGTAGTGATTAATAACCCCATAACGCATACGTGTTTTACAGGTGGGAGAAATTCCAATGACATTTTTGTCAACATCCCATTACATGAAGTCATTTATTTATCCGCTTCTTGAGGAAACTCATGCTGATTTGCAGTCGAAACTTACTTCAATCTCTAGTGCACCCACTTGTAAGGTATTCAGTCTGAATCGTTCTACCAAACGATTCAAGCTTCCCAAAGATTTGTTCTATACCCTTTCACCAATGAGAATGCAAGATGCTAAAAAAGATGATGGATTTTACGAGCCAGAGGTGGGAGATCTTATTGCATTGACAGATGTAAGACCAAAATGCATCGATGATCTGAATACGCCTAAAAGTCCCTATCTCGTAGCTATAGTTGAAGGTTCAAAGGATGAAAAACTTACGATTTTGTCATCAAGCCCGGTTTTCTTTGAGAAAGAAACAGCTGAGAATGATAAAAAAGGATCAAGAATTTTTGTTGTTCATCTTACAAATTTGACAACAAATATTCGCATTTGGCAAGCGTTGAACTCAGAGTTGGAGGAGAAAAACATGAGAATTATCAAAAAAGTTCTACAATATGATTCCACCGTAAGAATCTTACTCCCTCCGTCCCGAAATGATCTTCCTACTTTTTTTTGTTATCAATACGAAGGTTCTTTGAACAATAATTTAAAGTTAATTTATTCTAATGAACATCTAAAAATTGTTATTGATAGTATTTATAATGATGTATCAATAACAAGTTTCAATTTTTCATTATGATAATTAAATTAACCTAAATTTAGTGCTCAAGATACCTTTGTTACTAACAACAAAGAAAGAGGGAAGATCATTTTGGGACGGAGAGAGTATTCTGTTCTTGCTTAATGCTTACTTATTCCCCTTCTGGATGACAAGAAGAAATTAATCTGACATTTTTTGTGTTTTATACAGGATGATAATGGTTGTAGTCAATGTTCTTCTGAAAAAATCAAGGGATTTCCTGTTTCAAAACTAAAGGAATTCGTTTGCGCATTTAAGTTGGATAAATCCCAAGAAGCTGCAGTGTTAAACTGCATGGCAACAGAAGATTGTCATCATAGGAATACGCTAAAACTGATATGGGGCCCACCTGGAACCGGAAAGACGAAAACGGTTGCTTCGCTTTTGTTTACATTGCTAAGAATGAAGTGCAGAGCAGTCACATGTGCACCTACTAATATTGCAGTACTAGGTGTAACAGTACGAGTTATGAGCTTAGTAAGAGCATCAATGGAGTTTGATACATATGGATTGGGAGATATAGTTTTGTTTGGAAATGGAGAGAGGATGAAGATTGATGATTATGAAGAACTTTACGATGTTTTTCTTGATAACCGTGTTAAAGCTCTTGCTGGTTGTTTTGCTCCACAATCTGGATGGAAAGGAAGTGTAAGGTGGATGATTAGTATGCTTGAAGATCCGGAAGATCAGTACCGTTTATATGTGGAAAAAGAAAGACAGAAAAATGATAATGATAGTGAGGAAGACGAAGATGAAGATGAGGAAGAAGAAGATGAGGGAAATGCTCAGAACGGGAATTTGTTTAGAGAAAAAGATGAAAAGGAGGGAAACCGGGAAGACTTGAAAGAAGCGAAGAAAAAGAAAATTTGGAAAGAACTTATTGTTAAAACCGTGAAGGAAAATGCGAAGAACAAGAACAAGAACAAGAAAGGGAAAGGAAATGAGAAAGGGAAGAAGAAGGAAAAGGCACGGACGGAGAAAATACCGAAGAAGAAGTATGAAGAAAATCTATGGAATTTCGACGAGTTTATTATGAAAGGATTTAATTATCTCGGAAGACACCTAATATTTTGTATCAAAGATTTATACACTCATTTGCCTACTTTGCTCCTTCCACTCGAAGTAGCAAAGCAAATGATTCAGTTTCTAAATCTATTTCAAGATTTTCTAACTTTGATGAACAAAATTGTTGCTTTGCCCGGAGGATTAAGAAAAGCCTTCACCGGAAACAACTATGGAAGAAGTCTACGAGGCGGAGACTTTGGAAAGTTCCAAAAGGTCAGAACAGAGAGCCTAGAAGTGATAAAATCTCTTGACCAAATAATTACTTTGCCAGAACTGAAGGAATATTATGAATTCAGAAACTTTTGTTTGAAAAATGCGCGGTTAATTTTCTGCACTGCCTCGAGTTCTATCAAATTAGATATTCCAGGAATGCCGCCTTTGGGATTGGTAGTGATTGATGAAGCTGCTCAGCTTAAAGAATGCGAATCTGCCATCCCTTTACAGCTTCCTGGTCTTCGCCATGCTATACTTATTGGGGATGAGCGGCAATTGCCTGCAATGGTCCAAAGCAAGGTCTGATAGTTTTCAATACGTAGCACATACACACAGTTATCAGACCAATATTTTTCACACACACACAGGTAGCACACACATACACAGTTATCAGACTAACATTTTCACACACACATGCACACAGTTAGCACACACATACACAGTTATCAGACTAATATTTTGCGCGCGCACACACTCAGGGTTAGCACACACATACACACACACAGTTATCAGACTAATATTTTCGCGCGCACACACAGTTAGCACACACATCACAGTTTTCAGACTAATATTTTCACAGACACCACACACAGTTAGCACACACGTACACACAAACAGTTATCGGACTAATATTTTCACACACACCACACACAGTTAGCACACACATACACACTCAATTATCGGACTAATATTTTTACACACATACACACAAACAGTTATCGGAATAATATTTTAACACAAATACACAGTTACTCCCTCCGTCACAAAATAAATGTAGCGGTCGACTTGTCAACGTTTTTAAGGAAGATGATTTACTAGTTTGTACATTAATTGTACAATGATAATATTGCACTAGATCACTTTCCTTATTAAGAAACGCGACATTTATTTTGGCACAAAACAAATTGAAAAGTGCAACATTGGAGAAAGGGAGTATCAGACTTATATTTTCACACACACAGTTATCAGACTCATATTTTCTCACTTTGTTGGTTATAGCTATGTGAAAAGGCTGAGTTTGGAAGGAGCTTATTTGAGAGGATGGTATTACTAGGACATGGGAAGCATCTTCTCAATGTCCAGTACAGAATGCATCCATCTATAAGCCAATTTCCCAATAGGGAGTTCTACGACAAGCAGATTCTTGATGGTCCGAATGTCAGACAACGAGCTTATACAAAGCATTTTCTTCAAGGAAATATGTACGGACCTTACTCTTTCATTCACGTTCCTGGTGGAAAAGAAGACCACGATAGAAGTCATAGCACGAAGAATTTAGTGGAAGTTGCTGTTGTTGCTGAGATAGTCGCAAGCCTCTTCAAAGGTACTACTCCCTCTGCCCCTAAATGAATGTCCAAATTTCATTTTAAGGGACTCTATGAAAATGAGGGCTTTTTATGCATTTTAATTTTTAATGGCAAAGATGCATATATATTCTTTTTATCACCTTCTAAACATTTAGTTTTATGATAATAAAATGAATCACGATTTTTTTTTTGGTAAAAAAACGTTTAGGAACAAGGTTTTTTTTTTTAAAAAAAAAAAAAACTATTCATTTAGGGTCAGGGACAGGGAGTACTCCATAGTCCATACACTGTTATTTGCCAGTA
>JAFEMH010002794.1:92500-312068 GCA_022495995.1 Adenophora triphylla var. japonica
CAAATTTCCATCTTGACTTATCATTCTTCCCAACAAGAATCATATCATGCCAATAATAGCCCTTATTGTTATCCGGTTAAAGATAACGTTAAACTATATCAAACATAATATTCATCGAGTGGAAGACGATGATAATCTCAGGTCAAAGGATATCAATGATATAACTATATGAGATTTAATTATGACATTTGACCATGACATAAATCTCATAATGGGTCAAGTCCAGTACCTTGTTCTCTAACAAGTACCCATGAGTTTAATGTGCATCCCTATGCATATAATCATCTCATGATTATCCATTAAACTTCATACTAGTGCTTCATAAGTACTAGGGACACGATTATTAAAGTAAACATGCAAAAATATATAATAATCAAAATAACAATCTCTCATATAAATGAATAATGACATTACATATAAGTCTATCTCTATAGGCCTAGGGCACTAACACCTACAGTCTCCCACTTGCACTAGGCCCAATCATTCATGTATCTTATACCCATGGACCTAACATGACCATCATGTTTAGCTTGTGGCAAAGGCTTGGTGAGAGAGTCCACAATGTTATCATCCGTAGGTACCTTGCATATCTTGACGTCTTCCCTTTCACAGATTTCTCGGATGAGGTGGAAATGCCTCAGAATGTGTTTGGATCATTGATGTGACCTTAGTTCTTTTGCTTGGGCAATAGCACCATTATTGTCACAATAAAGCTCTATCGGGTTAGTGATACTTGGAACGACTTCTAAGTCACTAACGAACTTTTTGATCCAAACCGCCTCCTTAGCCTCATCTGATGCTGCTATGTATTCAGCTTCGGTTGTAGAATCAGCAATAGTGCTTTGCTTGGAACTCTTCCAACAAAAGGCACCTCCATTTAGCATAAACACGAACCCAGACTGCGATCTAAAGTCATCTTTGTCGGTTTGGAAGCTTGCATCTGTGTAACCCTTTACAACCAAATCATCTTCCATCCCTCCAAACACCAAGAATACATCCTTAGTTCTTCTCAAGTACTTAAGGATATTCTTGACTGCTATCCAATGGTTCTCACCAGGATCAGACTGGTATCTACTCGTCATGCTCAGAGCATACGAGACATCAGGTCTAGTACATAACATGGCATACATGATAGACCCAATTTCCGAAGCATATGGAATATCACTCATCCTCTTTCGCTCATCATTTGTCTTAGGACAATGAGTCTTGCTAAGAGTAATGCCATGTCCCATTGGCAAGTTCCCTCTCTTAGAATTTTCCATACGAAATCTTCTAAGGACCTTGTCAATATATGTACTTTGACATAAATCAATCATCCTTCTTGATCTATCTCTATAGATCTTGATACCAAGGATATAAGCCGCTTCACCCATATCTTTCATTGAGAAACATTTTCCTAACCAGGACTTGACAGTCTCAAGCGCAGGAACATTGTTTCTAATGAGCAAGATGTCATCGACATATACACCAGAAATAGTACTATGCTCCCACTTATTTTCTTGTATACACAAGGCTCATCTTCGTTTTTTGATGAAGCCAAACTCTTTGACTGATTCATCAAAACGTAGATTCCAGCTCCTCGAAGCTTGCTTCAATCCATAAATGGATCTCTGCAACTTACATACTTTATTAGAATTCTTTGGGTCGACAAACCCTTCAGGCTGTATCATGTATACATCCTCAAGTAGGTTTCCGTTAAGAAACGCTGTTTTGACATCCATTTTCCATATCTCATAGTCATAATATGCGGCTATGGCAATTAAGATTCTAATAGACTTAAGCATTGCTACAGGTGAAAAGGTTTCATCATAGTCAACGCCATGAATCTGCCTATACCCCTTAGAAACAAGCCTAGCCTTATAAGTATGTACCTTCCCATCCATGTCGGTTTTCTTTTTGAAAACCCATTTGCACCCTATGGTTTTTACACCTTCAGGTGGATCAATCAAGTTCCAAACTTGATTATCGTACATGGATTTGATCTCGGATTCCATGGCTCCTAGCCACTTGTTTGAATCAGGAGTGGACATCGCCTCTTGATAGGAAGTAGGTTCATCATTCTCAATGATTTCTACTTCGTTACTTTCCATCATGAGAAATCCATATCTCTCAGGTTCGGATCGTATCCTATCCGATCTGCGAAGAACTTGTGTATCTTGAACCGGTTCCACAACTGCTTGTGAATTTAGTTTCGTCTCTACTATTGGTTCCTTGTCATTTTCGGGTTCTTGAATTTCTTCAAGATCAATTTTACTCCCACTAATTTCTTTAGAGAGAAACTCTTTCTCTAGAAAGACACCATGTCGAGCAACAAACACTTTGTTCTCGGATCGGTTGTAAAATTGATATCCTTTCGCTTCCTTAGGATAACCAACGAAAATACATTTATCGGATCTGGGTGCAAGCTTATTTTCAGAAACCAATTTCTTTACATAAGCTTCACATCCCCAAATCTTCATGAAAGATAAACTAGGTTTTCTTCCATGCCACATCTCATGTGGGGTCTTAGGAGCCGATTTAGTAGGGACCTTATTAAGTGTGAAAGCAGCTGTTTCTAGTGCATGTCCCCAAAAGGAAATAGGAAGGTTAACTTGACTCATCATCAATCGAACCATATCTAATAGAGTTCGATTTCTCCTCTCGGACACACCATTCCATTGTGGTGTTCCGGGTGGAGTAAGTTCTGAAACAATTCCACAACTTTTAAGATGATCGTCAAATTCTTGGCTTAAATATTCACCACCTCTATCGGATCGAAGAGTTTTAATAGTTTTGCCAAGTTGATTTTGTACTTCATTTTGAAATATTCTAAATATCTCAAATGCTTCACTTTTGTACTTCATCAGATAGACATAGCCATATCTTGATAAGTCATCAGTGAACGTTATGAAGTATCGAAATCCTCCCCTAGCAATGCTATTCATTGGTCCACATACATCAGTATGTAAGAGAGCCAACAAATCACTAGCCCTTTCACTACTCATAGTAAAAGGTGCTTTAGTCATCTTGCCCAATAAACAAGATTTGCAAACATCATATGATTCATAATCATATGAGTCTAAATATCCATCTTTATGGAGCTTAGAGACGCGTTTCTCATTCATGTGACCATGACGGCAATGCCATTTAAATGTGTTGTTCACATTATTTGGTTTAGATTTCTTATTTACATGATAGACATTTTCAACATTATTTTCAACATCTAGGACATAAAGGCCATTAAAAGAATGTGCAATACAATAAAGCATATCATTCAAATAAATGGAAAATTTCTTATTCTTAATAAGAAAACTATAACCTTCATTGTCTAAACAAGAAATTAAAATAATGTTTCTGCTCAAATCCGGAGCATAATAGAAATTATTTAAAAATAATATTAGTCTGCTAGGTAAAGCGACTTCATAAGTCCCTACGGCTAATGCAGCAACTCTTGCTCCATTTCCAACACGTAGGTCTACTTCACCTTCTTTGAGCGACCTTCTATTCTTTAGTCCATGCACATTTAAACAAATGTGAGATCCATATCTGGTATCTAATACCCAAGAACTAGAAGTAGAAAGTAGAATATTTATCACATAGATACCTGAAGTCATGGCAATCTCATTGCCCTTCTTCTTCAGTCCTTCCTGATAAACCTTGCAGTTACGCCTCCAATGCCCAGTTTCCTTGCAATGGTAGCACGCCGTATCCTTTTGGGATTTGGGTTGAGGCTTCTCAACAACGGCAACCTTTGCCTCCGGTTTAGCAACTTTTGCCTTAACCTTGGTTTTCTTGAACCCTTTTCCTTTATTCACCATCAACACTTGATTGGTTTTCTTGGCAATATTGTTCTCTGCATTCTTAAGCATCCCATGCAATTCAGACAGAGATTTATTCATCCCATTCATGTTATAATTCATGACAAACTGATTATAACTTTCAGGGAGTGAATGCAATATCATATCCGTAGCCAGTTCCAACTGGATAGGATATCCAAGCCTCTCAAGATGTTCGAGGTGACCCTTCATTTTCAACACATGAGGCCCAACAGGTTGTCCTTCAATCATCTTGCATGAATGAAGAGCCTTCATGGTGTCAAACCTTTCCTGACGTGCTTGCAACTGGAACATTTCCTTCAAATGATTTCCCAAATCATAAGCATCCATGTGTTCAAGGTCCTTTCGAAGGGCCTTACACATGGTAGCGAGCATCAAGAAACCAATATCAATAGAATCATCCATATGTTTCTTGTGTTGATCCTTTTCAACTCGAGTTGCATTAGCAGCAGGCTCGAGTGGAACGGGTCCATCGAGAATGTACAACTTCCTTTCTTGTTTGAGAACAATTCTCAAACTGCGGATCCAATCCACATAGTTGTTGTCATTCTCTTCCAACTTGTCCTTTTCAAGGACTGATCGCAGTGACAGAGTTTGATTAATGTTTACAGCCATTGATCTACAAAGATATGCAACAAATATGAATACATATAAGTACCTATTTCATTTAAGAGATTAAATAACGTATTTCACAAATACTCCCACTAAATTATATAACCTTCTTATACAAAATGCATAATATAATTTAATAGGCTAAGACCCAACTTTAATTTAATTTCAAGTCGGCTATGGTACGACTACTCAAAATTAAACTAAAAAGGTAGATAACATTTATCAATCATATCACCATATGACTCTTAGATCCATTATGAGATTATAGACATCATATGTCACATGTTTTAATCTCATCTTATGCCTTAGACCCAAAACTATTTTGATAGCCTAATTAAGTTCAACCATTTTAAACGTATAGGAATCACCGTTTCCTCATCTTGATCATACAAAGATAGAATTAATGTACCTCGCTATGGCGTAGCCTACATAAAACTATCTGTGTACTCACAAGTGTTTAAAATGGGTGGCATAAACAAACTCAAATTTCAATGAAGGTTCAATTTTCATGTTTATCAATTAACATGGCAAGGTTGATTCATGAAAAATTATATGAGCATAATTATGAACATGGGATGATGCAACACAAATCACATTTGATGTGTAATTACTAGTACGTGGCATTGTAATCCAAAGTTATCCCACACTTCCAAGAAGTGCCTGTGGGGAAGTTCTTGGTTTCCAGCCTGTATACTAAGTAATACTTCAACCATATTCTAGATTAATCACATTAATCAAATAATTCAATTCATAATCATGGCATATCAAAATATAAAATTACTTCCATAAGCAAATCCAATATAAATTCATATTCTAAATCATATTCATCATGAAAATTAACATAATCACATTATATAATTATCATGATTATCTAATATAAACATCATGAACGGGGCTCTGATACCACTATTGGGTTTCGAGGGTCCATGCGCAGCGGAAGAAAGCAAATTAACTCGAAAACCCGGAGCCTAGGATCCGTTCTAGATGATTAATTAAGAAGTATGATATAGAAATACCAACCTTGATGCCTTTTGTCGTTGATAAACGCGTTCCAACTCCAGATTGATGACCTTGTGAATCCTTGATGAACAATCCTTGAATCACGAACTTTAGATCTTGATTGGCGAAGATCCTCTATGTGTATCCACGCGTTGAACGAACCCTAGAACAATTCTAGGTGGATTGCTAGATCCTTTGATTGAAACTCCTTTCAATCAATGAAGAATTATGGAATTGGATTGTGTTTAGATTCTCAATTCTCAATTGAAAATCTCCCTTTTGTGTTTCTCTAAACCCAAAAACCGAGTGTATGACTGCTAGGGCAACCAAGGTTTTGTATTTATACGTTATAAATATTTTCCCTTCGAGAAAACCCTAATTTTAAGTCATTTACGTACCTGCCAGCGCCGACGGGACGACTCGTCCCCCAGGGCACGAGTCGTCCCCTCTTCACAATGCCCAGATACACTCGTCCCCTTTACGGGGAATAGTTGGTACAAACCCAGGGCACGAGTCGTCCCTATGGGCACGAGTCATCTCCTATGGGACGAGTCGTCCCTCATGACAATCCCTCAGATTCACTCGTCCCAGGCCAAGGGAATAGTTGGTTCTGGCCTAGGGACGAGTCGTCCCCTGTGTACAAAAATTCCATATTCTTCATTTTTGACAATTCGTTCGATGCGTGTGACCCCATAGGACTATATTATGTTGGCAATGAGTTCGATCACATCGATCCTCATAAGACATGAGCGGACTCTAGCAAGCCATCATGCCTACCAAAATAATATAATATCAAGTTCGATTTCCTACATAGAACATATCACAATCCCATTGTCACACGATGTTATATTGAACATGACTCATAGTCCACATCAACTCGTATTGTTCAATGCTTTCTCGTTACCAAGTAAATTGATCAATCGAATGATATTAATCACATTAATTCATTCGGACATGGCCATGTACATCATCAATCTTACTTACGAGTGGCCTAGCAAACATCTCTCTTTACGAGGGACAAATTTCCATCTTGACTTATCATTCTTCCCAACAAGAATCCTATCATGCCAATAATAACCCTTATTGTTATTCGGTTAAAGATAACGTTAAACTATATCAAACATAATATTCATCGAGTGGAATACGATGATAATCTCAGGTCAAAGGATATCAATGATATAACTATGTGAGATTTAATTATGACATTTGACCATGACATAAATCTCATAATGGGTTAAGTCCAGTACCTTGTTCTCTAACAAGTACCCATGAGTTTAATGTGCATCCCTATGCATATAATCATCTCATGATTATCCATTAAACTTCATACTAGTGCTTCATAAGTACTAGGGATACAATTATTAAAGTAAACATGCAAACATATATAATAATCAAAATAACAATCTCTCATATAAATGAATAATGACATTACATATAAGTCTATCTCTATAGGCCTAGGGCACTAACACCTACATGCCGAGATGCGGATATTCATTTCCTCGTCATACATGGTATGTCGAGATACATATATTCATTTCCTTGCCATACATGGACATCTCGGCCCATGATGAGCCGGGGAAGAGATGAGGAATAAGTGGAGCCCGTCGTGATGATATCATAACCGTCCTCGGAGCTCGTCCTCGGACCTCGTCCTCATCGTCAAGGGAGGTCACCTCGTCCTCGAAGGGAGGTATCCCGTTGTCAAGGGAGGTCTCCTCGTCCTTGGAGGGAGGTCTCCCCGTCGTCAAGGGAGGTCTCCTCATCCTTGGAGGGAGGTCTCCTCTTCCTCGGACCTCGTCCTCATCATCAAGAGAGGTCACTTCGTCCTCGGAGGGAGGTCTCCCCGTCGTCAAGGGAGGTCTCCTCATCCTCGGACCTCATCCTCATCGTCAAGGGAGGTCACCTCGTCCTCGGAGGGAGGTCTCCCCGTTGTCAAGGGAGGTCTCCTCGTCCTCGGACCTCGTCCTCGTCCTCGAACCTCGTCATTGAGACTTGGTCATTTCGCTTACTAAGTCTTGGTCGACTTAGGGGAATGACGAGAAAGCATGGTTCGAGGAAGGTAGAGAATCCCATTCCCTTCTTCGTACATCATACTTAGGATTATGTTTAGAGCCCAATCCACTTGGGCCTTGCCCGGACTAGCCCAAGTTCGTATCTCGGTTTATACCGTTCAGTGGCCCCCCAACTTCCTAGCTCGGCATAAGGCTATGCCGAGGAGGAAGTGAGCTTTACCTCAGTTTACGAGAATACGAACAGGTATCACGTGGGAGGTGTCACTTCAGTTGTCCGCTGGCTGATAATGCGATGATGGATTATGGAGCACGATGCTTGACGCCTTGGAAACCCACCAGGGTATTAAATGATGGTCTTCCTGCTTGGATCCCTCCTCCCGTCGATCACCAAAATATCAATGCCATTATTGAATGGATTGAGGATGAGGTATCTAGCACGGAGGAAGCCAATGAGGCGGATACTGAGGTGTAGGCCGAGGAGACTAATGTCGAGGAGCAAGCTCAAATCCAACAAGTTATCATCCCAGATCCTGGCACTGAGGAAGTCGATGAGGAGGATGCCACGGTGCAGGCCGAGGAGATTAATGCCGAGGAGCAAGCTCAAACCCGACAAGTCATCATCCCGGATCCTGGCACGGAGGAAGACGATGAGGCGGATGCCGTGGTGCAGGCCGAGGAGACTAATGCCGAGGAGCAAGCTCAAACCCAACAAGTCATCATCCCGGATCCTGGCACGGAGGAAGACGATGAGGAGGGTGCCGTGGTACAGGCCGAGGAGACTAATGCCGAGGAGCAGGCTCAAACCCAACAAGTCATCATCCCAGATCCTGGCACGGAGGAAGACAATAAGGAGGGCCTTTTTAGATCTTGATTAGATTTTAACTCTTCATGTTAGTAGGGCCAATGTAATCCAATTTGTTATCAATGAAATGCCTTTTCTCAATTTCATGTTTTCATTTATTGCTTTAGTATAAACTACTTTGCTTAATTGATCTGCTTTGCTTGAATGCCAGTACAAACTTGGGGAAGCCGAGGAAGATCATCTCGTACCTTTTTTTTTTTTTTTTTTTTTTTTTTTTTGATATTGTAAAACGAGGAGGCTAGCTCGGTTCTAGATGTTTGGCAAATTTGCCTGTTTCAAGTCATTAGGCCGAGGAGGATTCCTTGGTCTGGACCGATGTGCCGCTTTAGTCATTTAGAGCCGAGGGGTCTCCTCGTCCAGACGTTGGGCTTTCTTATTTTTCATCTCTCTAAGACGAGGAAAGATGACTCGCACATGGGTCATAGATGATTTTGCCGCATTAGTCGTTAGGCCGAGGGGTTTCCTCGTCATGATGTTGGGTGCTCTTCTTTTCCATCTCTCTATGACGAGGAAAGATGACTCGTACATAGGTCGTAGACGGTTTTACCGCGTTAGTAGTTAGGCCGAGGGGATTCCTCGTCGTGACGTTAGGCTCTCTTCTTTTTCATCTCTCTATGACGAGGAAAGATGACTCGTACATAGGTCGTAAACGGTTTTACCGCGTTAGTAGTTAGGCCAAGGGGTTTCCTCGTCATGACGTTGGGCTCTCTTCTTTTTCATCTCTCTATGACGAGGAAAGATGACTTGTATATAGGTCATAGACGGTTTTTCTGCATTAGTCATTAGGCCGAGGTGTTTCCTCATCGTGACGTTGGGCTCTCTTCTTTTTCATCTCTCTATGACGAGGAAAGATGACTCGTACATAGGTCGTAGACGGTTTTGCCGCGTTAGTCGTTAGGCCGAGGGGTTTCCTCGTCGTGACACTGGGCTCTCTTCTTTTTCATCTATCTATGACGAGGAAAGATGACTCATACATAGGTCGTAGATGGTTTTGCCGCGTTAGCCATTAAAGAGGCTTTGGGCTTTCTTCTTTTTCATCTCTCTATGATGAGGAAGATGACTCGTACATAGGTCGTAGATGGTTTTGCCGCGTTAGTTGTTAAAGAGGCATTGGGCTTTCTTCTTTTTCATCTCTCTATGACAAGAAAGATGACTCGTACATAGGTCGTAGATGCTTTTGGCCTCTCCCATCCTTGACGAGGAGAAAACTCGCTTGGTAGTTGACTTGCACGTTGAAGAAGTAAATTTCATAAATTGAAAAGATTACATCAGATTGCAACCCTAGTATCTCCCTTCCAACTGGTTTGTCTACGTCCTGTAGCACTCCTTGTCTCAGGTCATAGCTGGCCCCCGAGTTCTGGCCGTTTGACGAGATGAGGGGCTATATCTAGGACGGACAAAACTTGTGTTTAGGAGATTCTAATGGAGTTTGGCCCTAGGAGGCCTGTCTTCTTCTTCATCTGTATATTTATCTTCGCTGGATTCTTGCCTTTTCTGCTTGCCATCCTTCTTCAAGACGTAACGATCAAGCTTGCTGTCATCAACCCATTTCTGGATCATCTTCTTGAGGGCGAAACAGTTCTCAGTGTTGTGACCATAGTCTTTGTGGAAATCACAGTGCTTGGATGGGTCACGCGGGTACTTTGGTTGGTCACTGAGCGGACGGGGGTTCGAAAGATTCACCAACTGCATAATTTCCGTGATTGTCTTGGTAAGGGGAGTGAAGATCTCAGTCTTTTAAGTTCCCCGCATCCTATTTTTGCCCTTGTAATCGTTTCCGTTGGAGGACGTGTGGTTTGCGTTCTCTTCAGTCTCTGTCTTGTCAGACTTTTTCTTGCTTTTCTCTTCCGCCATGGCGATGGCATATGCCACATTGAATAAGTCTGACTTAGACTTGGGCTCTCTGGCGGAGAGTTCATATATCAATTGTCCGGATCTAAGTCCGGAGTTGAAGCAGACGATCACCTCCCTGTCAGTCAGGCTTTCTTCTACTTGGTCTGCCATAGCTCTGAACCTGTTGTAATAGTTCAGAGTAGTTTCATTCTTCCCTTGCTCGATGTTAGCAAGGTCAGTCAATCTCTTTTTCCTCCTCCCTGCCGTGGCAAAGTGGTCTAGGAACATCCTCCTCATGCCTCTCCAGCTATCGATGCAACCTTTTTTAAGCTCACGGAACCAGGTCAGGGCTGTTCCGGAGAAGGTGCTCGCAAAAGCTTTGCAGAGCATGTCATCGGCCTTAGTGAGGAGGGCCATAGTAGACTCAAAACTTTGCACGTGGTCCCGTGTGTTAGTGGTTCTGGTATATTTTTAAAATTCGGGACCTTAAAGAGAGGGTTAGGTGGTACATTTGTTATTATCTGAGAGAAGGGACGAGTGGACCAGTTGTCATCATCTTCTTCGTCCTTCTTCCCCATTTCCATGTCGTCGATTCTCTTTTTCAAGAGTTTCCATTCTTTAGCCTCAATCCCCTTCTCAGTGCTGGAATGAGTGCTTCTGTGGGAACTCCGGTGGGAACTGCGATGAGACCTTTCTGTTGGGTGACCATTCACCCTACTGTGTTGTCCTTCATCACCTCGGTGATTGTTTACTCGTCTGGAAGGTGTCTTATTCTTCCTCGGCTCCAACTCTTGGTGGCCGAGGAACATCCTGTATGGTTGAGGACTCCTCGGCCTAGCGTGATTTATGGGACAAGGGGAATTATGCCGAGGGGGATGACTGTGATGAGGTGATAGGTTAAGGCGAGGAGGGGATAAATGTGCCAGACTGAGCCTTGCTCTCAAGTCGACAGAATTTACCTCCTGCTCCTTCGAATTTATGTGGCTTCTGAGGTCTATCACGGTCTTCTCGTTCTCATTATTGTTAGGCCGAGGACGAGGGGCATCTCGGAGGTTCTGCTTAGGTGGTACAGCAAGCTCACGGGGAGGACTCCTTTGGCTATCTCGTTGCTCACCCTGAGTTTCCCTTCCATGAGAGTTGTCCGACCTCGAAGGCCTAATGAACTCGGCCATTGAGTTTTCTGGATCCAATTGCAATAAAGCAGCCTGAGTCTCGTAAATTCTCTGCAAAGTCTCCATTTGTCGATGCAACAAGGTACGTTGGTCAACGGGCTGGGCATTCTCAGCTAGTCCAACGTCGGCGTTCCTTGTCGTCTTCTTGCTTGTTCGTTTCCCTCGTGGACGAGTATGACGAGGAAGGTTAGTACATGCCTCCACGGCAGCTGGCTGTCCCATAGAGCGAAGAGTCATGCCAAGGGGTGGTATCCCGTCATTCAAAGGTGGAGGAGGAGGTAGCATCTCGTCGGTGGGAGGGATCTCGTCTCCCTGACCTCGGTTCTCCTCGTTAGTAACACTTATGGTATTCCCGTCATCCATTGGAATTATGATGGTGGAGCAGAATTTTTATCAAAAATCCAAACAGAATTTTCTCCGGCCCAAATTTCCAGGCGAACAAGGAACATAATTTTTTTTCAGGCGTGAACAGTACTTCAAGCATGAACAATAATTTCAGGCGTGAACAGTATTTTCCCGGCCAAATTTCCAGGCGAACAACAAACAGATTTTTTTCAGGCGTGAACAGTACTCAGTGCGCGAACATTACTTTCAGGCATGAACAGTATTTTTCCGGCCAAATTTCCAGGCGAACATCAAACAGATTTTTTTTCAGACGTGAACAGTACTTCTGGCGTGAACAGTACTTTCAGCGTGAACAGTATTTTCCAGGCAAGAATAGTGATTTCAGGCGAAATATCAACTTTTTCCGGCTAAAACAAAAGATTTCAAGCTATTCAATGGGTATTCGAATCGATTCCCGGCAATGGAACCAAACTGATGATGCCAAAAAGTCGAATCAGCCCAAATCTGAGCGGTCGGTTGTACTCCGGTGATTGAATAGCCTTAAATAAGACAGAAAACATAAACTAAGCCGGGGCTTTTTCGGCGAAGGCCCTCCGGCGTGAGAGTAAGTTCACGGTTTGTATATTGAGAAATCAAATTGACAGAGTTTCGAAGTCAAAGATATAACCTACCAAAATATTGAGATTATGACTTGTATTTATAGGAATGGATATGTAGAATCCCTGTTGAACTTGAATTGTAAAGAGATAAGATATAAATTCTAGGAGGATTATATCTGTTGAGGAGTCCTTGTTGGACCTAAATTTGTGTAGGTGGTTACAATCTTAGAGAGATTGTAACTGCTCAATGTCCTTATTTGAATAGGACTGATAAATTGCCCTGATTCCTTTCCTCGTCATACATGGTATGCCGAGATACAAATATTCCTTTCCTCGTCATACATGGCCATCTCGGCCCATGATGAGCCGGGAAAGAGATGAGGAATAAGTGGAGCCCGTCATGATGATATCATAACCGAGGAAGGCACCTCCTCCTCGGACCTCGTCCTCGTCGTCAAGGGAGGTCACCTCGTCCTAGGAGGGAGGTCTCCCCGTCGTCAAGGGAGGTCTCCTCGTCCTCAAACCTCGTCCTCGGACCTCGTCATTGAGACTTGGTCATTTCGCTTACTAAGTCTAGGTCGACTTAGGGGAATGACGAGAAAGCTTGGTTTGAGGAAGGTAGAGAAGCCCATTCCCTTCTTCGTACATCATACTTAGGATTATGTTTAGGGCCCAATCCACTTGGGCCTTGCCCGGACTAGTCCAAGTTCGTATCTCGGTTTATACCGTTCAAAGAAGATTATTGAGATTGTCCATTTGGTACTTTCAAACTGGTTTCTCTTAGAACTACAAGAAGTATGGACAGCTAAGTTAACATGCTCAGATAAATTAAATTTCTAATGGATCAATAGTTCTAGTGGTGCTATATACTTTATAAAGGGATATGAAGATATCAACTTCAGTTTTGTGAGGACTATGACATAGCGGGTTCCACTATGTCATGCCTAAAGTTTATGCATGAATCACTGTTGTAATAAGAATAAGCAAAATGCAGTGAAGTCTCAAACCTGAAGTGAACAGAGTCCAGACTCTAACTTTCTGTTGTGCTTTTCATCTTCATCCATCTGTCGTAGCAAGGATCATCATCAGTTCTATGGAACAGTAAACGTAATAACGGATGCAATCTTGAGCTAAGGACCCTAAGGCCCACTTTCCAAACCAATATCCCATTTTAACCCATATGAGATTAAAATTCCAAATAAACCCAAAGGCCCATTACTCTCAAACGGCGTTAATAGATGGAGCGGTGTTAATTGGCTAAAATCTCGTCGTCTCCGTGATTTCTGGTACTATAATCGTAATCCAAACCTCAATTTCGGCCAAAATCAAACACAAATCCACGCGAGGGAGGTAATCGGCGAAGAGATTGAAGATCGCCTCTGATAACATCCGACCTAGAATTTCGTTATTCCGATTTTGTAAGGTAAGTTTTAATTTTATTTTATTTTTTTAATTGGAATTCGTTTTTGAAAGTTTTCATCAATTCATATAAGATGTTGTTGACAGTGTTCATCAATTCATAGCAATTGTTGTGTGAAAAAATTTGTTTCGAGACACTTGATTGGTCCGATAGCAAATGGTATCGGACCTTTCAACGGCATTTTGATTTTGTTTGTTGATGTCTTATGTGATCTGTAACAGGTCTTATATAATTTGCTATAGGATCTGATCTAGTGTTTATATGATTCTGAGTTTACATGCTTCATTTTGTTTTAGATTATTTATGTGGCAGAGGACCTGTTCCAGGTCCTATACTATTTGCTATAGGAGATGTTATAGTGTGCATTTCATTGTTTGATTAGAAGATAATTTGATTCAGTTTGATTGTTTGATTATGTGGTATATGCCTTGTAATAAGTCCTATACCCCTTAATAAAGGATCTGTTGAAGTGTTCATACGATTTTGAGACAAATTTCTTAATTATATTTTTTATTATTAATGTGACAGAGGACCTGTTAAAAGTCCTATAGCATTTGCTAAATGACCTGCTCTATTTTGCTTTTTGATTTGGATTTGAATTGATTTATATTGCATATGACCTGTTATAGTGTGCATTTGTATAGAGGAGATGATTTATGTTGCAGATGATTTCTTTACTTATTCAATCAACTTACTCGAGAAAAAGATTAAGTTTCATGTTGCATTTGTTTGGAGATGATTTATGTTGCTTATGACCTGTTATAGTGTTCATATTATTTTGAGGGACGAATAGAGGAGATGATTTATGTTGCGAGATGATTTATGTTGCTATAAGACCTGGATAAGTATTGATCCAGTAACAATTGTTCCAGGTCCTATATCCTTTGTTATATGACCTGTTATAGTATGCATTTTGTTTGTCTAATGTTTAAGTTGCATATGACCTGTTCTAGGTCGTATATCCTTTGTTATAAGACCTGTTCAGTACTATATTCTTTGTTATAGGACCTATTATATGTTGCATATGACTGTTCCAGTCCTATATCCTTTGTTATAGGACTGTTATAGTGTCCTATACATCTTGCTATAGGACTCGCTTCTATTTTGTTTTTTGATTTGGATGTGCTATGATACAGTAACATTTGATATATAAAATGATTTATATCATTATATATGAATTGACCTTATTTGTGGCTTATGTTTTATTTTTTGTTTTTGTATGAAAAGGTGGAAAACTACGATGTCTGCAAATAAGAGAATGACCCGTATGAATACAGGAAAAACAAGTGAAGATGAAACAGTTAAATCAGCAGATGTTACACTGTCTAAAGATAGGAGAATTGTACGTTACTCACCAAAGAAAACGATAGAATCAAAAAAAACAAAAGCAAAAGGAACAACTAAAAGTGCAAAGGGACTCACCTGGATACCTTGTTTCAGATCTAACCTCCATTCTATATCATCTATCGTGACAGAGGTTGATTTAAGGGAATCTCATTTAAACAGGTTGAAGATATCACCTTTCTTCAACCTATTCAATTCTATAAACTCAAACAAAGATGTTAACTTGAGGAAGATGGACTCAACAATAGAAGATTTGATCAAATGCTACAAGCCAAAGGAAAGGAAATTTTTGCTGGGCAAAGTTTTGGTTGGGTTGAGTGCAAGTGATGTAACATCTATATTTGGTGTTGTTTCTGGAAGTGAATTGATAGATATGAAGAAAAAAAGGGATAGGCACTCACTTGGGATAGTTGAGAGGCTATTCCCAAACTGTAAAGCAAATGAAATAACCATGAAAAAAGTGAAGGAAAACTTGAGAAGGCTGGTCAGTAGTGAAAGAGAAGTTGATATAGGAGACGTTGTGAGATTGTTGAATCTCATAGCATTGGGGTCTGTTTTCTTTGCTTCAAAGGGTGAGGTAATGTCTCCGGGGTTTCTATATTATGTGGATGATTTGGAAAGAATGAAGAGCTATGATTGGTCAAGCGCGATTGTAGATAACTTGCTTCAGTCTTTAGATGAGAAATATAAATCACCGATCCTCGTTGTTGGATGTGTATCAATCTTACCGGTAATAACATTTTAAATTTATATCTCTAATTTTATTTTAGTTACTATTATTTACTATAAGTTAGGTCCTATATGACTGATCATATTTCTCTTTATTTTGTAAATGTAGTATTGGTTTAACGAGCACACAAAGGTGATGAATGCAACAAGAAACTTGCTTCCAAGGTGTATGAAGTGGGAAGTATCAAAGAAAATTGCCAATTTCAAGGATTTTATCAAAAACTTGAGAAGTGATCGTGTATAAAACACGTTGACGATGTTATATAGTAAATTGTTTAGTATTATCATATCCTATACCGGTTGCTATAGGACAATTCATATTGTTTGATATCGCTGATATAGGACCTGCTCTATTTTGCATTGAATGATCCTATATCGACTGATATAGGACCATTCAATGTCTTATAAAATTGGTATATGATTTTTTTGAGGTCCTATATCAATTGATATATGACCATGCAATGGTCCTTTTAGCTGCGAATATGAGTTTGTTAAGTCCTATACCAGTTGATATAGGACCCTTCATAGTGTTGTCATGTCCTATACCAGTTCCTATACCATTTGCTATAGGACCATTGAATTGTTTATATTATGTTCTCAGGTCCTATAGCATTTGCTATATGACCATTCAATGGTGTTATAGCAAATGTATGGGGTGTTAGTAATTCTTATAATACATGTATTCATTTCTTATAGGTTCAAGTTGAAGAGCTAGCATTGACAGATGAAGAGAAGTTGTTGTTGATGGAGAAACCAAATGAGGATGGAAAAGATAATGATTTTGAAATGTCTGTGGAAAATCCTGG
This sequence comes from Adenophora triphylla var. japonica, assembly GCA_022495995.1. NCBI lineage: Eukaryota > Viridiplantae > Streptophyta > Magnoliopsida > Asterales > Campanulaceae > Adenophora > Adenophora triphylla. Next base: position 109,049 of record JAFEMH010002794.1, read on the forward strand.
TACTGGAAAAAGGATTGGGGGAGGGGATGAAGGAGGAGGTACGAATCTTCAAGATTTAATGGATAATTTTGAATTAATGTTGGGGACCAATCTGAGACCTACTGATAAAGGTCAGGGGAGTGGGACAAATGAATTGATTGAGTTGAGGAGTGAAAATGAAAGTTTGAAGCTGAAAAAAGCTAAGTTGCTGGAAAAGATTAAGGAGTTTGAACCAAAACAAACAACGCGATTGAAGAGGGACATGTTTTTTTGGCTGCTGAGGTTGAGATGAGGAGAACTTTTGACGACGCGCTTAAAGTAAAGGACAGAGAGATTGAGAAACTTAAAAGTTTGCTAGAGGAGAAAGACAGAGAAATAAAAATTTTGGAGGAAAAATTGGTGAAAAGACAAGGACAGGCTTTGCAAAAAAACCAAAAGGCGATGAAGAAAAGGGTATGGACATTGTGGCTGTGAGGGATCATGACAAGAAAATTGATACTATTGGATCAATGGAAAGAAGAGTAAAGGAGAGAGGGGATAAGAGGAAGAGGAAGGTGGATCCTGATTACACGTATGACGGAAAGAAGAAAAGGCCACAGGTTTCAAACATAGAGGGAAAGAAGAAAAAAGAAAAAGAAGAATTGGTTGGGAGTAAAAGTGTTTTAGATGTTGATGAATTGGAAGACAGAAATGTTTTCTTACCAACATTTAATGAGAACTTTAGTCTCACAACCAAGTCAATGGATGATGAAACAAAGAGAAAATTTACAGATTTATGCAGAAGACTCGCACGTCTGTAAGTACCACTTTTATCAAATATTGTTTTCTTTTATTAAAAATTTTGATGATAATATAAATGTATTTTTTTTTTGTGTGTTTTCAGTGATAGTGTATGGTACATTTCGGGATTGCATGTGGCGATGTGGCAACTGTGGGAATTGGCTCATGAAATGATGACCGAAGCTGCGGTACAAACATTTTTTATCCCTGAACTATTTTGCATGAATGCTCTAATTTTGCTTTTTGATTTGGATGTGCCTTGTTTGCTTTTTGCTTATAAAATTTGCTATAGGACCTGTTCTACTGTTAATATGCTTCTGAGTTAACATGCTTCATTTTGTTTGCAATTATTTATGTGACATAGGACCTGTTCCAGGTCCTATAACATATGCTATAGGACCTGTTATAGTGTGCATTTGATTTGGAGATGATTTGATTCAGTTTGATTGATTGATGATGTGGTATATGACTTGTAATAGGTCCTATAACATTTGCTATAAGACCTGCTCTTTTTTGCTTTTTTAACCTCATGTGTAGGAATCCAAAAAGGAAAACAATCTCAGAAGAGCTAGTTAGCTCCCTTAAAGGATTTACTTTTCCTCTCTTTGCCCAAACTAGCCACTTCTTGTAGATGGGGAAATTTCGCAATCAGCATTCCCCCCCCCCTTCTATAATTTGTGAATGAGTTTAGATAGGAAACTTGTTGGATTAGTTTAGAATTATGGTCCTTTGGTGCACTTTGACTGTTTCTTTGCTTCTCTACTTCCTCTGTAATTTGTACATAGCTTTTGCTCCATGTTGGCGCGTTGCTTGAATTTATAAAAAGAACTTGGTAGTTGTTGCAAGCATGCAATTTTGCAGGTAAAGGATCACTTTAGGGGAATCATGTTGAGATTATGAGTGGAGTGGAGATAAACATTGTGTACAGGAAGTTCAATTGGTATGTCGTGGTGTAGCCAATGAAAGGGTTATAGATTCATCTATTTGTATTAAGTTGTCAACATAATAATTGTATCCATATGCCTTGTATTTCATACATTCTGACTTGGTTTCATAAACATCTCCCATATAGTACATATTTTATATATGAATCTACAAATTTATAAGGGATATGGACCATGATTATGTGAGGTTGTTACAAAAGTCTGATGTAGGTATGAAATCATTGTTAAAGGTTTTACAGAAATGATATGTTGTGCATTTGATACCTAATTCAAACTTTTGTTTGCAATTATTTATGTGACATAGGACCTGTTTCAGGTCCTATAACATATGCTATAGGACCTTTTATAGTGTGCAATTATTTATGTGACATAAGACTGTTCGGGTCTTATAACATTTGCTATAAGACCTGCTCTTTTTTGCTTTTTTATTTGGATGTACATTAATATAGGTCCTATAACCTTTGCTATAAGACCTGAACAAGTATTGATCCAGTAACAATTGTTGTATTATTAATGGAATTTTAGGTGATGGATGCTTACCTAAACATTTTGAGGGACAAATACAAGAAACTCCCCCCTCCATCTGGTGGACGACAAAGGTCAAAAGTTAATTTTGTCTCAAGTTTTGCTACCGTAAGTCTTATTTATTGATTTAAAAGATACTTACGCCTCACATTTTTTTTATTAAAGTTAATTATCATCTTTATGCTTACATTTAAAATTTATTTGTTTCAAGCAATGGTTGAAGGACAAGAACTCAGAAGAAATACAGAGAGGAATAAACGAGGTCATCAAACAATTTGCGGATGATGAAACAATTTATATATTGTTTCCAATTCACTCTTCAAGGAATGATCGTGGTGTCAGGTGTAACGATCATTGGACATTGCTAGTGCTTGACACCGAAAATGGGGAGTACAAATTTTACAACTCCATGAAGAGGATAAAAGGAAAAGACTACTATGCAACACACGAAAACTAATGGTAATATTTTATATATGAGCTGTAATATGTTGGGTATATTGTTACAAGGACATATAGCAACTGCTATAGGACCTTTAAAATGCTTTATAACTTTGTATATGACGGTGCCAGGTCCTATACCAACTGCTATAGGACCATTCAAAATTCTATTTTTAAATTTTTTGAATTCTGTAACCTGTTGTTTGATTTCACGTATAATAATTGATTGCTTTTTTCTATTTCAGTTTGATCATGTCAGGGCATTATACAAACGAATAGAGGAGACTCAAAAGGACGTGGATACTTTCATAGATTTGAAACGCGGAGACATTCCACAACAGCGAGATGATAGTTTGGATTGTGGAATAATCGTCCTGATGGAAGCGAGAGGAGATGTTTGATAAAGGAGTTATTAGCAAGACATATGAAGACGATGCTGTCTCGAAGTATAGGGTGAAAATGATACATGACATTTTAGCAAGTCCACAGTGTCCTCATCATTAGTAAATTAAACATCTTATTTTCTTTTTGGATGGAATGATAAAAATTGGTGGTTGTTGAACAGTTTACTTTTATATTTGATATATGTTGGATAAATATATTCCAAATATTTTTAAGGTCTCATAGTGGGTTTTTGCTTATAAAATTTGCTATAATACATTATACTGATAATATGCTTCTTTATTAATTCTTTATTGAGCTCGTGCAATGGCGGTCGCCCGTGATGGGTGTGGGCGGTCGCCCATCACGACAACAACTTCTTTCTTCGTAAAACATCACACACAGGCGGTCGCCCATCTTAACATGTGCGGTCGCCCACTCCAACAGAGGTTTCAAGGCTTGGTAATCTCTATCTTGGGAGGTCCTATACCAATTGCTATAGGACCAATTAAAGGGCTAATAGCTATGTATATGATGTTGGCAGGTCCTATAGCAATTGCTATAGGACCTATAGCAATTGCTATAGGACCAAATATAGTGCTTATATAGTTTTGTATGATCTTGGTATGTCCTATAACATTTGGTATAGGACCTTTCAAAGGCATTATTGCTTGGTATATGATGTTGGGAGGTCCTATAACAATTGCTATAAGACAAATTAAATGGCTAATAGCTATGTATATGATGTTGGCAGGTCTTATAGCAATTGCTATAGGACCAAATATAGTGCTTATATAGTTTTGTATGATCTTGGCATGTCCTATAACATTTGGTATAGGACCAATTAGAGGCCTGTTACGTAGGTAGAAAACAAAAACAATTAAAAACAAAAATTTTATGATATCGAATAAATCAATTAACCAAAATTCTGAAATTAAAATAATTGTATAACATTGTAATGAACACGTGTGTAATGTCAAATAGGACGTTTAAAGAATTAAATTAATAATTATTTTACTAAGAAAACAATGACTCAACTAAAAGTAATTTGCAATGGCTCCTTGCATGATCTTTTATTATGATAACCTTCTTTTCCGCATCGACGACATTTCATCTTCCTCTTTGTACCTTCTCCTCTAGAAATGTAGCGATTTTTCCTTGGCCTACCGGGGGGGCGTTTTGTTTCAGGAGGAAGAACCACGGATTCCCCATCAACTACAGGAGGACATAATGTAGAAATAGCTGGAATTGACAGAGCATAAGATTCCCTGTAATTCCTTACCTTGAAATAATCTTGAATGAAAGAAGAAGAATTGTTCTTAAACCTGCTGAAGACGGATATGGAATGAACACACGGAAATCCATTCTCGTTGCCACAACCCACATGAACATGTGTATTCCTGTATGTTGACAACCATAGAAGGATCCGAATGAACTTCAAATATATATTCATCGCAAGCATGAATTATCCATGACCTTCCTTTGTCCGCACAATCCAAGTATACCTTCCGGATGGATGGACACAACACATTTGCCCATGAATTTGATTCTTGTTTACGCCCGCACATTCTTGACATAATCTTCAAACGTATACCGTCAATCAACTCTACAACAGGAGAGATTTATACTCCTTTATCATAGCATTAAATGACTCACCGCATTTGAGTACAATTCTCCATAACGATTACCTCCAAAATAAGCAAATGCATAGTTTTCTTTCGGAAGATTGTTGAAAAACTCGGACACCTTCGTACCACCCTCATTTATGATTTCGTCCGTAAGAATGCGAAAGTGCTCGGGTGTTGGAGCTTTTGAAAGCTTAGAAAATTTGAGAAGAATATTGGACCGCACCTCCTTCGATAACCCACCAAGTTTATTTCGAAGGTTGTTTTTTAAATGGAACATGCGTAATGAATGGTGTGAAAACGGCATAACCTCATGAACCGAAGTAATGATACCCTGATGACGATCCGAAACAAATGTCACTCCTCGCTCAGTTATGTAAGGACGGAGATTTTGGAGAAACCACGTCTAATTTTCAGTATCCTCCGATCCAACCACAGCAAAAGCAACATGGAATAGGCCTACAACCAAAACAATTCATAAAAAATTAATTTGACATCATAAAATATGAATAAAAATAAAAACCAATATACAAAATGTTAAAACATAAATAAGTTGTCTCATATCACATGGTCTAAGACATTTGATTTGACATATAGCAAGTGATAAAGGACACCGAAACATCATAAACAAATCTATAAAGACATTTGAATTGTCCTATATCAAATAATATAGGACCTGCCAACGTAATATACAAAACTATAAGACCTTTGAATGGTCTTATAGCAAGGGGTATAGGACCTGGCACTTCATATATAAAACTATAAGATCTTTGAATGGTCTTATAGCAATTGGTATAGAACCTGTTAACTACATATATAAAGCTATCAGACCATTGAAGGATCATATATCAATTAGTATAGGTACTCATATAATCATATACATATGTTATAAGACCTCTGAATGAACCTATATCAACTGGTACATATAAAAAAAAAATTAAAAGCATTAATAATAAAATTCTCATACCATTATCTCCATCTTTCGTTGTTGCTGCAAGTAGGGTACCCCGAAAAATTCCAGTAAAAAATGTTGCATCCAAAAATAACAAGGGACGACAAAACTTAAATCCCCGCAAACATGCCCCAAATGCAAAAAAGCAACGCTGGAAACGAGAAGTCACAGGATCAGACTCAAACTTCACACAACCATCTGGATCCACCTCCCTAATTTTATCTGTATATGCTTTAAGCTTATTATACGCAAACTTTGCCTCACCAAAAATAATGTTTTTCGCCTTCTCAACTGCTCTCCAAACAACCTTGTAATGAACGGTGAGGCCATACTGCTAGCAACGACTTTACAAGAGAAGCAGGACTAACATTTGGATCATCTCTAACCTTATCACGGATAACACTGGAAACAACATCACATCCCATCCTTTGCCCAAAATCACAACTAATCGCATCCTTGCATATATGATCGTGATATATTTCCTTATGTAGAAATATCCACCGCATTTTTCAATTGAGGCATGTATCTTCCATGGACAACCTTTTGATTCTTTGTATGAGCATACAATGTAATGCAGTAGGTTCATTTTTCACATAGTTGAAATCAAACCCCACTTCCGTTGCAAACTTACACAATGCATTCCTAAATTCACTGAGCCACCTTCAAATATCTGGCCAATATTTTGTATTGCGTCTGCCCATTCCGCACTTCTCATTCTCTTTTCTTTGTGATAGAAGAATTTAACATTATCATCATTTCTACTACTACTGCCTTCGCATAATGTGGAAAATGATTTATCGAAGGAATCACTGACATTACTAACACATATACTCAAATCATTCACATTTATTTCTAGTAGATCAATATTACTACGAGCAATCATAACACCCATACAGATGAAATCTTGCTCACTAGACAACATGCACGACCTTTTCTCACCTAACAGATATACATCGAGATTGTCTCCTTTTTCAAACTGTTCCATCTGTTGCAACTAAATTCAACAATAGATTCATAAGAATCAAATTGATCAAACCTAGTAACAACCAAAAATCTTCCATAATTCAACATCAACATCACATTAGACTCCATTGAAGGTAAAGTTGTTTTATCTGTAAATAAATTCAATCAAAAAATTCATCAAAGACTCAACATTCTGAAGAAAAAAATAATGAAAATTAATACAAAATATTAACTGAATTCAATCAAGATCATAATTCGGATGTAATACCTTCTTTCCGGATTGATTGAATTGAATGAAAGGATTGCGATTTCAAAATTCTTCATAGGCGATCGGATCCTTAAGGAACGGAATGATTAATTGCATGGATTAAGCGATCGCAATCTTATTAATTAACGGCGCCGTCAACTAATTCATCCGGTATATAGCATTTTGGGGTTTAAAGGGATTTTGGTTTGGAATATAAAAGGGAGTTGTCTTTTTTAATTAGATTTGAGTTTTTTTGGGTTATGATTTGAGAAATGTGGGTAAAGAGGAATTTTTCCAGCAATCTTTCCCTTCTTGAACCCCTCAATATTCCAGCTGTTGCGCAGAGTCATGTGAGATTAGCCCATTGTCAACTTAACCAGATAATAAACAAAGTACACTAAAACTGAATAGAAAAAGATAAATACAGCTCAACCATTTAGTTGGACCAATGGGATACAAACACAAGGGTCTACTTACTATTGCCACAAAAGTTATTACAGTACAATGAAACACCTATATATGAGCCTACTCGATAAACGAGGAAGAGATGGGACACCTCCATGAGAGACCAACATAAAACCTCTATGTTTTAGACATATCCTTACCCCCAGTACTAAGGAAAAGCTTTATGTCCAACAGACATATACATGTATTCATATGGACAGTACGGACAATCTTTTGTATATTTCGTTGCTAAAGTTTGTGGTACCACATTTCATGTGAAAAGGTTTCATCACTCTTCAGTACATAAATGTCCATTTATTTTATTTTAGCAAAAAAAAAAAAATAGTTGTAATGATGCATAAATATATTTATTATTCATTTTCTAAAATTTTATTTCATAAGTACATACTGAATTATGATTTTATTAAAGGTGGAAATTTTTAAGGAAAATGGACATTAAATGTGTAGATAGATCAAGGTGTTAATCTGGGATGTAAGCTGCAGACTGTTTTCTGTGATTAATGAAGATATTCTATACTATGTACTAATTTTCTCTCAAATTCTCTTTCCCAAAATAAGTGTGTATTTTCCAAAAAAAAATCTTTTTTTTTATTTGCTTCATAAGACATAAAATATCATTTCTTAATGCACTTGCAATCTCATTTAAAATATTTATGTATATTTTGCTGAGACAATTGCCTTTAAAAATAGATTTGTAAGTAAAATTGATTTACTTGAAACAGTAGTAGTGTTGGAAAAGCACAATATTTTGGGGGAAACTAGTTTCTCCTTAAGTTATAAAAAGTCCTGTTTTATAAACTGTTCCTAAATATTCGCTAACTACTTGCAAGTAGAAAAAAGTGAACTTTTTATAATTTACGGAGAAACTAGTTTCTCCCAAAACTTGCTCTTGGAAAAGTATGTTGTGTGTGAAGGAAATTTGTACATTTTCTTGGAAAAATCGTTTGTCGTTGGACAAAGATTATTGTGGGTTCATATTCTACTCCGTGAGAACATGAAAATGATATTTTATTTGTTCAATTTGAAGATTGGATGATAAAAATATTACAGCTTAAATAAAAGGATGAAAGTTGAAAATGTGAGTTTGTCTCACATGTGAAAAGAATGGAAAAACTAGTTGATAGTTTTGGCCATTTTTTATTGAATTATACTCCCTCCGTCCCGGCCGACTTAGGACTTTTTGCCATTTTGGGCGTCCCACCCGACTTAGGACGGCCCAAAATGGAAACCTTAAATCACTATTCTCTCCACTCATTCTCTCTCTTACATTATTTTAATACTCACAACACTATTATAATTTACTATTCCCTCCACTCATTCTCTCTCCTATTTTTAAATTACACTCACAACATTTACCTTTTTCTTAATCCCCGTGTCATTTCAAAAAATCCTAAGTCGGCCGGGACGGAGGGAGTAATTCTTTTAATTCAAGATTAATTCCAAGAATAACTTCCAAGGTTAATGTCCATTTATGATTGGCAAATGAAACTCCAATAATAAATTGATGGCAAGGTTAATTGTTGAATTAAGATGATCATCAATATGTGGATTAATTGGAGAGTTAATCCTTGGGGAGTTTTGAGCTATAAAAGAAATACCCACAACTCTTTGAAGAGAAGAGAGAAAAAATAAAATAGAGATAAAGATAAGAGGAAACACACAAAAAGAAGCTTTTTTCATCAATATTCTTCTACCCTATTGCAATTTGTTCATCTTCTTCCTTTGCCCTCCTTGAATAATTGGAATGGTGATATTGTCCAAGCATATTAGTTCATTTTGCCGGAAAGCTCAAGTACGGAGTGGTTTCGGTTAATCCGTTTTATCCTGAAAGACTAACGCTCATTGAAATCTCAAGCACTCGTAGAGAGGAGGACGAATTAGTCTTAAGGAGAGTGTGTTCTCACACGACTCGGATACAAGAGATTAAAGATGGACAAATCCAATGAAGAGATCAAATACGGTTGTATCTTTCTTTTTATGTTTTTCAGAATTGTTGTATATTGTATTTTCAATGTTGTAATTTGTTTTCCTTTCTATATTTACAAGATTTTTTCCAACAATCTTAAGACTAATTCCCTATTTGAGAAAGGATTACAGATTTGAGAATCTGGTGGAGCGGCGGCCTCGGGAGAAAAGATAGAAAACGATGGAAGAGGCGGATGGAAGAAAATTCCAGCAACTTTTTACAATGACCAGCTGTGGTAAAATTGCAATTCCGGATTCGTTAACTGTTGGATCGAGCTGAAATTTGGTGTGCATGTTCATAACTCATAGGAGAAGATTCTGAACGGTGGAGATCGAATTTTATTATGTAGATATTAATATATAAATTTCGAAACAGAACAGTTTCTGAAAGAAGTAATGATGTATTGACTTACGGATGAACATCAAGGATGTTGCAATGATTGTGTAAAATAGTTGTGGTGATGCCACTTCTAGTGTTTATACAATGAATGATAGATCTCTTATGGTTTATGAAAATCATAGTGAGAAAAATTGAAAAGTTCGATTGAACTAAATTAAGAAAATGAACGGTTAAAGATATCGTATTTAACGTTCTTATGATTCACAAGAATCATGTTGAGAAAATGAACGGCTAAAGATATCGTATTTAACGTTGCATTTTATAAATGAAAAGTTCTTTTGAACTAAGTTGAGAAGATGAACGGATAAAGATGTAGTCTTTAACGTTGCATTGTTTATACGATGTATTGACAAAGATGATAGGGCTTCTCGAAAGAAATTGTTAAAGCCTATTATTGTCAATAGTGACAAAAGTCACAAAGATTAAAACAATAGAGCTTCTTGAAAGAAGTGGTTGAATTCTATTGTTGTGAAGATTGACATATATCACAAGGACTAAACCATAGGGCTTCTTGAAAGAAGTTGTTAAAACCTATTGGAGGAATATGTGACTAATGTCATAAAGATAAAAACAATAAGACTTCTTGAAGGAAGTTGTTAAATCTTATTGTTGTTGATGATGACAAATAACACAAAATATTTAGAATGAGAACTTTTAAAAGAAATTGTGTATTTTGTAAATGAGAATGTGATTTTTCTCTAATTTAGAGGTGCTCCAAGATGAGACCTTTAAAGTTTTGGAATAATTAACCTTCAATTATAATTCCATTAAGGAATTTAGAGGTTTATAAATATGAGGGTTATAAGAAATAAATTGTGTTAATTCTCCTATTGAATTAGCAATTTATTCTTGGAGTTAATTCTCTAATTAAGTTAGAGAGTTATATTTTTAACAACAAAGTTATAATTGTTAAAAATTAAAGCCAATGGTTGATTTGTGTAGAGACAAATCTCTAATGGAATGTGGTTGTTCCAAATATATCGGATCACCATAGTGAGAAGTTAGAAAATTTTGTTGGCCTCGACTTTAAGTGATGGCAACAAAAGATATTCTACTTGACCACCTTGAACTGAGAGAGGTTTCTTTTGGAAGATCCTACAAAGTTGGGTGAAAATGTGATGGATGTTCAAGCCGTGAGTGCGGTTGAAGCATGTAAATTTTCTTTATCGGAACTATATACTTAATGAATTGTCGGATTCATTATAAATCATATATAGTACGAAGAAAATTGCAAAACATTTGTGGGAGTCGTAAGACTATAAATATAAAATCGAGAATGCGGGTGCATTGGAAAATCATCGTAATCCGCTTTCTTGTTTTTAAATAGTGGACTCCATAAATGAAATAAAAATCATATGGAAGAAGTGGAAATAGTATTTCATGAAAATCATGTAGAATAGATGGTGTTGAGTGAAATTCTCAAGTGATGACAATAATTGAGAAATTGCTTTTCACTTGAAAATATTTTTAAAATCACCTCAAACATAATGAATGGAAATGAATGTTGAGGTGTGTGCTATTCGTCTTTATGTTGGAAAAGAGAATAGAACTTTGGAGAAAAAGTTGTCTAACATTTCTTTTGGCGAAAGCAAATGTGATGAAGCATGCCTAAATGCTTAATACAAAGACAAAGTGGGTCAAACTTGTTTGAATTGTCAAAATCATTTGAAAAGTCAAACGTGTTTAAAAAGCCAAACTGTTTGAAAAAGTCAAGCATATACCTTGTGTCTTGAGTGACAATTGTGATGTCATCAAGAATGAAATTCATGATGTTTGAATGAATGAAATGAAAGGGTATTCAAGTGATTAATAATAAGAATGAATCTCTTTTTATGGTCAAACAAGACTTATCAAATATATGTTTGAAGCTATAATCAAGTCATATTAATGCTTGAGGTGTGAATGTTATTCACTAGATGATGGTAAAATGTAAGTTTTTACCTTTAACATTGCTTGCTAAAAAGCAAAATGTTGAATCTTATCTCTTTAAAGAAAAAGTTGGAAATCAACTTAATAAAGAGGTAGTGATAAAACACAACTAAATATAGTTTGTGTATATGTTACACTAAATACTATGAATTGCATATGGTTGGGTATGCTTACAATAGTTGTGGTTATAGAATTCTTGTTTATGAATTCAAGATTCAATAATGGAATCATGAAGCGCTTCTTTTTTTAAGAATATGTTTCTGTATAAATTAAGAGATGGGGAAAACTCATTTAAACGGATTCATGATTCAATAGAAGAAGAAGAAACTTATCATGAGGAATGATAAAAAAGAGGCATGACCTCGATATAGCAAATGAGGTAGGATAAAAAAATTTTATGGCCTGAATTTTCTAACCTCCTTGCTAGAAAGTGAATCACATAGTTATAAAGACATTGAGCTCTTTGGAAGGATCTTTGTGGAAATAGGCCATTAAAAGTGAGATTGATTCCATCTTGGAAAATGACACTTGGAAACTAGTGATGTAACGACCCTAACCCTAGGCACTAGTTTTAGTATAAAATTATATGTTTTACTATTAATGATAATATTATGTGTTCATTTTTATCTGTAATTTATTATATTAGGATAAAATGATAAGGAAATAAATAATGTTCTAAAGGAAAAATAAGAATAGAAAATAAATAAAGTAATAGATTGGAGTGGTGATAAAATGAACAAATAAAATGTTATGGATTGGGAGGAATTATTTTAATTTAGTGAAAGAATTGTGTGGTGGAAGTATGGTGTGGGAAGGGGGGGGACCTTTCCCTAAATTACTCTCCATCCTTCCCAAGTCAACACACCATACTCCCTCACCCTTCCCCTAATCCGGCCCCCCCTCTCTTCCTTACCCATTTTGTACTCCTTCCCCTCACTTTCATTTTCTTCTTCATTCTTCTTCTTTCACTTTTCCATGGAAGCTTGGTGGAAGCCTCCCATTTCAAGAACTCCTACCAAGTTCATTTCTCAACCAAATTTAAATCCAAGTGTCCTTTTGTGAGTGATTCACCTCAAGGAGTTGTTCAAGCCTAGGAAAGCTTCATTTCATCTTGCATTGGCTAAGGTGAGTTATTATGACTTCCTTTCTTTGTATGCTCATAAATGATTTGATGTTGTGATTGTTATTATAATGGTTGTTTGATACCTTGGAAACCTTCTTGGAGTTTGGGAATTAGTTAATGTTATGGAATGTTATTGTTGTTCATAAGAAATGATTAAGAGTGTAAGAAAATGTGTTGAGTTGGATTAAGATGATTAATTCATGCCTTGGAAACTTTAATGGGGGATGGATGTTTAGTAAATGAGATAGGTTGAAGTTAATGTTCAAAGAAGAAAATCTAGAAAGGTTAAACATGAAATGGGTGGGAAATTAAGTGGTAAATAATCTAAGTATATGTTATCTTGGGTTTGGATGATTTAAGATGAGATAAGTAAGGTTAGAATCCTTCTTGGGTGTTCTTGAATAATCAATGGTAGAGGGAAGGAAGAACTAGGGTTAAAGGGGTTAAAAACCTAAGTTTGGGCCGGGCAGGAGGCTTGGGCGGTCAGCCCAAGGGGGCTGAGCGGCCGCCCATGCCGGCGTAAACTCACATTTCCTTGAAAACCCTCTTGGGCGGTCGCCCAAGAGGTTTGGGCGGTCGCCCAAGACCCCAGAAATCCTAACTTCAATTTACGAACCGTAATTCGTTTAGCAATCTTGTGATGGTCATAACTTAATCATATTAAATCGGAATCGGATGGTTCTTGGGTCTAAATTGGGTGTTTTTCTGAGTACTTTCTGAATATGATGGTTTCATAGCTAAAGAAGTTATCCTTATGTCCCAAAAATCTGATTTGGTTACAGCAGGTAGTATTGTACGTTAGAAGTTTAGTGGAAATTGAATAAATCATAGTAAATTCATACGGACTCGAAATTGGATGGTTCAAGAGCCCAAATTGAGTATTTTTAGGTGATCTCTCAAATGGAGTTGGTTTTATAACTAAATATGTAATGATCATTTCCAGATATTCTATTTTACCATGTGACTATATTGGTTATCCCCTTTGTGGATTATTTGGCAAGTGTTATGTGGCTCCCCAAGTGTGGAATATTTGACAAATTGTTATGTTATCCCAATGTGTGGATGTGTTTACTATGTGGTAGTATGGTTATCCCCTTTGTGGATTTAATTGTTATCATTCATATTTTCTGATGATATTATGCATAGTGTATTACTTAAATGTTGCATTATGATGTTGGTTGAACATGAGTATATTTTACCATGTTGCTATATTGTTTATCCCCTTTGTGGATTATTTGGCATTGTTATATTGTTATCCCGATTTGTGGATTATCTCAAGTAACTATCATGTGCTTGAACGTGTTGATATTTAATGTGAATGGGGGGTATAATGGATTTCAATCAGTTATTGATTTGTTCTCTAAGTGATTGAAGATTCATCATACCTGTGACCTCTCCCCCTCTGCGGCCACGCATCGGGGTTCGGCTTCTATGGATATGTGCGGTCGGTTCATAGGAATGCGATGTCTTATATCTTCCCCGAGAGACGGGTTTTATAAGATGTGAATATGCCTGCGGCTCACGAGAGATGAGTTATAAGCATAAGCTGTCTCGGTTACATGATATTGGAGTGCGGTGGATATGCATTCACAGACATAGTGGAGTATTGATACCCACAGTTATACGACTTATTGTTCAGACGGGAAAGGTAAACAAAGGTAACGGAATGTGTTTACTGTTTTACTAATATGCGAGATGTGCCTGATTATGTGTTGCCATGCTACGTGTGCATCTTGTATGGCATCTTGTTGCATCCATAATAGCTCATTGAGATTTATTCTCACCCCTCTCCCTTTACTGTTTTAGATTCCGAGACAGGTGGACCGGCCAAGTAAGGGCGGAAAGGAGTTTAGAAGTGGTATTTTGGGAATTGTCGGGTTATGTTTAGATTGGTGTAGATAGTGTATTTTTGTATAATTCGTATGGAGGGTGTATTTATAAATCTTAATTTTATGTTATAACCAATGCCCTTTTGTAACTAAATTAGTTTCTTACTTCTTAAGTTAGTCAACTATTACTCCTTGATGAAAAGGTGTAGAGTTATTTCGAAATGGTTTTTAACAATTGTTTTTATATTTGAAAGTTAAATAAAAGTTTTTAAAAGTATAGGATATTTTGGGTTAGTTTGAGGACGCTCCAGCTCGGGACACGTGTAGGTTCCGGGTCGGGGTCCTCACAGTTGGTATCAGAGCTCGGTTAGAGTTCTCGGGTAGAGTCTAGCTGAGTGAGAGTGTGCGATAACTTACGTCGAGAGTTTAATGCAGGAATTTGTCCAAAGACAGAGAATGATATTGACCATCCAAGGAATTAAGGAAAGGTGGGTGGTGGAAAGATAGATTCCTCCACCATCATTTGAGATATTTTACCTGTCTCAGGAGTTAGGGTTCATACTTTTACAAATCCCTGTTCATTTCATTCTCATGTAGCATTACATTTCATTGTTATTTGCATAATTGGCCTAAAGGTTGCCTTATGTGCTGGGAGGTTTTACTCCTATGGGAGAGTACCTCGAATCATTCTTGTTTATCAGGGTGGTTGTGGTTTTGAAGTATCCATACGTGGGCATGTATTGCCGTTGGATTGGTCGAGTTACCAATCCGAGAATTTTTGATTATATTGACCTGAATTATTTGAGTAGTTGTGGTGTTAGGGAGGACCGTCGCAGAAGCGAGTCTCCTTATCTATGTTTGACTTGCCTCCGTGTGTGGTTGAGGCGGATAAGTCATTATTTGCTATTATGTCATATATGTGTAAATGTCGAAAGTATGGCCTAATTAAGAGTGGTTTCTGGTTGTATAACTTGCGTAAGTATTGATACATTGGTGTCTCGTGGTGGAGACTAGATATATGAGACTAGTATTGAAAGTGATAATCTAAGTGAGATTTTATGAGTTATAAATTATCGTGAGTAAGAGATCTTATAGAACTAATATATCTTTGCCTTAGGTGCTATAAGTATTCTCTAAGGAGAGATTGATTGAAGTCTTGCTACTAAATTGAATAGGAAATCAGATATTTTTGTAAGTAATATCACCCTATAAGTTGACTAAGTGGTATTTTGCAAGTGAGTTTCAAAAATGGATTTTCATCAGGTATCATACCAGGATATTAAAGCTGAGTAGAGATAAGTCACTATTTCGGTATTCGGATCCCTAGATAGAGTATACAAATTGGGATGATGGAATTGATGATTCAACTTGAGAAATTAATTGATAAAGAAGATAACTAGCTTAGCGATTCTCAGTAAGGATAAATTGTTACTGTATTTAGAAAAGATGATACTTGGTGGTTAATTATAAGGTTATAGAGATCTCAAATTGGTAACTGTAAGCAATAAGTATTCGTTATCACTTGTTGATAATTTGCATGACTGATTTTAGAAATTTATAGGATACTCAATGGTTATTAGTTGAATTTTTCGGGGTGCTACAATTACAGTAAATAATTGCTTTAAGGAGGTACTTAGGACAACATTTATATCTAGTATGACCGTTAGGATTTGTGGATTGTGTATTGGTTATGGAAAGGTAAATAGGGTAAATATGAAGAAGTATAATAGATGTAGTTATTGGTGATTTATAGGATCAACTTCAGAAATTGATAATATATGTGTGTGGTTATTTTGAAAGACGATTAGCATTAAATGAGGAAGGAAAATGAGGATGAATCTTATGGGAAGAAAGGGTACTTTAAGATGATTACACCGTATAGGTTGACTTAGTTGCGTGACTCACATAAGGGATTGGTGTGATGCTTGGGAGATATTACGTTATACGGATTTTGAGTTGTTGATGGTTATAGGGAGGTAAGCTAGATTATACCGTTAATGTTTAATTGAAATTTGGGGATAATTGATCTAGGTGAGTTCCAATTTTATTTTCTTATATAGAAATTATGGTATTTGATCGGAAACTAGATGTTTACAATATGTTGTTATTAAGTATAATTCCAATATCGAAGGTAAAGAATAGATGACTCAAATTAAGTAAAAGTGTTGAATGTTTAACTTGAGGAATCATTGAATTGAGGATGATTTAACCAGTTATAATCTTAACGATTGTTTTAGTGTTATTTATCGGAGATAGTAATAGTATTGCGAGATTGTGTTTTCTTGTAAGAGAATTTAGTTAAGTATAAATATTGTGAATGGTGGCTATACTATAAATAGAGGTCAACAAGAGTATTATGTTGGAATTGTCTAATTG
Source organism: Adenophora triphylla var. japonica (assembly GCA_022495995.1). Taxonomy (NCBI): domain Eukaryota; kingdom Viridiplantae; phylum Streptophyta; class Magnoliopsida; order Asterales; family Campanulaceae; genus Adenophora; species Adenophora triphylla. The sequence goes on from JAFEMH010002794.1 coordinate 125,970, forward strand.
TGTTTTAACAATTGAAAGTGTGTGTTGAATTTCGGTGTGAGCATTTGTACCCTTCGGGGATAATTTATTTAATAAGGTCAGTGAACCGTTTTGTGTACATTAAGACATGAGTAATTTAACTATCTACAACCGGTATGGGACGGTTGTAGATAATTAAATCACTCGAGTTATTTTGTTAGCTTATCCATCCTTTGAAATTCTACGAGTGGTTTAGTTAATTAAAGCCGGTATGGGCCGGTTTTAAATAAGTAAACCATTCGGGTCTCTTTGGATCTCTTTTTATATTACCATTTGAAATTTTGAAAGATGTTGTGAATTTCTGAAAGATTTGGTATCCTAAAAATGTAATTTGTGCAGAAGCTAGTGGAAAGGCAACTTAGTTTCCCTATAATGATTAATTGTATTAAAAGTAGTGATCCGAGAAATAATTGATAAATTGTGAAGTTATTAATGTGGAAGTCGCAGTAGACTCGGTTTTTGTTTTGGAGTTGGATCGGCTCCGTTGTGGGCGGCCAACCATTCAATTTGAATATTGATTTGTCCCTAGTACTGAACATGATTGGAACATTGAATGGTAATAATAGAATGTTGACGTTAGAAGATTTATTAAAATACTTAGAGTTCTAGGTTGAACTTAAGAGTATTAAAACGATGGGTTTTGTGATTTGGTTATCTTGGAAGTAAAGAGGAGTATGTTGTTTTGTTTATAGGAAGTTGATTGTATTTCTATTCTTTATATATAGTTTAATGAGATATTGATTGATAGAGTCCTCACATATGTTAGGGGATAATTCGATTGTATAAACCCCATAGTGATAAATGGATTGGATAGACATCATTGGAGAAGGATCCTTTTAGAATGTAGGGATGCTATTAAGTTTAATCTTATGAAAATCTGAGGGATAATTACTTATGGTTGAGGATATGCTACGGGCATGATCAATGGAGGTTAGTAGTCAATAGGGCGTATGGTTACCAGTGGTTAAGTGCGTATAATAGTAGTTAACCTTATATCATTGAGATAAAATTGTATGAAGCATAGTTTGGGAAGAAAATATCGATCTCTAATTTGTTGGGGTGAGTTTGGAGAGGCAAGGCCTAAGGAAAATTGGCGCCAGAGTTCGTTAATCCATTTGAAGCTTTGGAAAGGGTTGGTGATTTGACTTATAGACTGGCTTGGAGAAGTTTATAGAGTATTTGAAGTTTAATGTGATATTGTAATGTAATTGGTGACATAAGTTGTAATACTTTTAATTATGTATATTTTGAGGTCGTGAAAATTCAGGTTAATGATAATTGCATGGTATTCATGGAACAGTAGGTGGTAATATCGTATTATTAATGGAATTAGGAATCGTGGGAAGAATTTGAAGTTGAGTTATACGTAAGTAATCGAGGTGAGTTGAACATCTAGGTAAGTACCAGTCAAATTCGGGACGAATTTTCTTTAAGGGGGAGTGAGTGTAACGACCCTAACCCTAGGCACTAGTTTTAGTATAAAATTATATGTTTTACTATTAATGATAATATTATGTGTTCATTTTTATCTGTAATTTATTATATTAGGATAAAATGATAAGGAAATAAATAATGTTCTAAAGGAAAAATAAGAATAGAAAATAAATAAAGTAATAGATTGGAGTGGTGATAAAATGAACAAATAAAATGTTATGGATTGGGAGGAATTATTTTAATTTAGTGAAAGAATTGTGTGGTGGAAGTATGGTGTGGGAAGGGGGGGGACCTTTCCCTAAATTACTCTCCATCCTTCCCAAGTCAACACACCATACTCCCTCACCCTTCCCCTAATCCGGCCCCCTCTCTTCCTTACCCATTTTGTACTCCTTCCCTCACTTTCATTTTCTTCTTCATTCTTCTTCTTTCACTTTTCCATGGAAGCTTGGTGGAAGCCTCCCATTTCAAGAACTCCTACCAAGTTCATTTCTCAACCAAATTTAAATCCAAGTGTCCTTTTGTGAGTGATTCACCTCAAGGAGTTGTTCAAGCCTAGGAAAGCTTCATTTCATCTTGCATTGGCTAAGGTGAGTTATTATGACTTCCTTTCTTTGTATGCTCATAAATGATTTGATGTTGTGATTGTTATTATAATGGTTGTTTGATACCTTGGAAACCTTCTTGGAGTTTGGGAATTAGTTAATGTTATGGAATGTTATTGTTGTTCATAAGAAATGATTAAGAGTGTAAGAAAATGTGTTGAGTTGGATTAAGATGATTAATTCATGCCTTGGAAACTTTAATGGGGGATGGATGTTTAGTAAATGAGATAGGTTGAAGTTAATGTTCAAAGAAGAAAATCTAGAAAGGTTAAACATGAAATGGGTGGGAAATTAAGTGGTAAATAATCTAAGTATATGTTATCTTGGGTTTGGATGATTTAAGATGAGATAAGTAAGGTTAGAATCCTTCTTGGGTGTTCTTGAATAATCAATGGTAGAGGGAAGGAAGAACTAGGGTTAAAGGGGTTAAAAACCTAAGTTTGGGCTGGCAGGAGGCTTGGGCGGTCGCCCAAGGGGGCTGAGCGGCCGCCCATGCTGGCAGAAACTCACATTTCCTTGAAAACCCTCTTGGGCGGTCGCCCAAGAGGTTTGGGCGGTCGCCCAAGACCCCAGAAATCCTAACTTCAATTCCGAACTGCATTCGTTTAGCAATCTTGTGATGGTCATAACTTAATCATATTAAATCGGAATCGGATGGTTCTTGGGTCTAAATTGGGTGTTTTTCTGAGTACTTTCTGAATATGATGGTTTCATAGCTAAAGAAGTTATCCTTATGTCCCAAAAATCTGATTTGGTTACAGCAGGTAGTATTGTACGTTAGAAGTTTAGTGGAAATTGAATAAATCATAGTAAATTCATACGGACTCGAAATTGGATGGTTCAAGAGCCCAAATTGAGTATTTTTAGGTGATCTCTCAAATGGAGTTGGTTTTATAACTAAATATGTAATGATCATTTCCAGATATTCTATTTTACCATGTGACTATATTGGTTATCCCCTTTGTGGATTATTTGGCAAGTGTTATGTGGCTCCCCAAGTGTGGAATATTTGACAAATTGTTATGTTATCCCAATGTGTGGATGTGTTTACTATGTGGTAGTATGGTTATCCCCTTTGTGGATTTAATGTGTTATCATTCATATTTTACGATGATATTATGCATAGTGTATTACTTAAATGTTGCATTATGATGTTGGTTGAACATGAGTATATTTTACCATGTTGCTATATTTGTTATCCCCTTTGTGGATTATTTGGCATTGTTATATTGTTATCGATTTGTGGATTATCTCAAGTAACTATCATGTGCTTGAACGTGTTGATATTTAATGTGAATGGGGGTATAATGGATTTCAATCGGTTATTGATTTGTTCTCTAAGTGATTGAAGATTCATCATACACGTGACCTCTCCCCCTCTGCGGCCACGGGCGGGGTTCGGCTTCTATGGATATGTGCGGTCGGTTCATAGGAATGCGATGTCTTATATCTTCCCGAGAGACGGGTTTTATAAGATGTGAATATGCCTAAGCGGTTCACGAGAGATGAGTTATAAGCATAACCTGTCTCGGTTACATGATATTGGGTCCGGTGGATATGCATTCACGTACATAGTGGAGTATTGATACCCACGGTTATACGACTTATTGTTCGAGACGGGAAAGGTAAACAAAGGTAACGGAATGTGTTTCTTGTTTTACTAATATGCGAGATGTGCACGATTATGTGTTGCCATGCTACGTGTGCATCTTGTATGGCATCTTGTTGCATCCATAATAGCTCATTGAGATTTATTCTCACCCTCTCCCTTTCTTGTTTTAGATTCCGAGACAGGTGGACCGGCCAAGTAAGGGCGGAAAGGAGTTTAGAAGTGGTATTTTGGGAATTGTCGGGTTATGTTTAGATTGGTGTAGATAGTGTATTTTTGTATAATTCGTATGGAGGGTGTATTTATAAATCTTAATTTTATGTTATAACCAATGCCCTTTTGTAACTAAATTAGTTTCTTACTTCTTAAGTTAGTCAACTATTACTCCTTGATGAAAAGGTGTAGAGTTATTTCGAAATGGTTTTTAACAATTGTTTTTATATTTGAAAGTTAAATAAAAGTTTTTAAAAGTATAGGATATTTTGGGTTAGTTTGAGGACGCTCCAGCTCGGGACACGTGTAGGTTCCGGGTCGGGGTCCTCACAAGTGAATTTACCTCCGAGTAGTAAATCACTAGCATGTAAGTGAATTTTCAAAAAGAAAATAAAGACAGATGGAACAATCAATGAGTATAAGGTTAGACTTGTAATTGAGGATTACAAGAAAAATAAAGACCTTGATTACGTTTATACTTATTCTCTCATCCCGAGAATAAAGATTTGTATTTGCAATTGCCGAATAGCAAAAATTTGAAATACATCAAACGGATGTAAATAACCTTTCTAAATGTCGATTTAGAAGAGAAAATTTACATAGAACAATCTGTGGGGTTTGTTGTATATGAGCAATGAAACAAAGTATCCACAATGGACACCATGATCAAATGGTGTTAATAATGAAAATTGGCATTATTGCTAATTTTAGGACTACCCTGAAAATGTGGGGGTGAGTATACTTTGAAAAATAATTACCTTTTCGAAAGGTTTCCCCAAGAAAACAATGAGATGTCCATATGAAATATGAAACGTAGGCCTACGTACACTTGTGAATGTGGGGGTGCTTCGCAAAGTAGAAAGTCCAATTACCAAATAAATTGAAATTGGTTAATAAATGGTGGATTATGTTTCAAGAGTTATGTTATAACAATTGCGCATGTTGGTTTGTTATATATGATTCAATAAGTTTGAATATATATAAAAATCAAAAGAAAATAAAATCAATGGAAATCAAGTATTGATGTCAAATTCATGGAAGTGGAAAAACGATACTTTGAATGAAATAGATCAAAGTATTGAAACGGTTCATGAAATGGAACCTAGAAGGAAATGTGCTAGTTTGTAAAGCCGTGTATGACTTGAGACAAGTACAAAGAGGACATCAAAGGTTTGATTGTGTGGATATAAACAAGAGTGACTACATCACTTTGTTAATTAAATCCAAAATACGATTTGTTAACTAAGAAAAATTCTAGTAAATTTGATCATTTGATTCAAATTCAAGGAAAACTAATGGATTCGTTGTTAAACAAGTCATTAGATGGATATTCTTGATAAATTTGATAGGATCAATATAAAATCACTAGATTGAATTTGCGTTAACACATGTCCCATGGATAAAGCGTGTGGTAGCAAGATGTTATATTGCTAAAGTCAATTTATGATTGACATGACATATAGCAATGTGTGTAATGGTAGTCTAGACATTTATGTCTAAGACATAATACCATTAAATAACTACTCTCAACTAATTTGACAATGTGAAGTCAAATGATAAACGGATCCGTTAACCAAAGGGTTAAATAGAGAGTTAGTTGAAAGTTCGATGAGGGGAATGAGACGTAAGCCTCTTAAAAGTTAAACACAGCGGAAAACCCAATCTAGATGACTGGAGATCCCAAGAACTAGATTCAATGGGACAACCTAACTGTTAAAAGACTTGTAGCGTCACTGTGGGGGAATCAACCCCAAGTCCATTTCTATTAGTGACATCCCGAAAGGACAAGGATAAGCCTATGGCTTTTAATGATTCTTACGCGTCGAAAATTCGAGCGGGGTAATACGGGTTACTTTTAAGAAATCACCTATGTGAGAGGAAGTTGGGCCGCTTCGAGAAGAATTGTGTGAGGCTCAATTTTTAGACCCTCTCACAGAACCAGGCATTATGTTCAGGGCCATGAATGAACATAGCTATGAGAAATGAAATATGTTAGGACATTACTTGTGTCTAGTATATGATCGGCTACACAAAAAAAGCATATCGATTCAAGGACATCGCGTCTATCGACTTGCGAGTAGAGTAAATATGCTAGTTCGAGCGGAGGTTCAATGGGAAATATCCCCACACCTTCGTATGCAAGTTTTTGTCTGCCGGACTCTATCACCAATCTCGTCCTCAATTTCCTTCATGTGGGGGATTGTTGGAAAAGTATGTTGTGTGTGAAGGAAATTGTGTACATTTCCTTGGAAAAATCGTTTGACGTTGGACAAAGATTATTGTGGGTTCATATTCTACTCCGTGAGAACATGAAAATGATATTTTATTTGTTAAATTTGAAGATTGGATGATAAAAATATTACAGCTTAAATAAATGGATGGAAGTTGGAAATGTGAGTTTGTCTCACATGTGAAAAGAATGGAAAAACTAGTTGATAGTTTTGGCCATTTTTTATTGAATTATAATTCTTTTAATTCAAGATTAATTCCAAGAATAACTTCCAAGGTTAATGTCCATTTATGATTGGCAAATGAAACTCCAAGAATAAATTGATGGCAAGGTTAATTGTTGAATTAAGATGATCATCAATATGTGGATTAATTGGAGAGTTAATCCTTGGGGAGTTTTGAGCTATAAAAGAAATACCCACAACTTTTTGAAGAGAAGAGAGAAAAATAAAATAGAGATAAAAATAAGAGAAAAACACACAAAAAGAAGCTTTTTCCATCAATCTTCTTCTACCCTCTTGCAATTTGTTCATCTTCTTCCTTTGCCCTCCTTGAATAATTGGAATGGTGATATTGTCCAAGCATATTAGTTCATTTCGCCGGAAAGCTCAAGTGCGGAGTGGTTCCGGTTACTCTGTTTTATCCTGGGAGACTAACGCCCGTTGAAACCTCAAGCACTCGTAGAGAGAAGGACGAATTAGTCTTAAGGAGAGTGTGTTCTCACACGACTCGGATACAAGAGATTAAAGATGGACAAATCCAATGAAGAGATCAAATACGGTTGTATCTTTCTTTTTATGTTTTTCAGAATTGTTGTATATTGTATTTTCAATGTTGTAATTTGTTTTCCTTTCTATATTTACAAGATTTTTTCCAACAAGTAGTACCGGGCAAACCCCGTAAAGTGAGCAATCCCATCTCCCCGACATCAAACAATAACGGAAAAAAGCCTCAATCCCGTGATTTGGGATTGAACGGAATAAAAGTGACGGATCTCATACTGGCATGACCCGATCTCATTCAGCAGTCAGGTCGACCTAGACCCAATAGGCGACCTCGGCCTATTACAATACGTGACGACCTACAAAGTCCAGGCGTGATTACAACTCTTTCCATAACGGACTCCCTACAAATCAGGAGTTATTCATGGACAAGATCTCTTATGTATATCTGATCCGAGATTATAGGGATGTCATGCAATCCTACCACAATTATATCTCTCATCAACAACTATAAATACAAGGCAATGTCAACTGTTCCAGGGTAATTGCTATTTTGTTATTCTGAATACATTGTTCATTATAATATTTTAGCTCTCAAATCACCATACTTATTCTCACGCCCGAGGGTCTTCGCCAGAGACCATTCCGGCTAGTCGTGGGTTCTGTTTTCAGGTCAGAAGTCAGAAGATTGATCTTGCAGCTGGACGCAGATTGATTACGGCACGATTCATGTAGCATCAGGGATCAACTAAAATAAATCGCCATATATATATAGAATTGCAAATAAAGAAGCGAGAAACACCAAAAAAAATCAAAATCAAAATCAAATAAATAAATAAATAAAAAGTTTTAAAAACCAAATGTAAAAAAAAACAGAGGTTTTGTATCCATATTTCATTATCATGACTATTTATCTGCCACATAAAGCATATATTTATATATTAATGCAGGTCATCCAATAAACAGTAATAGCGCCAAAAATTTTGCCAAAATTTCAGGGACAATTTAGTCATTTTCTTCCATGGCATAATTGAAGATATGATATGCAAATTACATGTGGCAGGTCATGATTGGGAGGAAAATGGCGCGTGCAATACACGCGTCGACAAAGGCGCGTGTATGCAGACGGATTTCCTTTTTTTTTATTGGGACACGTGGCGTCTTACTATTGGCTGATTGGATTTTAGATTATTTTTTATCCGATTCCTTTGACATAAATTATTTTATAATTAATTAATTAATTAATTAATTAATTAATTAATTTTTTTACACCAAAATTCATAGTTTTTTTTTCTCTATAAATAGAGATTATTTTCATTTGATTTGGACACATGGCCGAATATGGGTAAATTAAGGGGTATCAGTAATGGCTATGTCACGGCTCAACCGATGGGTGTGAGCTATTGGTTACTAGAGAAGTATGACCGGTGATGTCATTGGTAGAGAAGATGATCTGTTGTGTGACCTTTATTATAACTCATCGTGTGACATGTTGCATGACCTATTGTGTGACCTGTTGGCTTGCTCAACCCATTTGGGTCGATCAACTTGCTCAACCTATTTGGGTGTGAGTTATTTTGGAATTTATAATTTTAAAATGGAATTAAATCAGAAAAAAATCCCACATTTTACTTCTAAGTTACAAATTTATTTTTTCAAATCTTTGTATGTTCACATTTAATAATTTTTATATTTGTATGAAAGGAGTAAGTAAGGAAAAGTAGAAAAGGTCGATGATCATAATCAATAGTCCACCCAACCAAACAAATAAATTGTATTTTAACGCAATCATGGAAAGAAGCATTGTATCGTCGATCGGTTGGAGGGAAAAGAAAAAGAAAAATAATGGAAATATCTCTTAATGTAACCGATCCTTCTACCGATGATAATGAAGTAGATGAAACAGGTGACATCACCACTAATGTGGCATCTGTTTCATCTACTTCATTATCATCGGTAGAAGGACCGATTACATTAAGAGATGTGATAATATCGGTTGACCCTAAAGCAAAGGGAGACGGCAAAGGAAAGCCACTAAGATTTCCTGCATGTTTAATCGATTACATAACCATTCAGTTGCACAAATAGTATCAAATCCAACTTTAAATCCCAATATGCACAAATCAGTAACCGGTTGACCCAAATCGGTAAAGGCCAAGAGTCACATGCCAACCAGTTGACCCAAATTGGTAAAGGCCAAGGGACTTCCATTTCATACTACGTCTCACTTTAAACCCCCTGTTAATCCTGAAGATGGTGTCTGAAATGATGGAATTGAGGTTGGCAAAGTGGAACACGGATTAGCGATGATACTTTCAGTCTACGTCACGTGACTTCTTGAACCCTCTGCACCTAAATCTCCTGCAAAACTGAAATATCTAGGTTGTAAGGGAGATATTGTGCTTGACACTGGAGATGATCCAGGACCTTGAGCAGATTCTTGTTGAAGACGGGTAATAGCATTGAACAACATCTGGTTGGTATACTGATGAGTTTCGTGTTGATTCTTCAAGTAATCCATCATCTTGGTCAGGTTAGTAATGAAATCAAAGGTCATCTCCTGAGGAATCACAGCTGAAGGTGACAGTAGGCAAAGATTTTTTAGAAGGCATTCCAAGTGTATGTGCAACTTGGGCTCCAGATGTTCTAAGTGCTCCAGTCCTTCCTGCAACATTCTGCGTATCTTGACCAGAACTAGGATTGCTTATATTGGAATTTTCTTAGCAAACTTAAAAAACCAAAGTTCCCACGGACGGCGCCAAATTGTTTTGGTCAATTTCTTGTATATTGAAATTGAACTTTCGGTGGAATGATTTTGGGCACAAATGGAATATAAGAATGAGAAAATTCAGGATGCTACACCAAGATGTAACGAGGAAAGCACTTGATCAATTGATCTCCGGCACAAAACCTCGGGAGGCTTTAGGAAAAGCCTACCTTAACAAAAAAATGTTTATATTACTACATTTTTTATCCAAAATATTCAAAAATAATATATTTTTTTATAGAAGTATATTTTTTAAAATATTTATTTGAGATGGAAAAAATAATATTTCTATTTAGTGTTATTTATTAATAATTACTATTTTGTAATTTAAAGTGAGACGGAGTATGAAATGAAAGTCCCTTGGCCTTTACCGATTTAGGTCAACCGGTTGGCCTTTACCGATTTAGGTCAACCGGTTGGCGTGTGACTCTTGGCCTTTACCTATTTGAGTCAATAGTCTTAGTGTATCTTTATTGTGGTACAATAAAAAAAATATGTTATTTAAAGAAAAAATAATATTTCTATTTAATTTTCTTTATTAATAATTATTATTTTTTATCCAAAATATTTATTTTTGAATATTTTGGATAAAAAATGTAGTATTATTTTTTGATTATTCATTTTGAGTCGAAAGTAATATTTATTTTTGAAATGAATAATATAATTTTTTATAGAAGTATATTTTTTAAAATATATATTTGAGATGGAAAAAATAATATTTCTATTTAGTTTTCTTTATTAATAATTATTATTTTGTAATTTAAAGTGAGACGGAGTATGGAATGGAAGTCTCTTGGCCTTTACCGATTTGGGTCAAACGGTTGGCGCATGACTCTTGGCCTTTACCGATTTGGATCAATAGTCTTAGTGTATCTTTATTGTGGTACAGTAAAAAAAATGTTATTTAAAGAAAAAATAATATTTTTATTTAGTTTTCTTTAATAATAATAATTATTATTTTTATCCAAAAACTAATACTACATTTTTTATTCAAAATATTTAATTTTAAATATTTTGGATAAAAAATGTAGTATTATTTTTTGGTTATTCATTTTGAGTCGAAAGTAATATTTATTTTTGAAATGAATAATATAATTTTTTATAGAAGTATATTATTTAAAATATTTATTTGAGATGGAAAAAATAATATTTCTATTTAGTTTTCTTTATTAATAATTATTATTTTGTAATTTAAAGTGAGACGGAGTATGAAATGGAAGTCCCTTGGCCTTTACCGATTTGGGTCAATAGTCTTAGTGTATCTTTATTGTGGTACAATAAAAGAAATTATGTTATTTAAAGAAAAAATAATATTTCTATTTAGTTTTCTTTATTAATAATTATTTTTTTTCTATAATAATTTCAACATTTTTAACGGTTGACCGGTCACATGTTGAAGAGCTATCTCTTTAACAGTTGCATTCAAACTAGGAGCATTATCACATCTTTAACGGTTGACTCCTCCTCAACCGGTTCACTCTTATCGATCACAATATTAGTTTTACCTATTTTATAAACATATCGGTAAGAGTTTAAGACTATTTTAAAAATATTTTCTTATTGGGCTCAGTTTCATGGAAGTCTCAATCGGTTGCCCACTTGGCCCTTTTTAATATCGGTTGCAATTCTATATCGCAGCTGATATAGGAGTGCAACTGATATGGTTGTGTAGTTGTTATATAATGCAGCCGATGTACTGCAATTGAACAACATTATTGTCGATTTTGTCATTGCCGATCCTTGTCGCAACCGATAAATAATAATGTTTGAGCATATAAATTGGTAATGACATTAAATCGGTCACATGTTGATTACAGTTAATTAGTCAATTCTCTAAACCCTAATTTAATGGCTAAACTCGCTACAAGTGTAGCGAGTTTAAACGGTCAGTATTAAAAAGTTAGTTATTTTGAAAAATAGTTTCAAATATAAATTACTTTAGGATTTATAATTTTAAAAATGAATTATTTGAGAAAAACATCTTAAATTGAAAATTAATTCATGTTTAGTTTATTGTCATTACTCCCTCCGTCCAGCTAATATTAGCACAAACCTTAGTTTGCGCGGAAATTAAGAAATATGATATTTTAATAAAATGTTGTGAGTGTAAAAGAATGAGTGGAGAGAGAGAATGAGTGGAGAGTGTAATAAATTATAATGGTGTTGTGAGTATTAAAATAATGTAGAAGAGAATGAGTGGGTTGGGTGAATATTTTATTAATATAAAGTTTCCTTTTTGGGAGTGTGCGGATATTAGCGGGACGCCCAAAAAAGGAAAGTGTGCTAATATTTAGCGGGACGGAGGAGTATTTCTTAATATAATTTTTTTAAATATTTTGAATGAGAAAATGTTGTAAGAAAAATAAGTGAAGAAAAATACTCCCTCCGTCCCAATCTAATAAGATTTGTCCAATTTTTGGGTTACACGCAAATTAAGAAAAATGAGGGGAAGTAAAAATGTTGTGAGTGTAATTTGAAAATAGGAGAGAGAATGAGTGGAGGGAATAGTAAATTATAATAGTGTTGTGAGTATTAAAATAATGTAGGAGAGAGAATGAGTGGGGAGAATAGTAAAGATTCTTTTTGCCAAAAAGGAAAGTGAAAATTTATTAACGGGACACCCAAAATGGCAAAATGGAAAGCTACTATTGGGACGGAGGGAGTAATCTTTTATACCCCCTCCGTCCCACATTTTTATAGACTTTTGGGTTTTGCACGGGAATTAAGGAGGAAATATTATATTGAAAGTGTTGTGAGTGTGAAAATAAAATAGGAGAGAGAATGAGTGGAGAGAATAGTAAATTATAATGGTGATGTGAGTATTAAAATAATGTAAGAGAGAGAATGAGTGGAGGGAATAGTAAAGATTCTTTTCCATTTTAGAAAAGTATATATTATTGTGGGACGCCAAAAAAAAAAATGTATATATTATTATGGGACGGAAGAAGTATATATTAAATTTTAATTATTAAATATAATAACATAATTTTGCCGGACACGGTAGTAATTGTAGAGAACTGTGGGAGAGAGAAAAGAAAACGATTCTCTTGGGAAACTTCAATGCTCTTTCATCTTCTCTTCCTTTTCCTCCCAACCAATTAAGAACCTCTCTCTCTCTCTCTCTCACACTCACACACACACTTGAAGAACTGTAGAAGTGGACTTGAGGTCAAATTTCTTTCTTTAACAAACCCTTTACTTTGATAATAATTCACATTTTTTGCTTTTGTTTCTTTTCATCTTTTTTTGACTCTTTAAAGGATTCATATCTTCAGGTTTGGAACCTTAAAAGCAGCCTGTAGGTTCACATTTCATCATTCCTTTTCCTTTAATATAATGTACATGCAGTAATAGAAAAATCATTTCTTACCCAGTAGGTAATCTATTCATCATCGTACTGTCTTTCTTTCTCTCTCTCTCTCTCTGTGTGTTTTTTTTTTCTTTCTGTTTGATTTAAACTTGTACCTCAATCTTCTTGGAAATTCAGAAGAGAAAGAAAGATGGAGAGGGGTACAAGCGACGAGACGGCGAAGAAGAAGAAGGAGGTTAAGGGTCGAGGCTTGATCGACACGATCTTTTCTTGGTCTATTCTTGATGTACTCAACAAAGATTTCTACAAGGGCAAGGTTATTTTTTCTTCTTCATATTTCCTCATAATTAGTGATTTCAAAACAGAGTTCTGATATGATCGTGAAAAATGGATTTGGGCCTAGAACAGTAAGTTAAGCCCAACATGACGAAAATGGGACGAAGCATTTTAATATCTGATACAAACTGAGCCCAAGGGAGTAGGGCGACATCCCTAGTCCGGCGTGCGAGATTAAGGACAAGCGAGATGTGAATGCGGGTTCATAAATAACTGAGAATGATAGCGTCAAGGCTGGAATCTCGCCTAGAGTGATGTTCGTGTGGGCGGCAACCCGAAGGTCGCCGCCTCCTCTTGATTGTAGCCTGAGCGAAATTTATACTAATTAACAGTGATTTCTAAGAGATCCCTAGGCTATCACATTAGGGTCCTACCATAGCCGTCAAATGTTGATGAGTCTATCAGTCAAAAAGTTGGCGTCTCTACTAACATTTTGGGTGGTTAGCACCCCTTGTAGATGATTGACATGTGTCCAATACATGTGACATGCACATGGGATATGGGAGTATATAAGCAACCTAGAAAATATCATTAAGTAAGTCTATTTCTTGTTATCTTAAGATTTCTCTCTCTAAACTCTATAGCTTTTGCTTGATATTGTGACCAATTAACTTGCTCTCATTCCGGAGGGGTAACGCCGGAGACGCCCCCGGCTTAGTTGACTTTTCTTTCGTGTGTGTAGGTGACCATTCAGAGAAGACAGCCGGAGTATCCTCCTTTTTTCTGTTCCGTTAGTTCTGTGCAACCATTTGGCTTGGTAGCATCAAGTTCATTCATAGAATTATTCAAATTGTGAATGTGTACAACCTTTAATATCTAAATTATTCAGAGTTCATGCAGGGGATTATCATTTGGTTAAGCTTTGTTGTTACATTCGTCGTTATGCAAGAAATAACCTCTGAATTATTCAGAGTTCATTCATAGAATTATCATAGTTTTCACTTTTTAGTTAACTTTTGTTGTTACATTTTTCGTTAAGACCTCTGAATTATTCAGAGTTCATGCATATAATTATCATAGTTTTCGCTTTTTTGGTTAAGCTAATTAGTAGTGATTAATAACCCCGTAACGCATACCTGTTTTACAGGTGGGGGAAGTTCCAATGACATTTTTGTCAACATCCCATTACATGAAGTCATTTATTTATCCGCTTCTTGAGGAAACTCGTGCTGATTTGCAGTCGAAACTTACTTCAATCTCTAGTGCACCCACTTGTAAGGTATTCAGTCTGAATTGTTCTACCAAACGATTCAAGCTTCCCAAAGATTTGTTCTATACCCTTTCACCAATGAGAATGCAAGATGCTAAAAAAGATGATGGATTTTACGAGCCAGAGGTGGGAGATCTTATTGCATTGACAGATGTAAGACCAAAATGCATCGATGATCTGAATACGCCTAAAAGTCCCTATCTCGTAGCTATAGTTGAAGGTTCAAAGGATGAAAAACTTACGATTTTGTCATCAAGACCGGTTTTCTTTGAGAAAGAAACAGCTGAGAATGATAAAAAAGGATCAAGAATTTTTGTTGTTCATCTTACAAATTTGACAACAAATATTCGCATTTGGCGAGCGTTGAACTCAGAGTTGGAGGGGGAAAGCATGAGAATTATCAGAAATGTTCTACAATATGATTCCACCGTAAGAATCTTACTCCCTCCGTCCCGAAATGATCTTCCTACTTTTTTTGTTATCAATACGAAGGTTCTTTGAACAATAAATTAAAGTTACTTTATTATTCTAATGAACATCTAAAAATGTTATTGATAGTATTTATAATGATGTATCAATAACAAGTTTCAATTTTTCATTATGATAATTAAATTAACCTAAATTTAGTGCTCAAGATACCTTTGTTACTAACAACAAAGAAAGAGGGAAGATCATTTTGGGACGGAGAGAGTATTATGTTCTTGCTTAATGCTTACTTATTCCCCTTCTGGATGACAAGAAGAAATTAATCTGACATTTTTTGTGTTTTATACAGGATGATAATGGTTGTAGTCAATGTTCTTCTGAAAAAATCAAGGGATTTCCTGTTTCAAAACTAAAGGAATTCGTTTGCCCATTTAAGTTGGATAAATCCCAAGAAGCTGCAGTGTTAAACTGCATGGCAACAGAAGATTGTCATCATAGGAATACGCTAAAACTGATATGGGGCCCACCTGGAACCGGAAAGACGAAAACGGTTGCTTCGCTTTTGTTTACATTGCTAAGATTGAAGTGCAGAGCAGTCACATGTGCACCTACAAATATTGCAGTACTAGGTGTAACAGCACGAGTTATGAGCTTAGTAAGAGCATCAATGGAGTTTGATACATATGGATTGGGAGATATAGTTTTGTTTGGAAATAGAGAGAGGATGAAGATTGATGATTATGAAGAACTTTACGATGTTTTTCTTGATAATCGTGTTAAAGCTCTTGCTGGTTGTTTTGCTCCACAATCTGGATGGAAAGGAAGTGTAAGGTGGATGATTAGTATGCTTGAAGATCCGGAAGGTCAGTACCGTTTATATGTGGAAAAAGAAAGACAGAAAAATGATAATGATAGTGAGGAAGACGAAGATGAAGATGAGGAAGAAGAAGATGAGAGAAATGCTCAGAACGGGAATTTATTTAGAGAAAAAGATGAAAAGGAGGGAAACCGGGAAGACTTGAAAGAAGCGAAGAAAAAGAAAATTTGGAAAGAACTTATTGTTAAAACCGTGAAGGAAAATGCGAAGAAGAACAAGAACAAGAAAGGGAAAGGAAATGAGAGAGGGAAGAAGAAGAAGGAAAAGGCACAGACGGAGAAAATGCCGAAGAAGTATGAAGAAAATCTATGGAGTTTCGATGAGTTTATTATGAAAGGATTTAATTTTCTCGGAAGACACCTAATGTATTGTATCAAAGATTTATACACTCATTTGCCTACTTTGCTCCTTCCACTCGAAGTAGCAAAGCAAATGATTCAGTTTCTAAATCTGTTTCAAGATTTTCTAACTTTGATGAACAAAATTGTTGCTTTGCCCGGAGGATTAAGAGAAGCCTTCACCGGAAACAACTATGGAAGAAGTCAACGAGGCGGAGACTTTGGAAAGTTCCAAAAGGTCAGAACAGAGAGCCTAGAAGTGATAAAATCTCTTGACCAGATAATTACTTTGCCAGAACTGAAGGAATATTATGAATTCAGAAACTTTTGTTTGAAAAATGCGCGGTTAATTTTCTGCACTGCCTCGAGTTCTATCAAATTAGATATTCCAGGAATGCCGCCTTTGGGATTGGTAGTGATTGATGAAGCTGCTCAGCTTAAAGAATGCGAATCTGCCATCCCTTTACAGCTTCCTGGCCTTCGCCATGCTATACTTATTGGGGATGAGCGGCAATTGCCTGCAATGGTCCAAAGCAAGGTCTGATAGTTTTCAATACATAGCACATACACACAGTTATCAGACTAATATTTTTCACACACACATACACAGTTATCAGACTAACATTTTCACACACACATGCACACAGTTAGCACACACAAACACAGTTATCAGACTAATATTTTGCGCGCGCAACGCAGGGTTAGCACACACATACCCACACAGTAATCATGGACTAATATTTTCGCGCGCACACACAGTTAGCGCACACATCACAGTTTTCAGACTAATATTTTCACACACACCACACACAGTTAGCACACACATACACACGAACAGTTATCGGACTAATATTTTCACACACACCACACACAGTTAGCACACACATACACACTCAGTTATCGGACTAATATTGTTACACACATACACACAAACAGTTATCGGACTAATATTTTAACACACATACACAGTTACTCCCTCCGTCACAGAATAAATGTAGCGGTCGACTTGTCAACGTTTTTAAGGAAGATGATTTACTAGTTTGTACATTAATTGTACAATGATAATATTGCACTAGATCACTTTCCTTATTAAGAAACGTGACATTTATTTTGGGACAAAACAAAATGAAAAGTGCAACATTGGAGAAAGGGAGTATCAGACTTATATTTTCACACACACAGTTATCAGACTCATATTTTCTCACTTTGTTGGTTATAGCTATGTGAAAAGGCTGAGTTTGGAAGGAGCTTATTTGAGAGGATGGTGTTACTAGGACATGGGAAGCATCTTCTCAATGTCCAGTACAGAATGCATCCATCTATAAGCCGATTTCCCAATAGGGAGTTCTACGACAAGCAGATTCTAGATGGTCCGAATGTCAGACAACGAGCTTATACAAAGCATTTTCTTCAAGGAAATATGTATGGACCTTACTCTTTCATTCACGTTCCTGGTGGAAAAGAAGACCACGATAGAAGTCATAGCACGAAAAATTTAGTAGAAGTTGCTGTTGTTGCTGAGATAGTCGCAAGCCTCTTCAAAGGTACTACTCCCTCTGCCCCTAAATGAATGTCCAAATTTCATTTTAAGGGACTATGTAAATGAGGGCTTTTTATGCATTTTAATTTTTAATGGCAAAGATGCATATATATTCTTGTTATCACCTTCTAAACATTTAGTTTTATGATAATAAAATGAATCGCAATTTTTTTTGGTAAAAAAATGTTTAGGAACTAAGTTTTTTTTAAAAAAAAAAAAAAAACTATTCATTTAGGGTCAGGGACAGGGTGTACTCCATAGTCCATACACTGTTATTTGCCAGTAATTTCTTGTGTTGACCATTGTTGACCATGGTTTCTCTAACTCTAGCTTGACAATCATTACTCCTGATTACAGAATCAATGGCTAGAAAACAAAGGGTTAGTGTGGGTTGCATCACACCCTACAAGGCTCAAGTTTTTGCGATTCAAGAAAAACTTGGAAATGCATATAACAGAGAAGGCGATAGTTCTTTCTCTGTAAGTGTGCGTTCGGTTGATGGTTTTCAAGGTGGGGAAGAAGATGTGATTATCATCTCGACCGTACGATGTAATGGGAGGGGATCCGTGGGATTTCTCTCTAATTGTCAGAGAGCGAATGTTGCTCTAACTCGTGCAAGGTATTGCCTTTGGGTTGTGGGGAACGGAACTACTTTGATGAATAGTGATTCTATTTGGAAGAAGCTAGTTCTAGATGCCAAATCAAGGGGTTGTTTCTATAATTCTAATGATGATAAGAATTTGGCTCGAGCTACCACAGATGCCTTGATTGAGCTTGGTCAACTCGACACCTTATTCAGTATGGATTCTCTGCATTTCAAGGAGGCGAAGTGGAAGGTACGTCCAAGGGTAATATTGGGAAAAAATTGCATTAGATCTTTTTTTTTTTCTTGAACGTAAACTAAGTCTTTTTCTACTTACGACAGGTTTGCTTCAATGACAATTTCTTGAAAACCATAACATATATTAAGGTTTTTGATATTCGGAAGGAAGTTCATACCCTTCTTGTGAAGCTTTCAAGTGGCTGGCGTAAGCCAGAGAACGATGAAAGTTCGTGTTATATAGTGATTGAGGGAACTTGTTCTCAACTGCTGGAGCAGTATAAAGTTGATAAAACTTTATACTTAATCTGGACAGTTGACATTGTCAGAGAAAATGCAGAATGTGTGCAAGTTTTAAAGATTTGGGATATTCTACCGGAGGCAAAAATACACGAACTTGCAAAGAATCTAAACAAATTATTTGGGAATTATACGGTTGATCTTTTAGAGCGCTGCAAAACCAAACGATTTGAAGGGTACGTTAAACCCTTTTTTTAACCATTTTATTTATGAGAAACTGAAATTTTATGATACAAGGGAGGTTAAGAGGGATTTTCAAAGCTTACTTGATTGTTACAGGAACCTTGTGCTTCCAATGAGATGGCCGAATTCAGATTCTGATTTGAGCTGGTCCTTGGCGAGTCAGCTGGCTGCATTGAATCTTGGAAACGAGCCAAGACCAACAGGGATGAGATCAGTTAGGTGAGCACTTAACTGTAACAAATTCGTTAAATCAAATAAACAAGGAAATGTACTTGAACATGTAGTTGTTAAAAGTTAACAAAAGTGGTATTTTCTTGCATATCAACTGAGTTTTTTACTTATCTTTTGGTTTGGTTACGTTAGAAATCAGTCAAGATCAAAGGAGAAGAGAGGAGGTTTCAGAGGAAGGAGGCGATTGTAAGGTAAGTTTTCACTTCTTAAAAGAAATGAACATTCTTTCGCTTGTTTTACGAATGAGTAAGCAACATCTCTCTACCACCAAATTCCCAGTTACTGATTACTACGTCGTTTTTTATTTACTTTGATATTAATTTTGGGACCTCTCAATGCAGGTTAGAAATTACCCCTGGCCTGAGGATCGGGAATGCTCAGAGTACAATTAATTATTTACAAACACCCTTTGTGTATATTAGGGTTTGCTAGCCAACCACCATTGTTGAAGGTTCTTAATTTGCATGCTCTGCGCTTATGACTCCATTATGTATTTTTGTGTTTGTTGTGAGCATCAAACTTGAGTCTTGTCAGTATTTATTTTGAGTATGTGGTTGCTGAAGTTTTTTGCATCCACAAACTGTCATTCCTGTCTGTATGTTCAAGTGCTGACCCTTGTGGGCTTTTGACTTTCGAAAAAAATACAATATATGGAATAAGGGAAGCAGGCAAAAAGAGTTTAAAAAAAAAAAAAAACCCACATAAATATGATTGTCTTGATACAAGTACATATTGTTCAATTACAACATGAAGATGCCACGTCTGATTTAAACTACTGATCTAGAGCCGGAGAATCAATACGGTAACTGTATACATACGCAAATCACTGTAACAACTTTCCAATCTGTTTCAAGCATAGGGAGAAGATCTCACTTCTTAACCATAAATAAAGTTTGAAAAATTTAATCAAAAAGCTGAGATGAATCTTTGGATCTTAGACTGTGCTTTTTCTTTCTCATCAGGGCCGTCCAGGTCTCCAATGTTGTCATGATATTCCTGTCAAGTTTCCACAAAGAGGGATTATTGCCAAATTTAATTCTCCATTAGCAATTAACAGAAAGTTAACATTTTCAGTTTACGACTAAACCTAGTTTGACAATTACTAGCAACTTTAGCATTATTTTACTGAATTCCGCAGTCAATACAACAAATTGCAAGGCCAAATTTCATTGCAGACAATATTTCGAACAAACCACATTTATAAAGATGGCTAAAACGGGCAGACAATATTTCGGATAAACCATATTTAAAAAGATGGCCAAAGCGGGAAAAGTAGAAGCAACTTCAAACTGATTTAAAAACAACAAGGGAATTTTCAATAATTTGACGTGAACGTAGAACAGTAGTTTCAAGGCTCTATACCTGAAGTACATTCTTCACATCATTCTTTGTGAGCTTTTGATGTTTGAGTAGTAGTTCAATTCTCGCTCGTATCCGAGGATGTCTGAACCAATTGAAGAATATAATAATGAATGTAGAAGAATTGTAAATATAAACAAAACTATACACTTTAATAGATGCATAGTGAATGGAGAGAAGAGATCATCAGTTAGATGCCAACTTACTCAGATGTCCAAAGGTTGCCTAAAATAACAGCAATCAACTGTTGCACCATAGAAAAAAAAGACAGATTAGGATACCAAGAGTGAGAGTAGAAAGGAAATCTTTAAAGCTGCCACACGAGAGTCAACAGAATCCAGGAGGATGTCAATACAGTAACGGACAGATGCATATGCGTAATGATCATATTGTGCATACACTTTTATTAAGGAGTGATTGGATGACCATATCAAGTGAAATATTCAAGCAACAAACAAAATGAATATATATATATATATATATATATATATATATATATATATATATATATATATATATATATATATATATATATATATATATAGGGTTATCCTAACAAAACCCATATAGGGTTTTGTTAGGATACCCACCATAGGAGTATCCTAACAAGTGGCCCATTATTTTTAGGACAAAAATGTCCCTCGTTCCTCAAAGCAACTATATGTATGATGAGGGCAAAATTGTAATCATCAAAGAGAGAGAGAGAGAGTTAGTATTAAATAAGAGAGAGAGAGAGAGAGAAAGAGTTAGTATTAAATAAGAGAGAGAGAGAGAGAGAGAGTTAGTATTAAATAAGAGAGAGAAAGATCTCTCTCTCTCTCTCTTTGATGATTACAATTTTACCCCCATCATATATATGGTTGCTTTGAGAAATGAGGGACATTTTTGTCCAAAAATAATGGGTCACTTGTTAAGATACTCTTGAAGGGGGTATCCTAACAAAACCCATATATATATATATAGATAGATAGATAGATATATATTGAAGAAGATTATTGAGATTGTCCATTTGGTGCTTTCAAACTGGTTTCTCTTAGAACTACAACAAATATGGACAGCTAAGTTAACATGCTCAGAGAAATTAAATTTCTAATGGATCAATAGTTCTAGTGGTGCCATATACTTTATAAAGGGATATGAAGATATCAACTTCATTTTTGTGAAGACTATGACATAGCGGGTTCCACTATGTCATGCCTAAAGTTTATGCATGAATCACTGTTGTAATAAGAATAAGCAAAACGCAGTGAAGTCTCAAACCTGAAGAGAATAAAGTCCGGACTCTAACTTTCTGTTGTACTTTTCATCTTCATCCATCTGCCGTAGCAAGGATCATCATCAGTTCTATGGAACAGTAAACGTAATAACGGATGCAAAAGAAAAACCAATACGAAACCTCCAGGTCATCAAGTTCAAGCTCATCCAGCCTTTCAGTCTCTGCTTTCACTCTATTTGAATATCTGTCATCGAAAGGAAGAAAGCTTAAGTACAGTACAGCCTCGTGGGAGTACATGGTACTATCTCACCTCTGTAAGGGTAAGGAAACAGAAGTCATCACCTCATATAGAGCTCCATGAGTCGGTCTATCTTTTCATACTCATTTTCAACAAATTTACTCAGCAATCTTTCCCTTCTTGAACCCCTCAATATTCCAGCTGTTGCGCAGAGTCATGTGAGATTAGCTCATTGTCAACTTAACCAGATAATAAACAAAGTACACTAAAACTGAATAGAAAAAGATAAATACAACTGATGAACTGAACCATTTAGTTGGACCAATGGTTTGCTAAATTGATTGGATAATATTTTTTCGTTCGTGCCCAAAAACTTAGACTGGGATACATACACAAGGTCCACTTACTACTGCCACAAAAGTTATTACAATGAAACACCTATATGAGCCTACTCGATAAACGAGGAAGAGATGGGACACCTCCATGAGGGACCAACATAAAACCTCTATGTTTTAGAGCATAAATGAACAAACATGTTTTATCATTCTCTTCTAGAAGTATATCCTGGTAATATAATCTCCCAAACCAGGTCACTGTCTTAAAGGTCTTAACATGTGAAATCTGCCTCATACACTTGCGGAAAATCTCAAAAAACAAATAAGGGTAACCTCTTAGAAGTGTGAGTAGCACAGAAGGCAACATGCAATTGAAATAGTACCATAAGTTACTAGAAATATCCAACTTTGTGTCTCTTCTTCTAAGTAATTCATAGGTATATATTATGCACTATTTTTCAGTCATGAACCATCAACAAATACAAGAGACAATATAGACTGTTTACTTGCCTTCTTACCAAATAATGATGCAACTAGTGATATAAGGCGCTCCTCCAATTCTTCTTTATACTGCCTTTTCTTATTCTTGCTTGTAGGAATCTGTAAAGCAAACGATTCAAGCAAGTTAATGTTGTACACCATACCAGATTCCCAAAAAGTGCAGGAAATAGGACAAGTTTAACGAACATAGGGCAAAAATAAAGTCAGGAGGGAATTAGATAGACACATTGCATCAAACTTTAAAGCGAAAACTACATCAGACAACAAGTGTGAAGCTACATGATAAGTTTTCTAAACCAATTGTTAGATATGTTCTTAGAAAAAGGCAGCAACCTTTAAAAGAAGAAAAGGGTGGAACAAAAATGAAAATTTCACAAGTGTCAAGCTGTCCCACTATAAGGAACCAAAAGAATCAAAATAAGTGGATTGGAGGCAGAGATAAGCTCCAAATATGCCAGCTAGGAATTGAGGAAGAGAATAATGGAGAGGATCGGCAATGGAAGGAAAGAGCCCAGCAGTTACTATGATTCTAGATATACTATAGGAATAATAAGTATCGACATGATGTGACATAGTGGTCAAAGAACGGTTAGGTAGGAATTCAGCTACCAGGCAGGATGCATTCTGGTAGATTGGCAATGGTCCAATACCTCATGACAAGTTTTATCCCTGTAACTATTACTTCAGAAGTAAAAAAAATTATATTGATCAATGCAACAGAGCAGGCTCATCCAAGAGTTGTCAGTATCACAAATCGAACACCTGAAACTTTTAATGGTAGCAAAATGTTGCAAGCTGACTTGGTGATAGAACGCGTCACGGGCCTTCTGATGGTTGAAAAGGGAGACTTAGAACGGGATGGCTTAGCTATGATTAAGGCTGAAAGTGAACTGGAAAATAAGATAAAGAACAGATCAGTTTTGTAAGCAAAAGAAGTTGAAATTTTTTATTGAGAATTCCTCAAACTCCCTGAGGTATTATTTGCTTCCAAACTTCAATCCTATTTCCTTATTCAGCTGGCCTTTTATAGGCTTTACAAAGATTTAAAATTAAATAGCATAATTAATAATAATTAATCTGGAAGAGCAGTCAAAACATTATCCTTATTCTTGATTGATGTTTCATTTGCCTGACTTCTGACTTTTCGTCTTGCGGCTGCTGTCTTTCCATCTTTTGCGCTGGTATTTCTGCCCGATGAATGCATCATTACTCCCTCCGTTGAGATCAAGCTTGTCCTCAAGCTTGAAGTTAGGAAAGTGAAGGCGGAACTCATCGAAATTCTCCCAAGTAGCATTATCCGGATGTATACCTGTCCACACCACTAGCACTTCTTTTACTCCCCTGTTAAGGCGTCCTCGTAACACTTCCTGCGGTTGAGGCAAGAGCTTCTCCTCGTGTAGAGTTGGTAGTGTGGGGGTTGCTGTTGGCGGTGCACCCTTAAATTCCTTGAGCATTGAAATGTGAAAAACATCATGGATTTTGCTTCCTTCTGGGAGATCTAATCTGTATGCTACTGGACCAATTTTTTTAATGATTTGAAACGGGCCAAAATATCTTGGGGACAGCTTAGCTGAAGTGCGCTTCGCTACTGTCAATTGGCGGTATGGTTGTAGGCGAATCCAAACCCACTGACCTTCGTCGAAAGTAACCTCCCGATGGTGATTATCATAAGCATAACGCATTCTCTCTTGAGCCCGAACGAGGTGACTTCGAGCATCACTCAAGATTTCATCCCGATCCTTCAAAGCCCCATCCACTGCATCTATCCTAGATGAACCTGGTTCGTAGGAGACAAGTCTTGGTGGATCCCGTCCATAGACTACCTTAAAAGGGGTAGTACCTAAAGCTGAGTGAAAACAGGTGTTGTAGCAAAATTCGACCCATGGTAACCAATCCACCCACTTAGGAGGATGATCCCCAACCATGCATCTGATATACATTTCAAGTGTGCAGTTGACTACTTTTGTCTGACCATCCGTTTGCGGGTGATAGGATGATGCAAAAGCTAGTTGTGTGCCACAAAACTTGAAGAGTTCTTTCCAAAACGCGCTTATGAAAACATCTCTGTCACTGACTATTGTGGGCAAGCCATGGAGTTTAAAAATATTAGAGAAAAAATATTGAGCGACTGTTGCGGCTGTGTAAGGATGTGACATCGCCATAAAGTGCGCATAGTTAGAAAAACGATCCACCACCACATAGACCACTGATTTACCTCCTACCTTGGGTAGACCTTCAATAAAATCCATTGAGATGTCGGTCCAAATGTGTTCCGAAATTGGCAGGGGCTGCAAAGAAAGCCGGGGTGCAAGTTTTCCCATTTATTTTTTTGGCAAATAGCACAATTGATGACAAATTCGCGGACCGAAGGAGTCATACCTTCCCAATAAAATTCACGTTTCAGCCGATGTAAAGTTTTCTGGACCCCTTCATGAGTAGCATTGTGGACTGCAGCCAAGATGGTAGAGACAAAATCCGAGTTGGGACGCATATAAATTTTTGATTTGTAATAAACCAGTCCATTACGTACATTCCAATCGGGGTTATCAGCTTGTGTTGCTTTAGTGAAAACATCCTGTCCTTCAATAGATTGTTGATAGTCTTGCTTCAAGTCCTCCAATAATTGGGCATGAACTAAAGTGACTGCCATCAAAGTTGCTTGCTCGGTGTCTCGTTGGGATAGAGCATCTGCAGCTTTATTCAATTTCCCGAGTTTGTATTCAACTTCAAAATCAAAACCCAAGAGTTTGCTCATCCAATATTGTTGTGGTGAGGTGGTGAGGCGTTGTTGCAGCAAATACTTCAGGCTGTAATGATCGGTTCGTATCACGAATCCGCGCCCCCATAGATAATGTCTCAAATTCCGTATAGCCTGCACCAGACCAATTAATTCTCGCTCATATGCCAGGAGTTTAAGGTGGCGATCCGCAAGTTTCTTGCTGAAGAAAGCAATGGGATGTCCATCTTGGCCAAGACCGCGCCAATTCCCACCCCTGATGCATCACACTCAATCAAGAATGGTTTTGAGAAGTCGGGTAATTGCAACACAGGTGCACTGGATAAGGCATTCTTCAGCTTGTCAAAGGCCCTTTGAGATTCACTAGGCCAAGAGAAAGAGTTTCGTCGAAGAAGGGCAGTCAAAGGTGCTGCATATACTCCAAAATTTTGAATAAATCGTCGGTAGAAACCAGCAAGTCCGAGGAATCCCCGAAGAGCAGTTGTCGTGGCTGGTACCGGCCATTCAAGAATAGCCTGAATTTTTGATTTATCTGCTGCCACCCCTTGAGAGTTAATCACATGGCCGAGATAGGAGACCTCGTCCACACCAAAAACACACTTCTGTGTTTTGAGGTATAATTGATGGAACTGCAGTAACCCAAACACAATTCTAATGTGTTGCAGATGATCTACCCATGTATGGCTGTAAATTAAAATGTCATCAAAAAATACTAATACAAATTTACGAAGATAAGGCCCGAATACCTCATTCATAAGCGCTTGAAAGGTTGATGGCGCTTTGCAGAGGCCAAATGGCATCACAAGAAACTCGAAATGACCATGGTGGGTGTGAAATGCCGTCTTTTCCACATCTTCCGGGCTCATTCGCACCTGGTGGTATCCCGAGCGTAAATCAAGCTTCGAGAAAAAGCGGGTCTCATTAAGCTCATCCAAGAGCTCATCAATTATCGGGGTAGGAAATTTATCCTTAATAGTTTGCGCATTTAGTGCCCGATAATCCACGCAGAAGCGCGCCAAGAGTTGTCACTTTTGGTAACCAACAGTGCCGGTGAGGAAAATGGACTTCTACTTGACTGGATCAGCCCCTTTGCGAGCATCTCTGAACATTGCTTTTCAATTTCATCTTTTTACAACTGTGGATAGCGATATGGCCTCACTACCACTGGATCTGCACCAGTTTTTAAAATGATCCGATGATCACACTTTCGTGTGGGAGGCAACGTTGTGGGTTCTGTAAAAATGGAGCCAAAAGAGAACAAAATTTCCTCCATTGCCTGCTCATTAGAAAATGTTAGATGCACCGAGTGTAGCAAGACGGTGTTTGGCGGAGTTTCTCCTGTCCACGTCACGGTTCGTCCTTGCAAATTAAAAGTAACCCTCTGCTCCCTGAAATTGCACATAATATCTCCCAATTGCTCCAACCATTTCACTCTCAGAACAACATCAAAGCCAGATAATGGTAACACAAAAAGATTTATAAGAAAAGAGGCTCCATCCTTACTTAGTTGAACACGCTCACAAACTCCTGTGCTCTGAAGCTTTTCGCCATTAGCCACTATCACACGGAAATCCTGTCGAGTTGTTATAGGCAGCCCAAGGGAAAGAGCGGTTGTTGTGTTGATAAAATTGTGGGTGCTTCCTGAATCGATCATAGCTAGTACAGGAGTATTTGCCACTTGCACGTGCACTTGTAGTGTATTAGGATGACGAATTCCAGCCATTGCGTAGAGGGAAACAACAGGCTCAGTTTGACTGTTAACTCCTTCATCGTCTTCATCGTTCATCGAAAGGTAGAATAACCTTTTACATTTATGGCCAGGGACAAATGTTTCATCACAATTGTAGCAAAGACCTTTCGCACTCCTTTCTGCTTTGGACAGCCGCTTTACATGTGGGGGTAAAGCCGTGCGTACTGGAGTAGAGCAGCTGGTTGTCGAGTTACAGGTGTTGGTGGTGGGAAGTTTGAGGCTATTGATGGCAGACGCGGCTGTTTGGACGGAGTAGAAGTCCATAGTTGCAGTTTTCTCGCGAAGAGTCTTGCGACACTAATTGCCATTGTCAAATTTAATGGCCTTTGATACTCGACATCTAATCTCAAAACCTCATCTAGCCCGGCTGTGAAAATTGAGACTTGGTACTCCATACGCAATGGTGGAACACGGGATAACAAATTCTGAAAATCCTTAATATATTCCTCAACTTGGCGGCCTTGTTGCTTGAGGTTGGTCAAGTCTCCTAATGGATTTGCACCGCCTGGGGGGCCGAACCTATGAATGCAATAAACCCGAAAACCTTCCCATGAAAGATGAGGCTGGTCTTGACGCAAATGGTGATACCACAACTGAGCTTCTCCCGTCAAATAATATGCAGCCATTGAGACTCGCCTTGCCGAAGGTATGTTTTGGTTCATGAAGTAAAGCTCACAACGATACAGCCAACTTAGGGGATCCTCTGTTCCGAAAAAGAGAGGAAACTCCCGCTGTGACCCTTGGTTATTAAACCCAGCAAAATCCATGCTGCCATTGGGTGTTAGTCCTTGATCAGCAGCAACAGAACTTGATTCTTCCGTAGGTCCTTTTCCTTTGTCTTCAAGCAGTTTGCCCATCATCATTTCTAGACGGGAGACAGACTCCTTAATGGCGGAAACTTCATCGGGAGACGCAAACGAATCGCCCATGACGCCGGCAATGGAACCAATGTTGCAAGCTGACTTGGTGATAGAACGCGTCACGGGCCTTCTGATGGTTGAAAAGGGAGACTTAGAACGGGATGGCTTAGCTATGGTTAAGGCTGAAAGTGAACTGGAAAATAAGATAAAGAAATTATCAGTTTTGTAAGCAAAAGAAGTTGAAATTTTTTATTGAGAATTCCTCAAAACTCCCCGAGGTATTCTTTGCTTCCAAACTTCAATTCTATTTCCTTATTCAGCTGGCCTTTTATAGGCTTTACAAAGATTTAAAATTAAATGGCATAATTAATAATAATTAACCTGGAAGAGCAGTCAAAACATTATCCTTATCCTTGATTGATGTTTGATTTGCCTGACTTCTGACTTTTCGCCTTGCGGCTGCTGTCTTTCCATCTTTTGCGCTGGTATTTCTGCCCGATGAATGCATCACAAAACCTCTTTGCTGTCGCAATTTCCTACGGAAGAGTATTAAATAGTTGTGTGCAGCCGTCAGGGGAGTCTATATAGTGGTTTCAACCATTCCATGGGGGTCAGAGATACTTATCTAGATGCCCTTTGTATGTTATGGAGAGCTATTAACCTGGGTGAAGGACAGGTACCTGGTAGGCGAATCTTGAGGTTGTTCTAATCTTAGACCCCAAGTGTTATTCTTCAGATGGACTGATGGTCTTGTTGGTAATGTTTGAAAGTCTAGGTTTTACGATTGAGAGGTTTCTGCTTGTCCAAGTATCAAGAGGTAGTGTCAGTTGTTAGTCCATAACTTGTTTTGGCTTCATAAGGGTGTAGTGGTCTTCTTATTCACATCTTATTTTCCTTATCTACGAGTATATGACATCTTATTTTCGTATCCAAAAAATTAAGGAAAAAAAGGTGCACATAATTGACAAGATTAAAAAATACTAAGGGTATCGTTGTTTTCTTTTATTGATAAATAGAAACAAATGTAGCATAAGAAAAAATAGAATCCTAAACACATTTCAAACAACAACACAATTGCTTAAACACATTTCTATTATTGTTTGAAATGCATTTCAAAAATTACATCCTTAAGATGTACTCCCTCCGTCCCATTACAAAAGGCACAAAATGGGGTTTGCACAAAAATTAAGGAAAGTGTGTAGTGAAGTAAGTGTTGTGAGTATGAAAAGTGAGGTATGAGAGAGAAAGTGGGGTAGAGAATAGTAAGTGGATAGATGATGTGAGTATGACAAGTGGGTCCCATGAATAAACAAGTATAAAAAAAACAATCTTTTTTGGGCTTGTGCACTTTGTAATGGGACACCAAAAAGGGGCTTTTGTGCCTTTTGTAATGGGACGGAGGGAGTAAATGCCTAAACAGAATTGCCTATAAATTAACAAGACTTCATTAAACCAGGCCTTTTTATCCCAATTTCAGTCATTATAGATGTAACTATAAGTAATATCATGGACAAGACCAAGGGGATATTCTACTATACCAGCCAATAACGTCACTAATACACTAGGAAACACTGACACCTCTCTAGGTCAGTGTGTCTGACACTCTTTGGCACCTGACACTCTCTGATACCCCTCCAACACATCCTCGACAATCATAATAGTGTCGCGCTTTCTCACACGGAGTGTGATTCTGTTCAGATTTCGACACTCCCCGACACTCGTGGGACACCTCATGATACATTTTTTGACACTCACTTTCAGGCCAAAGTAATTTTTTGAATGGCTCAACTTGTAAAAATTCATTAAAAGGGAGACTTAAAGTGGAGTAAATTAAAATTTATGACGTCTGATGGTTTTTATTGAGACCTTTATTTGTGAACATTTGATGTTCCATGTGATGTGTGATGGGGATGTCAGTGTCTTTGTTGAAAATATTGCACCGTGGTGTCCGAGATGTTGGTGTCGAAGTGTTAATATCAGTGTCGGTGCTTCATAGCTAATAAATACTTCTATGGCTCTACTTTGAAAGTCTTTCTTTCCTTTTCGGGCTATCCATTGAAATAGTCTCATTCGAACATTGAGCCCATAATTCCTGCAATGCGCTAACTGCATCCCTCACATATGAAATGAAACAAGTCGGATACAATAACACTTTGTCATTATAATTTCAATAAGCATGCTTATCTTGTGTGTGTGTGTGCATTTCTTTTGCATTTAAATTTTAGGTGGGGTGTGGCCAAACCGGAAAGAGGAAATATGAATAACATAGACCTCCAAAATTTTAAGGGGCAGATATTGTTTCCTTAGATAATGTAACACTAAACCATGAAAATTGCTTTGACGAAATAAAAACTAAGAAACCTTACTGTCAAATAAGAAATAGTGTCAATCAAGCATACGGATATCCTCCAACCACAAAAGAAACAAAGAGTGTAAAGGATACCTGAACTTGCCTTACCCATGAAAGCAGGAAACGCAGTCTTCAACCCCATAACATCAACAAACCTTTCACAAGCCGGCGGATAACTAGTCATAGCGAAATCCAATGCCCTGATCGCGGACCCATAACACGTCTTCTTCTGGTTCATTATAATAATCATCAACTCTACCCCTTCTGCCTTCACAAATCTCTCCTTATTCTCCAACGGCATCAACAAGCAGCACAGACAGTCGAACAAATTCTCTACCATTTCCTCCTCATCTAAACTCTTTGGATCCCTAGACTTGTACATTGCTACTGCCTGCAATACCACATCGACCCCATTCATCTGCCCTAACTTCTTCTGATTTATGGCGCTATTCTGAAGCAAAATGGCCAAAATTTCCGAAGCATACTGCTTATTACTATCAAACTCTCTAACCTTAATCTTCCCCAAAATCCACCTCAACAATTTAGTCCTCTCGCAAACCATTTCAGCCACAGTTGGCTTTACCTCAATCATATTCTCAATCGTAGACAACGACATATGCACTGCAGCCATTTCATCAGGATCAGATTCAGATAATCGAAGCAAATTCTGCACAAGCGACTCAAGCACATTGTTCTCAACCAAACAATCAACCAAAATTTGAGCCGGCTCATCATTATCTTCCAATACGTCCTCATCAGTAAGATCCTGTAAAAGGCTGACAACGTCAATAGCAATATCAGTATTATCGTGAGTCAGGAGGTCGAGAAGTGAAGGAATAGTGTTGAGGTTAACTAGGTCAGGATAGAGCTCCGGTGCGCCGGCGAGGATTTTGAGCTTTTCGATCTCTTCATGTAGCTCGAGCTCGGAGTCGGCGAACTTGTCCGGTGCATTGGGATACTTGAGGCGAGCGGCGAGGTTGTCGCGAAGGCGGCGTTCGAATGCGAGGACTAGCTTCTTTAGGGTTTTCTGATCGACGGCTTCTACGATGGCGTTCTGGGAGCTTTCGAGTGCTTCAAGTAGGGATAGGTCTACACCTCCGTTTGCGGTGGTTTCATCTTCGTCGTCGCCGGCCGACGCGTTACGTTTGCGCTTGGAATGGTTGTCTCCGATTTCCATTTGGTGGTGTGGTGATTTTGGTTAGGAAGGAGAGATTCTAAAACCCTACTAGATGTAATCTCAGGGGTGGATGCCCCGTTAAAGAGTGTGCGATGCACCGTTAAGCGGGTGCCACTGAGTCTAAAAATGAAGAGAAAAGAAAGGAAATAGGAGGAAATATAAAAAAAAAAAAAAAATCATCCCAAGTTATTCCCGAGTTTTGGAAGGGGAGAGAAAGGAAGGGAGTGAATTTTTTTTGAGATTTTCACTCCTTCCTAATCCTCCCAAAATTTGGAAGGAGGAAAGAATACAAGGCTAGAACTAAGAATATTTTACATAATTTCATTTTTATCCTCACAAAAAATCAGATACTTCCTTCAGTTTAGTCAGAAAGATTTTTTAATCAGTTAAGCTTTGACCGGCGTTAATGCAAATTTAATCATCTTATTGAAATTCTAAAAATTGTTATTCATAAACCATTTAATGATTTATCAATAACAATTTTTAGAATTTCAATATAATTATTAGATTTGCATTAATGTTTGAGTCAAAGTTAACTGCTGTTGACCAAAATTGCCCTTTCGGACGGGACGGAGGGAGTATATCCCATTACAACATCTGATCATTTTCCACTTTACGCAAAAGCTCTATCCGCCCTTTCTCAACTGCGCTCAAAGAACTCCTTCTTCATTCCAACTGCGATCAAGCAACTCCATTGTCAAGTTCATGGAAGAGGTATGCCTCACTGTGTTCTCTTGTGAAATTTCTCCTCTGCCATAGTGAATTTCTTTTTAACAAAGCTAATGGTTAAAAAATTGTCAATAACAACATTTTTGACACCCCTTTTATCTAGCTTGCTGGTGATTCATGAAGAAGTAAAGTGATTATTACAACAAATATATACTCCCACCGTCTCAAAATAAATATTAAAAAAATTAAATTTGTTTTTAATCAAAATTAATTTTTAAAAAATGGAAATTTTTTTCAGGAGGATGAAGTACGATTTTAATTTCGTGACTGTGAGATTTTCAATATGAATTGTACTGCCTAATGTTGATTTTTGCATTAGAACAATAATTTTCTTCACGTCACTCCTTGAATTTTCTTGTGTTTTACCACCTTGCTTGATGATGTGACTTAATAAAATAGTGTTAGTTTTATCTTATTAATTTGCACTATAATTATTGCTTTAAGATTAATTGAAAGAGCTAGTTTTATCTTATTAATTTAAAGGATATTAATTCATGGATGGATGAGGAGGATGAGGAACTGTAACGACCTCAATTTTCATAGTTAAATAAAATTTTCAAACATAAATATTGTTCATAAAGAGGGCATCTCAATCGACAACCCTAACCCTAAATTAAACAACCATAATAAATAGTATTCAAATGTAACGGCTAGTACAATCCACTAGCTCAATCAATACTTAAAGTTTAATAAATGAACCCTAGATCCTCGATTTAAGCCGCTATCCATACGACTGAACCACTCCTCTTACTGATTACCTGAGAGGGGGGGAAATAAAGAAAGGGTGAGCGAACGATGCTTAGTAAGTTCATACGAGATCTCTTCGGGTACTAAGGAAGAGATGACCGAAACGAACGGAGCCAATCAATTAAACAACGAAAGGTTCAATACAACTAAAGTACATTCATGAGTACAATAAAGAGATACTTTTCAAATAAGCAAATTGTGGCACTATCACAAGGATAACAATGAAGACTGATTACACATAAGCCGTCAATTCCAAGTATGATACACCTTTTCAGTGTTCCTTAAATAAGAGACCTTACGCCTTTTCAGGGCGCTCCCTTATTAAGATGAAAGACCTTACGCCTTTTCAGGGCGCTCCCTTATCAAGACAAGAGACCTTACGCCTTTACAGGGCGCTCCCTTATCAAACATATCATGATAATCAAACTACTTCATCAAGTAGCATATAAATGTCAAGTTTAAATAGATATAGCAAATTCCACATATCATGTTCATAGGTACAAGAACAAATTAACAAATCCAATTATCATAGATACCCTTTGAACAACACATATCAATGGTAGGAACATTTCAATAAACGTTCAAATCAAAGGAACATTTAGAAACGAAACTACCAGCTACATTGGTAGTACATTCATTCAGTACAATTCAAGGAATCCTATCATAAGGATGAATGCTTCAATTACTAAAGAACGTAATCCCTTACCTCGGTTTACTTGCACTTCTCGCAACACTAGTCCTTGCACGAATCTACAATCATGCAAAACCATTCTTAGGTACAATTAATCTCTATTTACTAAGTACCAAAACTTATTTTAATTCATCTTATTAACCTATGAGTTAATCTTCTTTAACTCCTTCTAAGGTTAACTAACCCCCATAGGTTTACCAAACTACCCCTATGGTTTCCATATTCAATTTCTATCAATACTCCCTTTATTTCACTTTACACACACTAATCTCACCTTTTCCAGCACACACAAAACACACACTAAACCTTAATACACACACACACTCATACCGCCACACACACCTACACGGCAGCCACACACATATACGCACACACACACTGCATACACACAACACACATGCACACAACACACACACACACCCAGCACACACACGGCACACACACACACCCTAACCCTAACACACACACACACACAGTCGCCACCCACACCACACGGCTGCCACATACACACAACAAACACAAAACCCTAATCCTTCTCAAAACCCTAGCATGGAATAATTAGGTCAAAACCAATCAATCCCCATGCCCAAACCCTAATCATGATCAACAATGAAAGGTTTAACAATTTACAACATAACATCTTGATTTCCTAAACCCTAATCTCATTCTTAGACTTCTAGGGTTTCTAGGTTTTAAATCTTAAAGCCAAAACAAGAGGGATTTGATCTTACCTTGGTCTAATCCTTGAACACAATTGAATCGAGCTCTTCCTCCTTCCTCTCTTCCAAGTCGGCCGCCCCTCTCTTGTTGGTGTAATGCCCTAGGCGTTTAGTTATGTTTGACTTATAACTTAAACCGCTATGTAATCATCTTTCTCATTTATTATAGAGATTATTTATTTGGATTATTATATGTTTGCATGTTTATTATAATAACCTGCGTCCCTAGTTATTGTGAATAACTAGTATAAGTTGGTAATGGATAATCATGGAGATGATTATATGCATGTGATGCACATTACACTTATGGGTACTTACTAGAGAACAAGTATTGGACATGACCTACCGATGAGATTTATGACATGGTCTATAGTCATATATGTCATGATTAAATCTCATGATAGTCGTGTCATTGGAATCCTTTATACCTGAGATTATCATCGTCTTTCACTTGATGAATGTTATGTTTGATGTAGTCTAACGCTATCTTTAATAAGATAGCAATAAGGGCTATGTTGGCACGATTGAATTCTTGTAAGGAAGAATTATAAGTCAAAATGGGATTTGTCCCTCTCATTGAGAGAGATGTTTTTCTTGGGCCCCTCGATGAATGATGATGATGAAATGTGTGGCCACACTCAAGAAATTTGATAGAGATCAAATGTACTTGGATTATCAACATATTCGAAATCGAGAAAGTATTGAACAAGATGAGTTGACGTGGACCATGACTCATGTTCAATTTGACATCGTGGATAAAGGGATTGTGACATTGATCTATCAAGGAATCAAGCTTTGATGTTATATTTAATTGGGTGGACATAATGACTTGCTAGAGATCACTTATGTCTTGTGAGGTTGATGTTTCAACTCACTACCAACATAAAATATAATTCCTAAAGGGCCACACACAAAATAACGGATTGAAAATGGCTTAATTATGAGATTTTGGGGTCAAGGGACGACTCGTCCCCTATGGGACGACCCGTGCCCTGGGGGACGACTCGTCCCCAATTGGCCCAACTATTCCCCAAGGAAGGGACGAATGAATTAGGTTGCTGGAATCAAGGGACGACTCGACCCCTATGGGACGATTCGTGCCCTGGGGGACGACTCGTCCTGGCGGCGCTGAAAACCCGTTTTCGCTTGAAAAAAAGACTCTTCTCCCTAAGTGTTAGGGATTTATAAGTATAAATAGAACCCTTTTGTCCCAGTAACAACACACAAAAATTAGAGTTTTAGAAACGCTAATTGATTGATTTTGATTACGAATCAAAGATCAAAACTCCATAGATTCATTCCATAAACAGCCATTGATTATTGAAAGGTGTTTCAATAATCGGAGGATCATCTAGCAATCCAACAAGATATTGATCTTGGTCCGTTCGTGTGTGAATTACCAATAGAGGGTGATTGCTTTATCACCTAAAGCTTGAAGATCACCATTGTTAATTCATCACCTAGGTAGAACAAGGAAGAAGAAGATCAAAGTTTCATCAACGGTTCAAAAATTCATTTTTTTGAGATTCGTTTTGAGCAACAAAATCGCAACTAAGGTATGTAAATCTATTTCATATGTTTCTAATCTCTTCATGCTAGACGGATTCAAGGCTAGCGTTTTGTTGATTTATAAAGTTATTCCGATGCGTTTGTAACCCCAAAACCCAACAGTGGTATCAGAGTCGTGTTTATCATGATTAGGATTGAAATAAGCATGCTAGATTTAATTTGATTAAATGCTTTACATGCTATATGAAATAGATTCATAATTTTATATGTATTGTCTTGAGAAAAAAATTATATGTGATATGCCATGGTCATGATTAATATTTGATTAATATGATTAGTCTTTTACATATGTTATTGATCTATTTAATATGATTAATTAGATTAGTAAATTCTCAAAATTGTATCAAATTGTTTGATTGGAATATTTTGTGAAGCCCTATGTTCATGATTATGTACACATAAGTTTCATGTTACAACCATGCGATGTTTGTTGTTATGTATAAAACCTTCTAAATATTTAAGTTTTATGACAGCCCTTGATTAGAACACTTGTGATATTTTAGGGTATTTTGATGTAGTTTTGACTCAGTTGGGTGCATCATTATATCTTAATTTGTGATTAAGATGAGATAATGGTTGATGTAGTTTTGACTCACTTAGGTGCATCGTTCCATGTCTCATACGTTTGAAAATGTTTTGACTTAATTGGTGCTTTCAAATGAGATTTGACCCAAGACATGAATGAGGTTAAAACATGTTTTTTGCCATATGATGTCTAGAAATCTCATAAAAGATCTAAGAGTCATATATGATATGATTGATGTTTTCTAACTAAATAGC
This sequence comes from Adenophora triphylla var. japonica, assembly GCA_022495995.1. NCBI lineage: Eukaryota > Viridiplantae > Streptophyta > Magnoliopsida > Asterales > Campanulaceae > Adenophora > Adenophora triphylla. The sequence goes on from JAFEMH010002794.1 coordinate 162,896, forward strand.
TTGATTTCGGGCATTGACTCAGTTAAACAAAAATCAAGTGAAATATGAATCTTAGCCCATTTTGATATGATACATGCTTGTATTTGAAGGTGTATAATTGAGTGGGAGTATATATGAAATACATTATTTGCTCTTAGATGATAAATGCGTTGATACTTATATGTTTATTATTTGCATATTTTATTGTAGTAATGGCAACTCACAATAATCAGCCCCTGTCACTGCGATCCGTCCTTGAGAAGGACAAGCTCGAAGAGAACGGTACAAACTATTCTGGTTGGATCAGAAGCCTAAGAATTGTAATTAGGCAAGAGAAGAAAATGTATATTCTTGACGAACCCATTCCACCTCCACCTGCTGCTAATGCTTCAAGGGCAGATAAGGATGCTCACAAGAAACATACTGATGATTCTAATGATTTGACATGCCTTATGCTTGCCTCCATGTGTAAGGCTCTTCAGAAGGACCTTGAACATATGGAAGCTGCTTTTGATCTAGCCGAGTGCTTAAAGGAAATGTTCCAAGTGCAAGCTAGACAAGAGAGGTATGACGTGGTAAAGGCTCTAAATACATGCAAGATGCAAGAGAGGCAGTCGGTTGGTGCTCATGTATTTAAGATGAAGGGTTACATTGAGCGTCTCGAAAGGCTTGGAAATCCGATGAGTTTGGAACTCGCCACGGATACGATATTGAATTCATTGCCTGAAAGTTATGGTCATTTCATAATGCACTATCACATGAGTGGCATGGATAAGAATCTCTCAGAATTGCATGCGATGCTTAAAACCACAGAGAAGAATATCAAGAAGCACGGAACGACAAATGCGTTAATGGTTAGCAAAGGTAAAGGGTTCAAGAAAGATGGCAAAGGTAAAATAAGTGTTTCTAAACCTAAGGCAAAAGTTATCGTTGCCGGAGATGTAACACCCAAGGTATCACAAAAGGATGTGATTTGCTACCACTGCCAAGAGGTTGGTCATTGGAAGAGTAATTGCAAGGCTTACAAGGAAGGCCTAAAGGCGAAGAAGGACAATATGATTGCTTCTGATTCAGGTATCTATGTGATAGATATTTTCCTTTCTATTTCTAGTTCATGGGTATTAGAAACCGGATGTGAATCTCACATTTGTTTAAATGTGCATGGACTAAGGAATAGAAAGCTACTCAAACAAGGTGAAATTGACCTACATGTGGGAAATGGAGCAAGAGTTGTTGCATTAGCCGTAGGGACATATGATGTAACTTTACCTAGTGGATTAGTGCTTGTTTTGAACAACTATTACTATGTTCCGGATTTGAGTAGAAATATTATTTCCGTTTCTTGTTTGGATAATGAAGGTTTTAGGTTTCTTATTGAGAATAAGAAATTTTCTATTTATTTAAATGATATGCTCTATTGTATTGCAAATTCATTTAATGTGTTCCTGATGTTGATGAGAAACAAAATAATGTTGAAGATATTTATCATATGGACAAGAAGTCTAAACTGAATGACGTGAACAATACGTTCATATGGCATTGCCGGCTTGGTCATATAAATAAGAAACACATATCTAAATCCCATAAGGATGGACTTTTAGACTCACATGATTATGAATCATATGAGGTATGCGAATCTTGTTTAATGGAAAAAATGACCAAAACACCCTACACTAAGAGTAGTGAAAGGGCTAGTGACTTATTGGGCCTAATACATACCGATGTATGTGGACCAATGGGCAGCATTGCTAGGAGAGGATTTCGGTATTTCATTACATTCACCGATGACTTATCTAGATATGGCTATGTTTATCTGATGAAGTCCAAAAGTGAATCGTTTGAGATTTTTAGAACTTTTCAAAATGAAGTATAAAATCAACTTGACAAAACTATTAAAGCACTTCAATCCGATCGTGGTGGTGAATATTTGAGCCACGAGTTGACTCCACCCGGAACACCACAATGGAATAGTGTGTCCGAGAGGAGGAATAGAACCTTATTAGATATGGTTCATTCGATGATAAGTCAAGTTGACCTTCCTATATCCTTTTGGGGGACATGCATTAGAGACTGCTGTGTTCACACTGAACAGAGTCCCTACTAAATTGGCTCCTAAGACCCTACATGAGATGTGGCATGGAAGAAAATCTAGTTTGTCTTTCATGAAGATTTGGGATTGCGAAACTTATGTGAGGACACTTGTCTCTAATAAGTTAGCACCTAAATCTGACAATGTTATTTTCGTTGGTTACCCTAAGGAAACCAAAGGGTATTACTTTTACAATCGCAATAAAACAAAGTGTTTGTTGCTCAATATGGTACTTTTCTTGAAAAACAGATTCCCAATAAAGGAACTAGTGGGAGTAAAATTGATCTTGAAGAAATTCAAGAACCCGAAAATAACATGGAACCAATAGTAGAGACGGAACCAAGTCCATAAGAAGTTGTGGAACCGGTTCAAGATCCACAAGTCCACCGTAGATCGGATAAGTTACGATCCGCACCCGAGAGATATGGATTTCTCGTGTCGAAAAGTAATGAAGTGGAAGTCATTGAGAATGATGAACCTACTTCCTATCAAGAGGCAATGTCCACTCCTGATTCAGATAAATGGTTAGAAGCCATGAAATCCGAATTGCAATCCATGTCGGATAATCAAGTTTGGAACTTAATTGAGCCACCCGAAGGTGTAAAAACCATAGGGTGCAAGTGGATCTTCAAGAAGAAGACTGACATGGATGGGAAGGTGCATATTTACAAGGCTAGGCTTGTAGCAAAGGGATATAGGCAAATTCATGGTGTAGACTATGATGAAACCTTTTCGCCTGTTGCAATATTTAAGTCTGTTAGAATTTTAATTGCCATAGCCGCATATTATGACTACGAGATATGGCAAATGGATCTCAAAACAGCTTTCCTAAATGGGAAGTTACTCGTGGATGTGCATATGACACAACCCAAAGGTTTTATCGATCCAAAAAATTCTAACAAAGTATGCAAGTTGCAAAGGTCCATATATGGATTGAAGCAAGCTTCGAGGAGTTGGAATCTTCGTTTTGACGAAAATATCAAAGAGTTTGATTTTGTCAAGAACGAAGATGAACCTTGTGTATACATGAAATTCAGTGGGAGTGTAGTATTATTTCTATTGTTGTATGTCGATGATATCTTACTCATTGGAAACGACATTCCTGCACTTCAGACTGTCAAGTCTTGGTTAGGGAAATGTTTCTCAATGAAAGATATGGGTGAAGCTGCTTACATCCTTGGCATCAAGATCTATAGAGATAGATCTAAAAGGATAATTGGTTTGAGTCAAAATACCTACATTGACAATGTTCTTAGAAGATTCAAGATGGAAAATTCTAAGAGAGGCAACTTGCCAATGGGTCATGGTGTTACTCTTAACAAGAATCAGTGTCCTAAGACAACTGATAAGCGAAAGAGAATGAATGAAGTTCCATACGCTTCAGCTATTAGATCTATCATGTATGCCATGATTTGTACTAGACCCGACGTCTTGTATGCATTAAGCATGATGAATCGATACCAATCTGATTCTGGTGAGAACCATTGGATGGCAGTTAAGACAATCCTTAAGTACTTAAGAAGGACTAAGGATGCATTCTTGGTCTTTGGAGGGATGGAAGATGATCTTATTGTAAGAGGTTACACAGATGCAAGCTTCCAAACCGACAAAGATGATTTTCGATCGCAGCCGAGATTTGTGTTTATGCTTAACGGATGTGCAATATGTTGAAAGAGTTTCAAGCAGAGTATTATTGCCGATTCTACAACTTAGGCCGAATATATAGCGGCATCCGATGCAGCTAAGGAGGCAGTTTGGATCAAAAAGTTCGTTAGTGATCTGGAAGTTGTTCCAAGTATCACTAATCCGGTGGAACTTTATTGTGACAATAATGGTGCCATTGCGCAAGCAAAGGAACCAAGGTCACATCAGCGATCCAAACATATACTTAGACATTTTCATCTCATTCGAGAGTTCATTGATAGGGGAGGCGTTAAGATATGCAAAGTATCAACCGATGATATCATTAGGGATCCGCTTACAAATTCCCTCGCACAAGCAAAGCGTGATGGTCATATTAGGTCCATGGGTATACGATACATAGATGGAGCCTAGTGCAAGTGGGAGATTGTTGGTGTAATGCCCTAGGCGTTTAGTTATGTTTGACTTATAACTTAAACCGCTGTGTAATCGTCTTTATCATTTATTATAAAGATTGTTTATTTGGATTATTATGTGTTTGCATGTTTATTATAATAACATGCATCCCTAGTTATTAAGAATAACTAGTATAAGTTGGTAATGGATAATCATGGAGATGATTATATGCATGTGATGCACATTACACTTATGGGTACTTGCTAGAGAACAAATACTGGATATGACCTACCGATGAGAATTATGACATGGTCTATAGTCATATATGTCATGATTAAATCTCATGATAATCGTGTCATTGGAATCCTTTGTACCTGATATTATCATCGTCTTCCACTTGATGAACGTTATGTTTGATGTAGTCTAACACTATCTTTAATAGGATAGCAATAAGGGCTATGTTGTCACGATTGAATTCCTGTAGGGAAGAATGATAAGTCAAAATGGGATTTGTCCCTCTTGTTGAGTGAAATGTTTTGCTTGGGCCCCTCGATGAATGGTGTTGATGAAATGTGTGGCCATACTCAAGAGATTTACTAGAGATCAAATGCACTTGAATTATCAACATATTCGGAATCGAGAAAGCATTGAACAAGATGAGTTGACGTGGACCATGACTCATGTTCAATTTGACATCGTGGATAAAGGGATTGTGACATTGATCTATCAAGGAATCAAGATTTGATGTTATATTTAATTGGGTGAACATAATGACTTGCTAGAGATCACTTATGTCTTGTGAGGTTGATGTTTCAACTCACTACCAACACAAAATATAATTCCTAAAGGGTCGCACACAAAAGAACAGATTGAAAATGGCTTAATTATGAGATTCTGGGGTCAAGGGACGACTTGTCCCCTATGGGACGACTCGTGCCCTGGGGGACGACTCGTCCCCAATTGGACCTACTATTCCCCAAGGAAGGGACGAATGAATCAGGTTGCTGAAATCAAGGGATGACTCGTCCCCTATGGGACGCCTCGCGCCCTATGGGACGACTCGTGCCCTGGGGGACGACTCGTTCTGGAGGCGCTGAAAACCCGTTTTTGCTTGGAAAAAGGACTCTTCTCCCTAAGTGTTAGGGATTTATAATAAGTATAAATAGAACCCTTTTGTCCCAGCAACAAAACACGAAAATTAGAGTTTTAGAAACACTAATTGATTGATTTTGATTATGAAATAAAGATCAAAACTCCATAGATTCATTCCATAAACAACCATTGATTATTGAAAGGTGTTTCAATAATCGGAGGATCATCTAGCAATCCAACAAGATATTGATCTTGGTCCATTCGCGTGTGGATTACCAATAGAGAGTGATTGCTTTATCACCTAAAGCTTGAAGATCACCATTGTTAATTCATCACCAGGGTAGAACAAGGAAGAAGAAGATCAAAGTTTCATCAACGGTTCAAAAATTAATTTTTTTGAGATTCGTTTTGAGCAACAAAATCGCAACTAAGGTATGTAAATCTATTTCATATATTTCTAATCTCTTTATGCTAGACGGATTCGAGGCTAGGGTTTTGTTTATTTATAAAGTTCTTTTGCTGCGTTTGTAACCCCAAAACCCAACATCTCTCTCTTCTTCATTCTCTGCCGCCGCCTCTCTCTCTCTCTCTCTCTACACGATTTCTCTCTCTACTCGATTTCTCTCTATTTATTTTCTCCGTTTAAAATATTGTGAGGCCCTAGGTTTAGGAAACTTATATTTATAGTTGGGTCTCCAAATCCTAAGCCCGAAAGTAATCAAGTCCAACTCGATAAAGGTAATCCAAGTTTAAATAATTCAAGCCCACTTAACCTAGGCCATCTAGGAAAATTAATACAATTCATTAATTAAATAAAAAAATTAATTAATAAGAGAAAAGAATTTAATTAAATAAATAAAAAGAAAAATAATTTAGGGTTATTACATTCTTACCCCATTAAAAGGGTTTGGTCCTCCAAACCAAACGCACTCAATCCAAAAACAGGGCGGGATACGACTCTCGCATCTCGCTCTCAAGCTCCCACGTTGCTTCTCTTTCCGTGTGGTTGCTCCATTGCACTTTCACATAAGGAATTATTCGCTTCCTCAATATCTGATCTTTCCGATCCACAATCTTCACAGGTTGCTCGTCATAACTCAAATCGACATGAAATCTCAGTTGCCTATACTCAATCACATGGCTCGGGTCGGAGATGTACTTTCTCAACATCGAGACATGAAATACATTATGCACTCCAGCAAGTACAGGTGGTAAAGCCAACTTATAGGCTACTGCCCAACTCGCTCTAAAATCTCAAACGGTCCCACATATCTCGGGCTTAACTTCCCGCGAATACCAAATCTCATGACTCCCTTGGTTGGCGAAATCTTCAAGAACACATGATCCCCCAACTGAAATACCAAATCTCATCGCCGGCAATCCGCATACGACTTTTGTCTACTCTGAGCGGTCAATAACCACTTTCGAATATGCTGCACTTTGTCTGCGGTTACTTGAAAAGTCTCTGGTCCTGTCAATTTTCACTCACCCACCTCATCCCAACATGTAGGTGATTTATACTTCCGTCCATACAATGCTTCATATGGTGCCATACCGATACTAGAATGAAAACTGTTGTTGTAGGCGAATTCCACTAAGGTCAGATGTTCGTCCCAAGTCCCTTGCTGCTTAAATAGTGAGCTTCCTTCAAATGCTATAACCTTAGTGGAATTGGATTGGCAAGGAATGTCTCCAAATCTTCAGAATTTCCATTTCTATATCCTCATTGCTTGGCACCCAAATCCGTGATTGGTACCTCAAAATCCCGTCAATTCCCACACGAAAATTTGTTTTTTCCTTTGGCCATATTCTCATGTATCTTCACAGCCTCTTCATCAATTCCTTGTGCTTCCTTAATTCGGTCCAAAAGTGTTGGCTGAACACTCAGCTGAGCCAAATACCCTTTAACTCTCACTTCCATACCTGAAACCTCAATTCTATCCCATGCACTTACCCCCTTAGAAATCAACATCGCTAGGGTTCCACGATCCTTCCTACTCAAAGCATTTGCCACTTTATTGGCCTTTCCTGGGTGATACAAAATTGTACAATCATAATCCTTAGCCAGCTCTAACCATCTCCTTTGCCTCATGTTCAGTTCTTTCTGGGTGAAAATATACTTAAGACTCTTAGGTGAAAATATACTTAAGACTCTTATGATCCGTATAAATCTGACAAGTTACCCCATACAAGTAGTGTCTCCAAATCATGGGTTGGGTAATTCTTCTCATGGTTCTTCAATTGCCTTGACGCATAAGCTATAACCTTATCATTCTGCATTAACACGCAGCCTAATCCTTTAAGTGAAGTGTCACTATAAATCACAAATCCATCCGATCCGGATGGTAAGATAATAACTGGTGCGGACACTAACCTTCGCTTCAGCTCTTGAAATTTTTTCTCACATTCTTCCGACCAAACAAACTTTGTTCCCTTCTGCGTTAACCTTGTTAGCGGTACTGACAACTTTGAGAATCCCTCGACAAATCTCCTATAATATCCCGCTAATCCCAAGAAACTTCTTATCTCGCTAACCGTGGTTGGTCTCTCCCAATTCACTATAGCTTCTATTTTTGTTGAATCCACTTCAATCCTATCCTTAGATACCACATGTCCTAAGAATGCCACTCTCTCAAGCCAAAATTCACACTTCTTGAATTTAGCATACAACTTTTGTTCCCTTAAGATCTGTAGTTCTAACCTCAAATACTCTTCATGTTCCTCCTTAGTCTTAGAATACACCAAGATATCATCTATAAACACAATTACACACTTATCCAAGAACTCTTGAAAAATTCTATTCATAAGCTCCATAAATGCAGCTGACCCATTTGTCAATCCAAACGGCATAACCAAAAACTCATAATGACCGTACCTTGTCCTAAAGGCCGTCTTCGCAACATCCTCCTTTTCACTCTCAACTGATGATATTCCGATCTCAAATCTATCTTTGAGAAATAACACGCTCCCCGAAGTTGGTCAAATAAGTCATTAATTCTGGGTAATGGATACTGATTCCTCACCGTCACTCGATTCAACTCTTGATAATCGATACACATCCTCATCGATCTATCCTTCTTCTTCACAAATAACACCGGTGCACCCCATGGTGAAACACTCGGCCTAATCAAACCTTTATCCAACAATTCTTGCAGTTGCTCCTTCAGTTCCTTGAGTTCAGTTGGCGCCATTCTATACGGTGCCTTAGATATCGGTGCGGTCTCTGGTACTAAGTCTATGGAAAATTCCACCTCCTTCTCTGGTGGTATTCCTGGCAAATCTTCTGGAAACACATCCTTAAAATCTCTGATCACTGAAAGCGATTATAAACTTACTTCTTTCTTGTCCGTCTCGCCAATATAGGCCAAGAACCCTTCACATCCTTTTCTTAACATCTTTCGAGCCTTCATTAACGGAATAAGACCCGATCGAAATCTCAGTTTCAATTCTTGAAAACAAAAATCTTCTCCGGATGGTAATCTGAAATGCACTTCCTTCTTAAAACATTCTACCTTGGCATGGTAAGCAACTAACCAATCCATCCCCAAGGTAATATCAAATTCATTCATCTCTAAATCGATAAAATCAACCTCGAGTTCTCTATCTCCCATTTTCAAAGGACACATCTTATACACAAACGAAATAGGAATCGACTCTCTAGTCGGAGTGTCTATTACTAAGGATACTTCTAGTTCCACTCCTCGACATCTGAGAACAATACAATACCCTCATTAGGGTTACAATTCTAAGCGCTTTCACTCACGCCAATACTAGCAACAATCAATGCTAAAACTCTTATATCATAAAATAAGCCATTTCATCAGGCTAAACATTAAATCATAGGTCAATCAACTAAACCATTGGTCATTTCAATAGACCGAAAACACATTCAGAGGTCGTTTCAATAGACCAAAATCACATTCAAAGGTCATTTCAATAGACCTAGATTACTTTTCACATTGGTTGTTTCAATAAACCAATTATTATTCACACTTGGCCGTTTCAATAGGCCGATCTTCGTTCCGGTTAACATACTAATTTAACACTATGGAACAAATTCAATCAAAACACAATGCAACAAAATGGACTAAACTTTATTTCATAAAAATTTTGAGTCGAAACAATAAAATCCTCAAATTCCAACTACTAGACTAGAATACCACTAACTGTTCTAAAAAACAAACACAAACACTCTACTTTACTCATGGAATTACATTCTTTTTAGGCCTTCCCCTAGGTCTTCCACTTGGTCTTTCTACTATCTTTCGGGATCCCTTCGATTTCTCTCGGGCCCTACGCTCAGGAGTTGCAACCTCATCCTCATCATCAAGTATAATCGGAGAAGCCTCAGTCCCTTCAAGGTCTCCAACAAGATCTTTAACAGCTAAATCCTCGATAACTGGAATTGCAGGAGTCTCCGGTTCTACTGGATTCTCTCTCTTAGCATTGGCTACCTTCAGATCCTGCAACTCATAATAGTATCCATATGTTTGTTCTCTAATCTTAGCAGCCCATTCTTCTGTCTTGTCCAATTCTTCCTTGGTTTTCATCAATTCTTGTACTGCCTATTCTAGGTTATGTGCTGCTTCTACTTCAGATTTTATCCTCAATCTCTGCTCTCTTCTAGCAGCTTCTCTATACTTTCTGATCCTCCATTCATACATATTGATATTCACCAAACTCCCTCTAGTTGGTTTAGATCTGATCATCTTGCTCCAAACGTTACTTGTTGCTTCCATTTCCTACAATAAAAGAACCACTCATCAGTATCTCATAAAACCTCAAAATACAAAAACAGTAAATCATAAACCATAATTGCATATCCCAAAGATAAGTTCTCTAGATTTTCAAGTGAATTCTTAGTCATACTCCTAGAGAAATCTTATCCCAAAATTTTCTATCCCAAAATAGATTCCTAGGTAGACCCAATCATAGCTAAGCACTACTTTCTTCAATAGTCCTTAACAATCTATGTTCTCCCACGTGACTTAAAGCCAAAGCTCTGATACCAACTGTAACGACCTCAATTTCCATAATTAAATAAAATTCCCAAACATAAATATTGTATCATAAAGAGGGCATCTCAACCGACAACCCTAACCCTAAATTAAACAACCATAATAAATAGTATTCAAATGTAACGGCTAGTAAAATCCACTAGCTCAATCAATACTTAAAGTTTAATAAATGAACCCTAGATCCACGATCCAAGTCGCTATCCATACGACTGATCCACTCCTCTTACTGATTACATGGGAGGGAAAAAATAAAGAAAGGGTGAGCAAACAATGCTCAGTAAGTTCATACAGGATCTCTCCGGGTACTAAGGAAGAGATGACCAAAACGAACGGAGCCAATCAATTAAACAACGAAATGTTCAATACAACTAAAGTACATTCATGAGTACAATAAAGAGATACTTTTCAAATAAGCAAATTGTGGCACTATGACAAGGATAACAATGAAGACTGTATACACATAAGCCGTCAATTCCATGTACGGTACACCTTTTCAGGGTGTTCCTTAAATAAGAGACCTTATGCCTTTCTAGGGCACTCCCTTATTAAGATGAGAGACCTTACACCTTTCCAAGGCGCTCCCTTATCAAGACAAGAGACCTTACACCTTTACAGGGCGCTCCCTTATCAGATATATCATGATGATCAAACTACTTCATCAAGTAGCATATAAATGTCTAAGTCCCTTTTTAATCAGGCTAGACTAATTCTCATAAAGTCCTTTTTAATCGGACTAATTCATGCTAAGTCATTTTCAATCAGACAAAGCTAGTTACATCAAGTTCAAATAGACATAGCAAATTCCACATATCATGTTCATAGGTACAAGAACAAATTAAGAAATCTATTTATCATAGATACCCTTTGAACAACACATATCAAGGGTAGGAACATTTCAATAGACGTTCAAATCAAAGGAACATTTAGAAACGAAACTACCAGCCACATTAGTAGTACATGCATTCAGTACAATTCAAGAAATCAAGGATGAATACTTCAATTACTAAAGAACGTAATCCCTTACCTTGGTTTACTTGCACTTCTCACAACACTAGTCCTTGCACAAATCTACAATCATGCAAAACCATTCTTAGGTACAAGTAATCTCTATTTACTAAGTACCAAAACTTCTTTTAATTCATCTTATTAACCTACGAGTTAATCTTCTTTAACTCCTTCAAAGGTTAAATAACCCCCATAGGTTTACCAAAACTACCCCTATGGTTTCCATATTCAATTCCTATCAATACTCCCTTTATTTCACTTTACACACATTAATCTCACCTTTTCCAACACACACAAACACACACTAAACCCTAATACACACACATACTCACACCGCCACACACACCTACACGGCAGCCACACACATATATGCGCACACACACTGCATACACACAACGCACACAACACACACACACCCAGCACACACACCCTAACACACACACACACACACACATTTGCCACCCACACCACACGGCTGCCACATACACACACAACACACATAAAACCCTAATCCTTCTCTAAACCCTAGCATGGAATAATTAGGTCAAAACCAATCAATCTCCATACCCAAACCCTAATCATGATCAACAATGAAAGGTTTAACAATTTACAACATAACATCTTGATTTCCCAAACCCTAATCTCATTCTTAGACTTCTAGGATTTCTAGGGTTTTTAAATCTTAAAGCCAAAACAAGAGGGATTTGATCTTACCTTGGTCTAATCCTTGAACACAATCGAATCGAGCTCTTCCTCCTTCCCCTCTTCCAAGTCGGCCGCCCCTCTCTCTCTTCTTCCTTCTCCGCTGTCGCCTCTCTCTCTCTACATGGTTTCTCTCTCTACTCGGTTTCTCTCTCTATTTATTTTCTCCGTTTAAAATATTGTGAGGCCCTAGGTTTAGGAAACTTATATTTATAGTTGGGTCTCCAAATCCTAAGCCCAAAAGTAATCAAGTCCAACTCAATAAAGGTAATCCAAGTTTAAAAAATCTAAGCCCACTTAACCTAGGCCATCTAGGAAAAGTAATACAATTCATTAATTAAATAAAACAATTAATTAACAAGAGAAAAGAATAAGAATTAAATAAATAAAAAGAAAAATAATTTAGGGTTATTACAGGAACTAAGAAGATTGCATCTATTCATATTAAATCAATAAATAATAATAGCTCATGTTATATGTCATATTGTGTACTATCTTGCCTATCGAAAATCTCGACTACTGAATCTTCCAACTGAAGAAGTACGTTTAAGAAGAGATAGAATAAGAGACGGTTAATGAAAAGCTTATGCGAAGATCAAGAGCAATGTCCTCATTTGATTCGTTTGAGACCACTTGCTTTTATAAAGTTGTGCAATATACTTAAAAATGACGTTGGCCTTGTACCAACTCAATGAGTTTCGATAGAAGAACAAGTAGCTAAGTTCCTTTACACATTGGCACATGATGTGAGGCAACGACCAATGGCATTCTTATTTCGTCGAGGTCGTAGTACTATGAGTCGACATTTTCACAATGTTCTTCGGGCCATAATAGACATGGAAGATAAATTTATCAAACAACCTACTGGAGTAAAGTGCTTCCAGAGATAGAGAATAACCCAAGATTTTATCCATATTTTAAGGTGCTTTTGGTTTAATTAATAATAAGTTTTTGAAACTTTAATTATAAGATAAAATGTGTTATAATGTTATGTATATATATCAGAATTGTGTAGATGGGACACATATTCGTGTAAAGGTGTCTTCTTCTGATGCACCAAGATATCGAGGGAGGAAAACTTTTCTTACAATGAATGTGCTAGCTGCATGTACATTTGATCTAAAGCTTACATATGGTTTACCTAGTTGGGAAGGTACTACATCTGACTCAAGAATAATTAAAAATGCACTTACAAGGGAAGATAAACTGCACATTCCGAATGGTAATAAATGTTTCTCAATTTTTGCATTAAATATTCTTCTAAAAATATTATAGTAACAAACTATCGTTCATAATAGGGAAATTTTATCTTGTTGATGTGGGCTTCATGCATAGAAGTGGATTTATTACGCCATTTAGAGGTGTGCGCTATCACTTGAAAGAATATTCAAATCGAGCACCTCAAAACTCTCATGAATTGTCCAATCTTCGACATTCATCCTTACGTAATGCAATTGAAAGGCTTTCAGTGTGCTTAAGAAAAGATTTGCTATCATAAGGAGTATAGATGAACCATTTTATTCGGTTGATGTGCAATCAGAGATTTTTCTAGCATGTTGCATTATTCATAGTTTCCTAATGGATGAAGATCCCGATGAAAGTCTTATTCGTGAAGTTGACGAAGAAATTTTAAATCAACCTCCACATGAAAACGAAGAATTTGTCGAACCTTTGAATCACAATCATGATGTTGCACTTGGAAATTATATAAGAAATGGCATAGCGTATGAAATGTGGAATGGTTATGATTTATCTAATGAAGCTTAGTATTTCTCTTTAATTTGTGGTTGAATATGTGAAATGATTATTATTTGTCTAATAAAGCCTAGTATTTCTCTGTAACTTATAGTTGTTTTATCAATGTATTTATATATTGTTTTTATGTAGAAGTCAACAAGAGTTCTTCCTTCAAAGGAAACCAAAACAAGAAGGGAAATGTTGGTTTGGACTAATCACATGGATAACTCTTTTATTGAATCCATGTTATATCAACATAATCAGGGAAATCACCAAGATGGTGTTTTCTCAAGTAGTGCTTATACTGATATGCTAAAGGAAATGAATGAGAAGTTTCCATCAATGAATATTAAGAAGGAAAATTTAAAGAATAGATTGAAAACAATCAAGCAAAATTTTAGCAAGTGTTATGATATATTTAGAACTGCTAGTTACAGCGGATTTGCTTGGAATTCTGAAAACAAGTTGTGGGAATCTGAACCTGAAGTTTGGGAAATACTCATTCAGGTATCTTCTCAACTTCCTTGTATAAATTATGTTGTCGAAGTGTAAGTGCTCCAATTTGAGCTTGTTAGAATTTTCGTTAGAAAATTAACGAAAGTTATAACATTTCTAACAATTCCTAACAATCCTAACCTTTCTAACAAAGTGAGGGTAAAATGGGCATTGTTATTTAAGGTTAAACCTTAAAAAGAATCTCAAAAAAGAAAAACAAAAGAAGAAAACCATAAATAGAAAGGCTGGAAACATAAACTGGCTGCCTAATTTGAATTTCAAAAAGAAATATTCCTCTTGTCCAAAGCTGGAGCTGCATTTAATGAACAGTGCACGCTGAGGGTTCCTGTCCGCGCGGATGGGATTGCAATTTCCAGAGGGCTATAAATTGAGCCCTCCAGTCACAAAAATAAGGAGCCACAACACATTTTGCACCGAACCTCTGGCGAAATATAGAGAGAAAACAGTGAGAATTCACTTGAATTGTCACCATTTTCTCTCCAATCTTTCCCAATTCATACTCATCCACTCACTCTCATATTAAAGCCCTAAACACTCATACATACAAGCCAAACACTCAAGAACACAAGGAAGATTGGTAAACCCTCCTCCTCCTAACCCTAAATCTCATCCATGCATGCATCTTCAAACTACAAAATGTAGTTCCTTCATCTTCTTGCTTTAGATCTAAGAAGATCACCATGGAAGACCATCTCCATGGATGATCTTCTACAAAGATCAACATTATTTTCAAGTTCTCTTACTTTCTTGCAAAGAAACTCATTTTCAAAACCCTAAAAACCATTTTCAAGCATAAAATCTCATTTTCAAAGGATAAAAATCCCCTTCCCAAGCAAATGAAATGCTTAGTCCTAATGTACCCCAAGGATGGTTTGGTATGGTTGATTCACCACTAAAATGTCTAGTGATCACTAACCAAAACCTAGGGAAATGGGGACAAGCATGGATGCAAAACCCCCTTTAAAATCATATTCTCCTTCTTGGGAAGTTGCTGTCCAGTAGCAATTTTCCCAGACCTCAGTCCATTGTCTTAATTTTTGGACACAGATGAACTTGGAATTTGGTGTTGACTACAAAACACTTTTTGTAGACAACATCCATATCTTTCCAGACATATTTTTACTTTATTTTTTGGGTGAGTAAAACTCCTCTTTTCAAATTTTCTTTCAGAGGCTAGTTCATCAGCTTCTGGGAATCCAGATCTCATATCTGAGGTTTCCAGAAGGTTTTGACCCCTCAAATCTTCTCCAAAATGGAAAATTCCTTCGTACAAACCTTATTTAAGGTGTCTAGAACAACTTTCATTCTCTGAGTTTATCCAGATTATGAAGTTTTAAGACCCTTGAATACATTTCAAAATCAAAGGTCCACTGCCTTTTTCATTCTGGCAGAAATGACTCTCAACTTCAAAAGGTCTTTTGAGTACCAAATCTCAATCCAAAAATCCCCCAAAAAATCATGGGATCAGTTTAAAGTCTTGAAAAGATATCCCCATTTTTACTTTTCTGAGTTTCAAAGTATTTTGGCCAAAACACACACACATACATGCACACACACACGCAAATGATTTTCAGCTTGGAAGACTCGTTTTACGAGGCATTCCGGGTGCACACTAACGTCCTTCCCGGCGTGTAACATGACCTCCGAACCTAAATCTCTGATCTCGGGCTTTTTTCAAAGTTTTGGCCCTCAAAATTAAAATGGCGTGGCGACTCCGTTTCGTTGATTTTTTCAAATAAAAAATGGGAAAATTTTCGATACATTCACACATCATCACACGAAGAAGTGTAATTAGGACTGATTTTTTATTGTGTTTGACACATGCAGTCTAAGCTAGAAGCGGCTGAATGGAATACTAAAACCATTAATAAATATGAGGATCTTGAAGAGCTTTTTGCCAAAGATAGAGCAAATGATGAAGGTGCTGAAACGGCCAAGGAAAAAAAACGTCGGTGGGCTAAGACAAAAGCCAACTCAGTTTGTGGTGACAACGTGGAAACAATTGATGATATCGACTTTCGAATCTCTCGGGATGAATATAATTTGGAAGGTTTTTCCATGGACATAGAAGGTGACGATGTCGAGATCCTACCCGATGGAAAAGCATCTCAAGTACCTTCTCAAAGTGTCTTATACTCCAAAGGAAAAATGAAGAAGACTGAAACTATGGAAGAGGTAATGAAAACTTCACTTGATAAAATTTTCAATGCAATTGAAAGAAACACCGATGCTATTTTGGAATCAAGTGCGTCAATTGCAAAATTTCGGTCTAGAGTGATTTCATCGGAAGAAATTACGGAGGAATTGGAGAAGATGGGTGTAGAAGGTAAATTTTTTGATGATGCATTTGAATTGAATTGCTAAACGATAATCCTAAAAAAGCGAAGAAGTTATTTGGTTATCCAAAAAAAGGGACGATTCGTGTATTTGGAGAAGCTAGTTTATCAAATCTAAAAAAAAATTAAAAGGTGTTAGAAGTTCTTTTTGGATTTATGTGTTGATGGTTCTTAAGATTTTTCTCAAGTTGAAACACCTTCCCTTTTGCTATTCCTGTTTTAGTTCTAAATTTCTAGTTAAGTCTTTAAGTTCACTCTATCTTTATTTGTAAGAAACTTCTATTTTGAATTGCAGCACTAGAGCTTAACTGGATATTGCATTATACTTTTATATCCATTAGTGCTTGAAATCCCATTTCAAATATATGTATATATATATATATATATATATATATATATATATATATATATATATATATATATATGTATATACATATATATATGTATACATATATATATGTACATATATATATATATGTATGTATATACATATATGTACATATATACATATATATATGTATATACATATATATATGGTGTTGTACCTTGAAAATAAGGAGTCTTAGCTGTTCTTTGGTGTTATTGTTGAAACTGCATGGCATGTGTTGCTAACTATTTGCTGATGGATATGCTTACTAGTAATGCATGCAACAATTTCGATTTATAGGCATTATACTTCTATATTCCCCGCTGGTGTGTTGTTGCTGGTGTGTTGTTATAAGAGCGAGGGTAAAATTGTGATGGAAAATTGTTGTGAGTTGTAGTAGCTTATGAGTAAATATGCTCGAACCATTCTGATGGAAAATTGCTACTACTGCAACCATTGAGTCATTTGTTGTGAGGGTATAAATGTAATTTTGTTTTATTTCCTCTCATTTCTTTCCAAACTCCGGAGCATGGGAAGGAAAATATGAGTGTTTTTTCCCATTTCCTTCCTAACTCGGGAGCACATTGAAAGGATTTTAAATTTTCTTTCCTTCTCTTCCCTCCCCTCCCTTTCTCTCCACTTTCTTTCTTTTCTTCCCATTAAAAACTCTGGAGCGCAGCCTAAGAGGCAGGAGAACTAAGAATAAAATCTAATTTATCACTTATGAATTATGATAATTCAAAATTAATCTCAGTTTTCACTTCCTCATTTGTTAAAATTGAGATAAATTTGTTGTTACATTAATTTTTTCAGTTGTTAAAAAGTTACAATTAACATCCTCTCATATAATCTATAAATCAACGCATCTCATTTTTTCTTTTGTTTTTGTTCAAATTTAAGCGATTGTTCAATTGAAAATTTAATTTCACAATTATTTATGAATAATTGCGAAGTATGTTTTTTTTTTAAAAAACAAAAACTATAAAAGTGCATAAAACTAGTAAAAAGGGGTATGTTCTAGTGGTGAAGTGTAACACTTAACCTCAAGACGCTACGAGTTTGATTTTTACCAAAGAAATTAATATTTAGAAAATTATTGTTATAATAAAATAATATAATTTATCATCGACAAATTTTAGAATTTTATTGGAGATTAAAAAAAAAAAATTGGTCAACGTTCATGAACTTGACAACCAAATTTGAAGTGAAGCCACCTTATGGATGGAGTATTAATCTATATTCTTTAAAATATGAAGACCAACAAGTTGTATATTGGAGAAGGCCAAAATGGGATCAAATCTGTGGGAGGTCCGCACGGACAGTTGCCCGCGGCCCGTTTGGTCCGTGCCGATCAAGCCTGTGGCCCATAGTCCGCCCAGCCCGCTTTGCATCGGGGCAGGCTTGGATCAAGGAACTCTGCACAAACCAGACTTTGGCCCACGGATCGAAAGATCCGTTTGGTTCGTGGCCCATTGGCCTGTTTAAAATGAGGTCCGCTGAAATTACCCCCGATCCGAAACGGCGCCCGGAACGCGTCGGATTCGCTTTGAAATCGCGAAGGACAGGAACGGATGATTTCACGGAAAAAAGAGAGAGTCGCCACGCCATTTTTATTATGAGTCAAAACTTTGAAAAAGACTTTTGAACAGAGATTGTTAGGTTCGGAGGTCACGTTACGCCTCGGGAAGAGATAATATGGGCTCACCCGAAACGCCTCATATTGACGAGTCTTTCACCTTTCTCGAAAACTCTGTGTATGTGTGTGAATTACTTGAAAATGAGTTTGAATGGCGGAATTTTGGATTTGAAAATGAGTTTGAATGGAGGGTTTTGAAATGAGTCGAGCATTATAACGTTACCCTTTTCTTTTTGATAAAACGATAGTAAAGAAAAGACATTTAAAGTAAATGACAGTAATGAAATGACGATCGACAAGTCAATTTCTTGACTCGGATATTAAAAGTAAATGCTATCAACAAACCAAACGATTTGGACGGTAAATGACGATATTGAAATGACGGTATCAACGAATCAAACGATTTGGACGGTAAAAGATGCGATCAATGAATCAAACAATTCGGACGGTAAAAAGCGTCATTTAAATGACAATATCAACGAATTAAACGATTCGGACGGTAAAAGTGACAATAAACGAATCAAACAATTCGGACGGTAAATGACAGTGAACGAATCAAACGATTCGGACGGTAAATGACATAATAAGATAAAGTGATAAATAACGAATCAAGATCTCCCGTTTTAACTCTAGATTACTCTTTTCGAAAGAGAAAAGTAATCGAGAGAGGATCACTTCTTGACTCGCAGACAACGTAGTGTCTATATTATGAAGAGTTTGATCGGAACAGAAATAGCGAAAAAGACGTAAAAAGGGATGAACGTTTAGATTGAGAAGGAGAGTTTACCAATGGCTAGGTTTTTGACTCTATCTCCCGAGGGATCGTATAACGAATACGAAAAGTGTTTAGATTGTGTTTTGTTTTGAAAAAATGAGATTTTCATGCAAATCGAGACGTTTTCGAGACTTTCGGGGGAGTTTGGGTGCTGGAATCGAGGCAAATGGGGAGGAGGGTGAAAATTTCTTGGCCATTTACTGAATGACTGAGGCTGTATTTATAGGCTGTAAAATTGCAAAACAGGCCGGCCGGCCTATCCTTCATGTTGAGGGCATTTGGAATTATTGATGGGACTGGTAGACGACTTGCTGTGTAACGACCCTAACCCTAGACACAATTTTAGTATAACATTATATACTTTTAATATTAATATCAACCTTATGTGTTTATTTTATATCTTTAAATTTCTTATATTAGGATAAAATGATAAGGAAACAAATAGTGTTCTAAAGGAAAAATAATAATTAGAAATAAATAAAGTAATAGAATGGAGTGATAATAAGATGGACAAATAAAATGTTATGGGTTGAGAGAATTAATTTAAATTGATGAAAGAGTTTTTGGTAGGGAATATTTGGAGTGGGGGACAACTCCCCTAAAACCCTCCCCAAATCCCTCCATATCCGGCCCCCCTTCCTCCTTTACCCTTTTCATACTCCACCTCCCTCCATCATCCTCCTCAAAAATACCTCTTCACTTTCTCTCTCAACTTTCCATGGATACCCATTTGGAAGCACCTCTTCTCAAGCTCCCACCAAGTGCCATCCTTCACCATTTTTAGATCCGAGAGTACTTTTGGAATCGGGAGACCAAGAGGAGTTCATCAAGCTAAAGAAATCCATGATCCATCTCCTATTCTAGGTGAGTTGTTATGACTTCCCTTCATCTAAATGTTCATGAGTTATTTAATGTTGTTATTATTATTTAGATGATTGTTTAAATGCTTTGGAAATTTTCTTGGGAGTTGAAGAATGGATTAATCTTTTGGAAGGAATGTTATTGTTGATCAAGAGTGTAGGAACATGGGTTGATTTAGATTAAAAGTGTTAAACTTGAAATGAGTTAATGAAATGGGTGGAATTTGTAGTAATAATCAATCTAAGGTTACTTGGGTTTGGGTTTACTTGTTTGGAGTGAGACTTGGTAAAGCTAAGGTTTCCTTTGGTGTTCTTGTGATAGGCATGGTATAAGGAAAGGAAGACTAGGTTCAAAATGGGTAAAAATCTGAAATTGGGCTGGAGGAAGGCTTGGGCGGTCGCCCGTAGGGGGCTTGGGCGGCCGCCCATCACGGCAGAAATAACTTTGGCTTTAAAGTCCACTTGGGCGGTCGCCCAAGTGGTTAGAAGCGATCGCCCATGTTGGCGAAAATGGTCCAGTTCCCTGTTTATTTGAAATTTCACTAGTAACCTTCTAGCATGATCCTTAACCAATACAAAGTTTGGAACCTAACCTTCTAGAATATGAAATTAATCCTTTTAACCTAAGTTATACTTAGAGCAATTGTATCATTTAAGGGCACCTTAATTTGGGTTTAAATGGAACTAAGGAAGCACTTTAATTACGACTCGGGAATTGTTCGACAGTCTTGTTTGGATTCATTGATATATTACGATATAAATGCTGGGATGCCCTACTTTGGAATTCCTAAATTGTTTTGGGATTGGTTCAGAGATTTATAGTCGTTGTGCTAATATGTTGAATACTTGTTATAGTATTTCTATCTTTATGATATTATATTGTTGTAGGATTCCCTACTTTGGAATTCCTAAAGCGTACATGTGGTTCGTAGATTTATAGCCGTTGTGCTAATATGTTGAATACTTGTTATAGTATTTCTATCGTTATGATATTATATTGTTGTAGGATTCCCTACTTTGGAATTCCTAAACTGTACATGTGGTTCAGAGATTTATAGCCGTTGTGCTAAGATGTTGAATACTTGTTATAGTATTGCTATCTTCATGATATGCTATTGTGGTATGTATCCCTACTTTGGATCATACAATGTTTGGTTAAGCAAGTATGTTATTACTGTGCTTAGTTATGAAAATCCAGTTGGTATTTGTTGTTGGGCAATGTTATGGAATTATAATGGCACCGAGCCAAGTTCATTATAATTCATACATTGGTAACCCAGTTGTCCCCCTTGTGTGGGATTAGTGGGCTAGCATCTCTTTTGAGGTAGATGGTCTAGTTTCACCGGGGATATGACTGTGTGTCGAATCCCTATGGTACTGTTATTGTTCATGGTTAGGAACCACTTCATCAAATGTTGCTGCTGCTCGGCTGTGTATATCCTTTTGGAGTTAAAACCTTGGCTCAGTATCCTTCTAAGTGTTACTTTATCGTACGTATGTGTTGTGATATATTCATGATGAGTCAATTTGATCGTTGTTTCCAACCGGTATGGGACGGTTGGCGGCGAAACCTCTCTGATTATGTGGATATGTCTTTTGATGTATTGCATCTTGTTTGGCATCTTCTTGCATTCATAATAGCTTGTCGAGATTTATTCTCACCCCTCTCCCTTTACTTGTTTTTAGATTCCGAGACAGGTGGACCAGCCAAGTAAGGGCGGTGAGGAGTTTGGAAGTTATATTGTGGGAATTGTCGGGGTATGATTAGGTTGGTATAGAAAGTGTACATTGGTATAATTCATTTATGGAATTGTATTTATAAATCTTTATTTTATGTTATAACCGAGGCCTTTTTGTAATTAAAACCGTTTCTTACTTTCTAAGTTAGTCAATTATTTCTCCATTGTGAAAAGGTGTAGATTTATTTTTAAATGGTTATAATAATTGTATTTAATTTTGAAAGTTAAATAAAAGTTTTAAAAGATTAGGAAAAATTGGGTTAGTTTGAGGATGCTCCAGCTTGGGACACGTGTAGGTTCCGGGTCGGGGTCCTCACAGTTGGTATCAGAGCTCGGTTAGAGTTCTCGGGTAGAGTCTAGCTGAGTGAGAGTGTGCGATAACTTACGTCGAGAGTTTAATGCAGAAATTTGTTCAATGATAGAAAATGATATTGACCAATCAAGGAATCAAGGAAAGGTGAGTTATGGAAAGATAGATTTTCCATCATTATTTGAGGTATTTTACCTGTCTCAGGAGTTAGGTTTCATACTTGTATAAATTCTCGTTCATTCGCTCTCATGTGGCATTACATTTCATCCTTATTGGCATAATTGGCCTAAGAGTTGCCTTATGTGTTGGAGGTTCTACTCCGATGGGGTCGTACCTCGAATCATTCTTAATTATCTTGGTAATTGTGATTAAGTGGGCATGTATTGCCGGTGGATTTGGTCGAGTTACCTATCCGTGAATCATCGTTATGTTAACCTGAATTATTTGAGTAGTTGTTGTGTTTGAGGAGGACTGTCGCAAGAAGCGAGTCTCCTTATCTATGTTTGATTTACCTCCGTGTGTAATTGAGTCGGGTAAATTATTAATTGATATTATGTCACATACGCGTAATTGTCGAAAGTATGGCCTAATTAAGAGTGATTTATGGTTGTGTACTTGCGTGAGTAATTATACATTGGTGTCTCGTGGGGAGACTAGATATATGGGACTAGTATTGAAAGTGATAGTCTAAGTGGGATTATATGGGTTATAAAATATCGCGAGTACGAGATCTGATAGAACCAATATATCTTTGCCTTATGTGCTATTAGTTGATTAGGTGGTGTTTTCTATGTGAGTTTCAAAATGGGTTTTCATCAGGTATCATACCAGGATATTGAGATTTTGAATTGCTATAAGGTATTATTTTGGCATTCGGATTCCTAGATAGAGGACACTAATTGGGATGATGGACTTGATGATTCATCTTGGGAAAGTATTTGATAAAGAAGATAATGAGCTTAGTGAATCTCCATAAGGGTAAATTGTTACTATAATTAGAAAAGATGATACTTGGTGGTTATTTATAAGGTTATAGAGATCTTAAATAGGTAACTGTGAAGAATAAGTATTCGTTAGCACTTGTTGACGATTTGTATGACTGATTTTTAGAAACTAGTAGGATACTCAATGGTTATTAGTTAAATTTTTCGGAGTGTTACAATTACAGTAAAAATTTGCTTAAAGGATATACTTAAGATAACATTTATATATATAGTATGACCGTTTTGATTTGTGGATTGTGTATTAGTGATGGAGAGGTAAATAGGGAAAATGCAAAGAAGTATAATAGATACAGTTATTGGTGACTTAAAGGATCAACTTCAGGAATTGGTGAAACATGCACATGGTTTGTTTTGAGAGATGATTATCATTAGTTGAGAAAATAAAATGAGGATAAATCTTATTGGAAGACAGGATACTTTAGGATGATTACACCGTATAGGTTGACTTAGTTGCGCGACTCATATAAGGGATTGGTGTGATGCTCGGAAGATATTGACGCTATACGGATTTTGAGTTGTTGAGGGTTATAGGTAGAGCCGTCAATACGGGAATACGGGACGGGACGGGACGAAATTACGTTGTCCCACGACGGGAACGGGACGAAACGGGACGGGACAAAAACGGGACGGGACTAAAATACTCCGTCCCATCCCGTCCCATTTGCGGGACGCGGGATCCCGCGGGACCCATACGGGATCGTTGACTATGAGAAATAAACGTTGACTAGGCGCCAAAATCAATGGACAAAAACTCTGAAGGAGAGCAAACGGGGAGGGGAGGAGCGGATATCAAATAACAGCAACAAAGAGCAATAACATCATATTTTGACTACATAAATTAAGAAGTTATGAACGACACTCACCAAGTCCTTGCTGAAAGCTAAGAAGTAATCTATATCCCACTGCCACAAGCTCCTCATATTTTGCAAGCCTATCATGAAAGAAGCATAGTAAATAATACAAAAGAAATCACATAATCTGCATATAATGAACTACAAATTTCCTCAACATGACTGCATTAACAATCTCATCATTGAATAACAAGTACACTTGCATCATCATTCAGATGAAACATGGTCTGAGTTGAATCCTAATCATGAGAGAAGGTGTCCAGGTTATTTAGATCCGACACAATGCAGTAAATCGCAATTGGCATTTACCATTTCAAGGATAAAAGATTCATTTCCAGCATGACTAGAATTTTCCATTTAGGCACTACAAAAACATGATCCAATTGGGGTCTATAATATTCAATTAACTGCATGTAATACTTGTACGGGTCAATACGGGAAAACGGGACGGGACGGGATAAAAATAAGTTGTCCCGCGACGGGAACGGGACAATACGGGACGGGACGAAAACGGGACGGGACTAAAATATTCCGTCCCATCCCGTCCCATTTGTATGGCGGGACGGGACGTCCCGACGGGACCGTCCCAACTTGACGGCTCTAGTTATAGGGAGGTAAGTTAGATTATACCGTAATGTTTAATCGAAATTTGGGAATGATTGATCTATGTGAGTTCTAATTATATTTTCTTATTTAGAAATTAGGGTATTTAATTGGGAACTAGATGTTGCAATACGTTGTTACTAAGTACAATACCAATATCGAAGGTAAGGAATAGATGACTCAAATTAAGTAAAAGTGTTGAATATTCAACTTGAGGAATTATTGAATTGAGGATGATTTACCTAGTTTATAAGCTTAATGATTGTTTTAGTGTTATTTATCGGAAATAGTAATAGTATGGCAAGATTGTGTTTTCTTATAGAGAAATTAACTAAGTATAAATATTATAAGTGGTGGCTATACTATAAATAGAGGTCAAACAAGAATATTTTGTTGGAATTGTTTTAAAAAGGCTTTACAACTTTGGATTATAAATTGAACTTCAGTATGAGCATTTGTACCCTTCAGGGATATTTTGATTTATTAAAGTCAGTGAACCGTTTTTGTGTACCTTAAATCACAGGGAGTAATTTAATTATCCACCAGGAATGGGACGCCAGTTGTAGATAATTAAATCACTCGAGTTATTTTGTTAGCTTATCAATCTTTTGAAATTTCTTAAATTGTGAGTGGTTTAGTTAATTAAAACTGGTATGGGCCGGTTTTAAATAAATAAACCATTCGGGTCTCTTTGAATCTCTTTTTATATTATCCTTTGAAATTTTGAAAGATGTTGTAACTTTTAGAAAGACTTGGTATCCTAAAGATATAAATTGTTCAGAAGCAAGTAGAAATTGCAACCTAGTTTCCCTATAATGATTAATTGTATTCAAGTTTTGGTCCGAGAAATGAATTGATAAATGTGGGGTTATTATTGTGTCGATCACAATAGACTCGGTTTTATTTTGGAGTTGGATCGGCTCCGTTGTGGGCGGCCAACCCTTCAATTTGAATATTGATTTGTCACTAGTCCTGAACATAATTGGAACATTGAATGGTGATAATGGAATGTTGACGTTAGAAGATTTATTAAAATATTTAGAGTTCTAGGTTGAACTTGAGAGTATTATCACTATAGATTTTGTGATTGAGTTACATTGAAAGTAAAGAAGGGTATGTTGTTCTGTTATAGAAAGTTGAATTGTATTTTCTACTCGTTATATATATAGCTTGATGAGATGTTATTAATAAAGTCCTCACATATGTTAGGGGATAGTTCGATTGTATAAACCCCATAGTATTAAATGGATTGGATAGACATCGTTCGGGAAGGTCCTTTTGGGAAGGTAGGAATGCTATTAAGTTTAACCTTGTAAAAAGCTGAGGAATCATTACTTGTTGTGATGATATGCTATAGGCCTGAACAATGGATGTTAGTAGTCAATAGTACGTATGGTTACCGTGGTTGAGTGCGTATAATAGTAGTTATCATTCTAACATTGAGATAACACCGTATGAGGCATAGTTTGGGAAGAAAATATCGATCTCTAATTTGTTGGGGTGAGTTTGGAGAGGCAAGGCCTAAGGTAAATTGGCGCCAAGATTCGTTAATCCATTTGAAGCTTTAGAAAAGGTTGGTGATTTGACTTATAGACTGGTTTGGAGAAGCTTATAGAGTATTTGAAGTTTTAATGTAATATCGTCTCATTAATGGAATTAGAAATCGTGGGAAAGAATCACAGCATTGAAGAAACTATATGGAATTGGAGTCTGAGGTATGCATAAGTAACCGAGGCGGATTGAACTTTTAGGTAAGTCTTTTAAAAATTCGGGACGAATTTTCTTTAAGGGGGAGTGAGTGTAACGACCCTAACCCTAGACACAATTTTAGTATAACATTATATACTTTTAATATTAATATCAACCTTATGTGTTTATTTTATATCTTTAAATTTCTTATATTAGGATAAAATGATAAGGAAACAAATAGTGTTCTAAAGGAAAAATAATAATTAGAAATAAATAAAGTAATAGAATGGAGTGGTAATAAGATGGACAAATAAAATGTTATGGGTTGAGAGAATTAATTTAAATTGATGAAAGAGTTTTTGGTAGGAAATATTTGGAGTGGGGGACAACTCCCCTAAAACCCTCCCCAAATCCCTCCATATCCGCCCCCCCCCCCTTCCTCCTTTACCCTTTTCATACTCCACCTCCCTCCATCATCCTCCTCAAAAATACCTCTTCACTTTCTCTCTCAACTTTCCATGGATACCCATTTGGAAGCACCTCTTCTCAAGCTCCCACCAAGTGCCATCCTTCACCATTTTTAGATCCGAGAGTACTTTTGGAATCGGGAGACCAAGAGGAGTTCATCAAGCTAAAGAAATCCATGATCCATCTCCTATTCTAGGTGAATTGTTATGACTTCCCTTCATATAAATGTTCATGAGTTATTTAATGTTGTTATTATTATTTAGATGATTGTTTAAATGCTTTGGAAATCTTCTTGGGAGTTGAAGAATGGATTAATCTTTTGGAAGGAATGTTATTGTTGATCAAGAGTGTAGGAACATGGGTTGATTTAGATTAAAAGTGTTAAACTTGAAATGAGTTAATGAAATGGGTGGAATTTGTAGTAATAATCAATCTAAGGTTACTTGGGTTTGGGTTTACTTGTTTGGAGTGAGACTTGGTAAAGCTAAGGTTTTCTTTGGTGTTCTTGTGATAGGCATGGTATAAGGAAAGGAAGACTAGGTTCAAAATGGATAAAAAATCTGAAATTGGGCTGGAGGAAGGCTTGGGCGGTCGCCCGTAGGGGGCAGGCGGCCGCCCATCACTGGCAGTAAATAACTTTGGCTTTAAAGTCCACTTGGGCGGTCGCCTGCTGTGGTTAGGCGGTCGCCCATGTTGGCGTAAAATGGTCCAGCCCTCGTTTAGCTGAAATTTCACTAGTAACCTTCTAGCATGATCCTTAACCAATACAAAGTTTGGAACCTAACCTTCCTGAATATGAAATTAATCCTTTTAACCTAAGTTATACTTAGAGCAATTGTATCATTTAAGGGCACCTTAATTTGGGTTTAAATGGAACTAAGGAAGCACTTTAATTACGACTCGGGAATTGTTCGACAGTCTTGTTTGGATTCATTGATATATTACGATATAAATCTTTGGGATGCCCTACTTTGGAATTCCTAAATTGTTTTGGGATTGGTTCTGAGAGATTTATAGTCGTTGTGCTAATATGTTGAATACTTGTTATAGTATTTCTATCTTTATGATATTATATTGTTGTAGGATTCCCTACTTTGGAATTCCTAAAGCTGTACATGTGGTTCGTAGATTTATAGCCGTTGTGCTAAGATGTTGAATACTTGTTATAGTATTTCTATCGTTATGATATTATATTGTTGTAGGATTCCACTACTTTGGAATTCCTAAAGCTGTACATGTGGTTCGAGAGATTTATAGCCGTTGTGCTAAGATGTTGAATACTTGTTATAGTATTGCTATCTTCATGATATGCTATTGTGGTATGTATCCCTACTTTGGATCATACAATGTTTGGTTAAGCAAGTATGTTATTACTTGTGCTTAGTTATGAAAATCCAAATTTGTATATTTGTTGTTGGGCAATGTTATGGAATTATAATGGCACCGAGCCAAGTTCATTATAATTCATACATTGGTAACCCGATTGTCCCCCTTGTGTGGGATTAGTGGGCTAGCATCTCTTTTTGAGGTAGATGGTCTAGTTTCACCGGGGATATGACCGTGTGTCGAATCCCTATGGTACTGTTATTGTTCATGGTTCCGGAACCGCTTCATCAAATGTTGCTTCTTTGCTCGGATGTGTATATCCTTTTGGAGTTAAAACCTTGGCTCGAGTATCCTTCTAAGTGTTACTTTTATCGTACGTATGTGTTGTGATATATTCGCATGATGAGTCAATGTTGTTTCCAACCGGTATGGGACGGTTGGCAGGGAGCCTCTCTCGATTATGTGGATATGTCTTTTGATGTATTGCATCTTGTTTGGCATCTTGCTTTGCATTCATAATAGCTTGCCGAGATTTATTCTCACCCCTCTCCCTTTCTTGTTTTAGATTACGAGACAGGTGGACCGGCCCAAGTAAGGGCGGTGAGGAGTTTGGAAGTTATATTGTGGGAATTGTCGGGGTATGATTAGGTTGGTATAGAAAGTGTACATTGGTATAATTCATTTATGGAATTGTATTTATAAATCTTTATTTTATGTTATAACCGAGGCCTTTTTGTAATTAAAACCGTTTCTTACTTTCTAAGTTAGTCAATTATTTCTCCATTGTGAAAAGGTGTAGATTTATTTTTAAATGGTTATAATAATTGTATTTAATTTTGAAAGTTAAATAAAAGTTTTAAAAGATTAGAAAAAATTGGGTTAGTTTGAGGATGCTCCAGCTTGGGACACGTGTAGGTTCCGGGTCGGGATCCTCACATGCTGATTACACATGTAAAACAGGCCGGTTGGCCTAAGTTTCAGTCGAGGGTATTTTGGTCTTTTTTAGTTTTTGAAGTGCTTGATTTGACCTCGGGCTTGTGCATTGTGACACGTGGCATACTTAGTCACTAAGCAAGGGTATTTTGGTCTTTTTGACCGTATTTTGACTGTTTTGTTAAATAACGGTCCGAATAAATGTCGAAAACAGTCCCGAAAAGTCCTGGAAATTGCGTAATTTTGGAAAGTAATATTTTTTATGTGTTATAACGTATTTTTAATACACTTTAATTTTGAATGATCGGGGCAGTCCTGAAAAGTTTCGTTAATTTGAAAAGTGTGAATTAACGGATTCTAACGATCCAGATTTGGATACTTACAGTAGCCCCTCAGAGACGTCACTTACGGAGGAAGTGGGGTCGTCGAAACAGATAAGGATCCCAAATCGGGGAAATGCCTTACGGAATGACCAGAACGGTCAAATGGCTGGACCCTAAACCAAGGATTCCTACGTATCCACGGGGGAATCAAGCCGATCGTAGTTCTCGTCCGTTAAGTATAAGAGACTTAACCGGCTGAGCTTTGGTCACGAGATCTTACGCTGGAGATCTAACGGAATGACAAGAATGGTTGTGTTAAACAGACGTTTATGACAAGTCCGAAGAAGAGATTGAAGTCCGACGAAGAGATTAAAGTTCTAACGACGGACCTTTTGTCCATCCCTCTTTTCTTTTATATACATTTTCATTTGTTTAATTTTTTTCTATCTTTTTTTTATATACCTATTTATAAAAAATATCAGTAATAAAAAAAATTTAAAATATTATTTCCTAGTCAATAAAAAATTAATAAAAAATAAAAATAAATAAAGGATAGTCTTCCCTCTTTTCTTTTATATACTTTCATTTGTTTAGTTTTTTTCTATCTTTTTTTATATACATTTTTGTAAAAAATATCAGTAATAAATAAAGTCTAAAATATTATTTCCTAATCAATAAAAAATTAATAAAAAATATAAATAAATAAATAGTCCGTACGGACCTTATTAAAAAAAAAAAGGAAAACCCGTTTGACTCGTAATTCTTCAGATCCGGGCCAAACGGCCGGGCTTGGACAAGAGAAATGGGCCAGGCCGGGTTGAGGCATGTTTCATCAAACGGGCTAACGAGCTTCAACCAGTCCCGCCCTCGGGTTGGTCCGCACGGATCGGGCCGGGATGGGTCGATCTGTTTGGCCATCACCATTGTATACCAAAGAAGAGACAAAATGGTAACCACAAACCCTCATAGGTAGAAGGTTCATTACATGTGTACAAACAGAAACTCATACAGTACATAAACCTGTCTTATTTTCTGTATGATACATTCAATTGTGCAAACATGACAGAAAGAACTAGAAAGATACGCGGATTCCGAGCAGCGTCATCAACTGAGATACGAACTCAGGGTGACCTGGCCATGCAGCTCCGGTGATTAGATTCCCATCAGTGAAGCATCGGTCAATTGGATCAGGTTCTATCCATGTTGCCCCCGCCAATACCACATTTAGTTTCACAGCAGGATAGGCAGTGCACTTCTTGCCCTAACAACCAAAAACCATAAGCAAGGTTCAGAGCATGGTTAAAAAAAAGGTGCAGACACACTTGACCAACACAAAATTTTTTGGGACCAAGGCTTTGTTATTGTTGACCAGCACAAACAAGTTAATGATGACATGTGAAAGCATCAATTTCCCTAACAGCATTTTTATAGCCTATATTTCCTCCTTTTCAAAATGAATGTCCAAACATTTTTCAAAATTGCTCCTGATAAAGAGTATATTTGGACATTCATTTTGGACGAAGGGGGTATATACTTATAACTTATATACTTTCAAGGCTCTGCAACAAATTTATGAACACCTATAAACAAAAAGCACTCAGGCAACAACACCCCAATCAAATGTTAGTTGGTTTTTAGGAAGAGCAATGCTAGGGGCACAAAAAAGTCTCGCAAAATCTTGGATGCCAACACGGTTGTCAGCAATTGATTGGTTATTAATTAATGAGTAGTAGTGCTACAAACACAACAACCAATCAATTACTAACAACCATATTTGTGACCCATATTTGGCTAGCCAAGACCAACAATATCCAAAAAAAGATAATCTCAAAAGAAGCTTATGATGTCATATCCATATGATAACATTATACGGAATATCTCTTTTCGATGCTGTCCATTCAACATAAAACACGTATCTACTCAAGACCAATTTCACCAAGAAAAAGCTCAATTATCCAAACCGATGGGGAGCTATCCTTTAAATGCGCCGCAGGCATTTTCAAAAAATCAGCAGACTGAAAATCTGCTCATTCTGCACAAAATCAGCATACTTAAAGCTAGCTGCTTTTTAAAAAGGCTTCCACCTCAGTAAACAGTGGTTGCCTATTGGTTCTGCATCACTTCATCTTTTCCTTGTCCTAGACTCCTAGACTCTAATTAGAAGAGTTTCGTGGTGGTCGTATAATGGAACTCAACAGAATGTAGTATGATAACAATTTAGGTCAAGATATCTAAATTACACTCCCTCCATCCCAAAAGAAAGAGAGAGAGAGAGAGAGAGAGAGAGTAATAGTACAATAGCACACTTTTTAAGGATGTAGCTTTATAATTGCACTAAAATTATTACGTCTTATTAAAATGCGATTCTTACTCTTTTTGGGGATGGAGGAAAATGATAAGTGCTACTATTTGAGAGGATTAACAACAACAAAAATAAAAAATAGTTACCTTGAGAACACCAGCAGCAGCAAGAATCTGTTGTCCATGGCATATAGAAGCCACAGGCTTTCCAGTCTCCATAAATTCCTTCACCAGTTTCAGGACATCTTCATTCAGAGCCAGGTATTCTGGAGCTCGACCCCCAGGGATCACAAGAGCATCATAGGCTGAGGCATCTATGCCTTCAAAACTAGCCGTTAGAGTGAAATCATGGCCAGGTTTCTCACTGTATGTTTGGTCTCCCTCAAAATCGTGGATAGCTGTGGCACATTTATCACCAGCTCCCTTGTTGGGACAAACAGCATCAACATGGCATCCGAGAGCTTGAAGAGACTGAAAAGGAACAATCACCTCATAGTCTTCCATATAATCCTGCATAAAAAGGAAAGCACAAGTATCCACACAGTAAATTAACCAGCAAAGCATTTTGCAACTACCACATACCAACTGAAGTCTACATATAATATGCTTGAGATTGTGCTTAACTTCAATGCGTTTTTTGACCCATTAACGTAGCATAATTCACAAGATTTAGAAGAGTAAACCTGTGAGATGAAATTCGGTACTAGAAGCAGTTCCCAAAACATCAATCCACTATTTCTTATGTTAAATAATGATTTACATTTAGAACAGGATACTGAGTGAATGGAGTAGCCGCTCTACATCCAATTAGGTTTAGATTATTTCAATTGGTAGTGGAATTAGAGGTGTGCATGCTTAAGATAATCTTGCATTATCCAAGAGTTTTATGCTATGATCAAACGCGCCTTAGAAAGTCTCCTATGCTTGGTCAAATTCAATGAAAAGGAAATAACTTACCCCACAGAGGAATAGAATCCGTTTACCAGAACCAGTTACAGTGCCTCCTAACGCTTTAATGAAAAAGCGGAGAAAGTCGGGATTCCCTTCATAAGTAGCTCCAGTAATGATATTTCCATCAACAGTGCATGAAGCCATGGTCTCTGGCTCTACCCAGTGAGCACCTGCAGCAACAAGCACAGGTTTCACAGCAGGATATGCTGTGCACTTCCGGCCTTTAACTGACCCTGCAGCTGCCAAGATCAGTTGCCCATGGCAGATGGAGACAATAGGTTTTCCTGAATGAGCAAAGTGGTTCACTAAGTCTAAAACAGATGTATCCATGGCAAGATATTCTGGAGCACGTCCTCCTGGTATAACCAAACCATCGTAGCTACTTGCTTCAATCTCATCAAATGTTGCATTCAGAGCAAAGTTGTGACCACGAGACTCTCCATATGTCTGTTAACATCAAAGAGAAAAATGGTAAAACAAAGGGAATGACTAAATGAATGTCGAAAAAAGTTTCAAAATTGCTCTTGAGCAATTCATTGCTTATTTTACAATTTTTATACTAATAATAATACTTATTTGGAAGAGGAGAACGGTCAAAGAATTAGTGAATCTGGAGAGAGATACTTATAGAACTAGTGTTCATGTATGTGCTTCGCACAGGGCATTGCTAGTCACACATGTCCAATAAGAAAGAACAATAAAAATCTACATTGAAGAAACCAAAAAGAAATACAGAGTACAATAGTTGGCAATCCAATATGCTTAGTCAAAAGATAACTAGAAACGACATCTTCATTCGGGTGATATGGTTGTTATGAAGGTTAGGCCAAATCAATGTGTTGTGTTTCAAAAGGGCCTTTCGACACTACAGGAATAAAAGAGAGTTATATTAATCGAGTAGTATTAAAGGTTTGATATTAACTGTTGGGCCCATATCTATCAGCTTAATCTTTTGGATCAGTGGTAAACAGAGCTCTGAATGGCCAAGGTCATGGGTTCTAACAGTCCCACCACTTTTAAATCAGTGGTAAAGTTGACGAGTAGCATCCAAAAAATCTAATTTATAGTTTCCAACAGTCCATCAAACCTCAAATGCAACAACTACTTACACACCGTTGTCCACAATGACTCTTTACGAAAATGGAAAATCATTTTGGGACAGAGGGAGGGAGCATAAAGCTTGTCAATCTACTAATCTCATGTTTTGAGCCCTCTTAATTAGGAACCTAGTTTTTCGATCCCAAGCAGATTTCTCTAGCAAAATATTCCTTCATAAGAATCCCCTTTAAGCCCTAACTGTGCTCATATA
This sequence comes from Adenophora triphylla var. japonica, assembly GCA_022495995.1. Lineage (NCBI taxonomy): Eukaryota > Viridiplantae > Streptophyta > Magnoliopsida > Asterales > Campanulaceae > Adenophora > Adenophora triphylla. The sequence goes on from JAFEMH010002794.1 coordinate 196,852, forward strand.
GATCAAACATAGAGCTAATGTCACTTCAATTCCAATTGATTCCTCAATTCCATGCTCCCAACCACAACAATTCATAAGATACTGCGTATTAAAATACGAACAAACTTAAATACGTAGATACGGAGTAGAGATAGGGAGAGAGAAAGAGAGGAACCTGATGACCGGTGATCTGATGAACAGCAGTGCGACAAATATCGCCGGATTTCTTACCGGGACAAACAGCATCAACGGACAATCCATAAGCCTGCATTGCTTGAAACGGAACCATCACCTGCAACAATCCAATCCAATCCAATTCAATACAATCACATCAGCAAAATTGTAAAATTCATGAAGTCCAAACACACACTACACAGAGAGAGAGAGAGAGAGAGAGAGAAATAGATTGAAGGAGAAGAAGAACCTCGTGGTCTTCCATGTAATCGCCGCATATAATCAGGACACGTCTCTGAGATTTGAGATTCGCCATTGGAATGCGCCGGAGTTTCGATGAACAGACTGAGCTTCAGTGAGCGGTGTAGATGTGCTTCCGATTGTATGGCTTTACATATAGGGGGCGATTTAGCGCACTTTGCGAAGTGCATTTTCCAATGCAAGTCACGTTAATTCATTTTCAAGTCAACAGCAGTATACTCTCTCAGTCCAATATGGCAAATTCTAAATACAGGGAGTTTAAAATACAGGGATCCCGGGAAATTACTAATTTGCCCCTTTATATACCAAAAAATTTTTTTTTTTTATCATTTCAAACACTCTCTCTCTCAGACTCTCCCTCTTCTCTGTGAACGAACGAGAGAAAGGCGATTTCAATCGACTCGCAACAACGGAAAAAGGAAAAATCGATAATGGTGAGAGTAAAAATCCCGGCGTCCCAACCCCGCCGCACTGGAGCCGACGCTACCGCCAAAGTAATCGTCGCCGGAGCGTCCTCTTCGACCGTGCCCGTAAAGAAGGTAAACTTAAACCTAATTTAATGGGACATCTCGAGTGAAACCACTCGAGATGAATCTCGAGTGGGTTTATACGAGATGTCTCGTATAAACCCACTCGAGATGCATCTCGAGTGGTTTCACTCGAGATGTCATCCCACTGTTGTTGTTGATTTGTGTTAGATTGTTTAAAATTGAATCCAAGTTTTGGCATAAGCTGGGTAGCAATGATGGCGGGTTTTAATGGGACATCTCGAGTGAAACCACTCGAGATGCATCTCGAGTGGGTTTATACGAGATGTCTCGTATAAACCCACTCGAGATTCATCTCGAGTGGTTTCACTCGAGATGTCATCCCATTGTTGTTGTTGATTTGTGTTAGATTGTTTAAAATTGAATCCAAGTTTTGGCATAAAGCTGGGTAGCAAATGAAGCTGGGTTTTAATGGGACATCTCGAGTGAAACCACTCGAGATGCATCTCGAGTGGGTTTATACGAGATGTCTCGTATAAACCCACTCGAGATGCATCTCGAGTGGTTTCACACGAGATGTCTCTAATGTATTGTCTCTCTCTTATTTGTGTTTTTTGTAGGCACGTGAACCTATGACCGTTTCGGCTAGAAAGAGGAAGGGCGATAAGCGTTTGGAGAGAGAAGAAAACCGGAGGAAGGCCCGGCACGAGGAGCCACACGGTGATGATGAGCGGGGAGGAGGAGGCGGCGGTCGATAGGGATAGTGGGGAGGAGGAGGAGGATAGTTCGATGGGGAGGAGGAGGAGGATAGTTACGATGGGGAGGAGGAGAGTGATAGTTACGGTGGTGGAGGTGGAGGTGGAGGTGGAGGTGGAGGTGGAGATGGAGATGATGATGATGGTGGAGGTGGAGGTGAGGAGGAGGTGGAGGAGGAGCGGGAGGAGGAGGAGGATATAGTAGAGCCTCCTGAACCGGCTGAGACATGGGAGGAGGCGGGGGTCGGAGTTGTGGCTATCGGGCGGGGACGGGGAGGAGCGGGGGTGTGGAGGGCGACCATCGCTGGCGGCTGAGAGGGACCACTGGTGGTGGCCCGAGAGGATGTTTCCTTGCTATACGGGTTCGGTGATCACCGAGCGGACAATTTGGAGTGACTCCATTAGTGAGTCATTAGTGACTTTCCCGAGACGAGGCGACGCATCTGGATAGGTAAGCTACTAATTAATGTGATATGTTTAAAATCTTGAAGTCATTTATACCACACACACACGTAAATATTCCTTTACTTATCCCATCTTTGCTTTTCTCGAGAATTGATTATATTTTTGTTTCGAATCAACGGGTTCGACCGTGATGCGCATCCATTTGCCGATAGAGCTGGCGGCCCCTCGTGGATGCGTCGGGCCTCCAGCCGGCTGCACGGTGCGGTCATTCGGAGGCCGAACCATGCGGCGCTACGGCATTTTGGAACGGTGGTCTCCTGAGACTAACTCGTTCCATATGCCTTGGGGAGATGACGATCACGCCGCATGACGTCTTTCATATCCTAGGTATGTTGTTGTTATATACTACACTCCGTCCCCACGACTTAGGATTTTGGTCAACTTGAGTTCACTTTGGACCGAGTAATTTAAACAAAAAAATAATTATCCAAATAAAATTCTAAAAATTGTTATTGTATCAAGCCTATATGAACCTGTCTACATTCATGTCGGCATTACTTGTTTATTTTTATAAATTCATCTCTTGTCTTGAAATGTTTATGTTCATTTTCATTTTACGGGTATCGGTGTGTAGGCCGACTGTTCGGTATCCAGGACCAGTGCTGACCTATCCAGGCATCCGTAGCCACCTCCGAGTTGATCGGCATGGGTACTCATTGAGGGAGGTCGAGCGCCTATTTACTCGGCGTAGAGGGCATGACGGATGCCCGGCGTGCGTCCGCGTATATCCCGCACCTATTGGGTTGCACGATGTTCGTGGACAAGAGCGAGATAAGGTGCCCGCGGCCTACCTTCCCTTTGCATGGATCTAGACGGCCTCCCCACTCTCTCTGGGGATCGGCCACTTTGGCATATATGTACCGAGAGTTGGGAAGGCGTCAGGCCGGATGCAACGAGATGGGCGGTTGTGCGGCTCTCCTAGAGGTACATCTTACTCCATTCACTTTCTTTTTCTTGTCTACTCCCCCCCCTCCTGTTATTAAATGTTGCATTTGAGTAGTTTTTAATACTTTTTACATACATATCGGGCTGGATATACGAGTACTTTCCGGGTTTTCGGCGGAGTTGACCCGCGGTGGCGGCGGGGCAGCCCAGAGAGCCCGTAGATGGTCTCGTGATGATTCGGGCTGGGGAGGTCGTTCGATCATCTTGTGCGGTATCGCCGCATTCTTGACGGGATGGGGGCGACGGTGTGAGTTATTCATATTAAAAGCATTATACGTTTTGTGTCCTTCCTTCCGATATTATGTTGACTTTGCCTAACAATGTCTACTCACAGGTTATTTGGACTCCTTATGGGGACCGGGTCGGACACGATCTTGCTGTTTCATACTACGGGGGTGTTATACGCTTACGTGACATCACCGAGGCGTATATGGCGATCGTGTGACCGAGCGGTTCGGGTACCAGAGAGGATCCCAGGCCCCCCCATGCTTGAGCGAGATATGCGTTTTGGCAAAGGGTCGAAGGGGTATCGAAGCATTATGGTGGTGACATAGATCGAGACTTGGGCGAGATTGGGTTGAGTTTGGCATGGCGGAGTTCGGGGCGATACCGTTGGGGGCCACTATTTACGGGAGATCATCCCGCGCTTTGTTCCTCACGTGACTCCGGATTATATGGCTTGGTTTCAGGCGAGGAGTCATATTCGGATAGCTAATCCGATACACGATCCCCGGTGACATTCCACCTCCCCCGCCTCCCAGGCGATGTTCCACCGCGGCTATGGTTGCGAGAGGCACGAGCTAGGCTGCGCCATTCTTGACGGATGAGAGGTTCCCGAGAAGGACGGCGAGCTACTCTTAGAGATCTACGAGATGTTAGGAGGTCCCACTTAGGATTTATTTGTTTGCTTCGGTTTGAACTTGTAGTGGACACCTTTTTAGATTGTTTTAGTTTTGTTGTTGATGTTGTGTTGTAACTCCACTTCCTTTAATATTTTGACCAATGTCATAAGCATGAAAAAGTCTTAAAATGTCATCTAGATCTTAGAAAAAATTTAAAAAAATAAAAAACCTATACGTGTACCACTTTCGGATGCTCGGGACATATTCCTTAAAACCACTAAAAAATGGGACATTTTTGTAACTCCACTTCCTTTAATATTTTGACCAATGTCATAAGCATGAAAAAGTCTTAAAATGCCATCTAGATCTTAGAAAAAATTTAAAAAAATAAAAAACCTATACGTGTACCACTTTCGGATGCTCGGGACATATTCCTTAAAACCCTAAAAAATGGGACATTTTTGTAACTCCACTTCCTTTAATATTTTGACCAATGTCATAAGCATGAAAAAGTCTTAAAATGTCATCTAGATCTTAGAAAAAATAAAAAAAATAAAAAACCTATACGTGTACCACTTTCGGATGCTCGGGACATATTCCTTAAAACCACTAAAAAATGGGACATTTTTGTAACTCCACTTCCTTTAATATTTTGACCAATGTCATAAGCATGAAAAAGTCTTAAAATGTCATCTAGATCTTATAAAAAATTTAAAAAAAAAATAAAAAACCTATACGTGTACCACTTTCAGATGCTCGGGACATATTCCTTAAAACCCTAAAAAATGGGACATTTTTGTAACTCCACTTCCTTTAATATTTTTACCAATGTCATAAGCATGAAAAAGTCTTAAAATGTCATCTAGATCTTAGAAAAAATTTAAAAAAATAAAAAACCTATACGTGTACCACTTTCGGATGCTCGGGACATATTCCTTAAAACCTAAAAAATGGGACATTTTTGTAACTCCACTTCCTTTAATATTTTGACCAATGTCATAAGCATGAAAAAGTCTTAAAATGTCATGTAGATCTTAGAAAAAATTTAAAAAAATAAAAAACCTATACGTGTACCACTTTCGGATGCTCGGGACATATTCCTTAAAACCACTAAAAAATGGGACATTTTTGTAACTCCACTTCCTTTAATATTTTGACCAATGTCATAAGCATGAAAAAGTCTTAAAATGTCATCTAGATCTTAGAAAAAATTTAAAAAAAAATAAAAAACCTATACGTGTACCACTTTCAGATGCTCGGGACATATTCCTTAAAACCCTAAAAAATGGGACATTTTTGTAACTCCACTTCCTTTAATATTTTGACCAATGTCATAAGCATGAAAAAGTCTTAAAATGTCATCTAGATCTTAGAAAAAATTTAAAAAAATAAAAAACCTATACGTGTACCACTTTCGGATGCTCGGGACATATTCCTTAAAACCACAAAAATGGGACATTTTTGTAACTCCACTTCCTTTAATATTTTGACCAATGTCATAAGCATGAAAAAGTCTTAAAATGTCATCTAGATCTTAGAAAAAATTTAAAAAAATAAAAAACCTATACGTGTACCACTTTCGGATGCTCGGGACATATTCCTTAAAACCCTAAAAAATGGGACATTTTTGTAACTCCACTTCCTTTAATATTTTGACCAATGTCATAAGCATGAAAAAGTCTTAAAATGTCATCTAGATCTTAGAAAAAATTTAAAAAAAAATAAAAAACCAGGGTTTATGGAAAATATGACATCTCGTGTATATTAACACGAGATATCTATATGAAATCTCGTGTATAACTACACGAGATGATATTTGAACATCTCGTGTAGACCTGCACGAGACGCGTCTAAATTTCCATACGTGTATCTCGGGTAGACTTACACGACATAAATCTCGTGTAAATGTACCCGAGATATGTCGTGTAAGTCTACCCGAGATGTAAGAGGACATCTCGGGTAGACTTACACGAGACGGGCAGGGGCAGCGATGGAACAAATTAGATCCCTGTATTTAAGATCCCTGTATATAAATATATCCGTCCAATATCACTCTTAAAAAAAAAAAAAAAAAAAAAAAGGCTAAACTAATATTTTGGTCACTGAACTAGCTCAATTTCCAATATCCACACTTAACTAATACTCCCTCCGACCCAGTCCACTTAGAATTTTTTGAAATGATACGGAAATTAAGAAAAAGATAAATGTTGTGAGTGTAATTTAAAAATAGAAGAGGGAATGAGTGGAGGGAATAGTAAATTATAATGGTGTTGTGAGTATTAAAATAATGTAGGAGAGAGAATGAGTGGAGAGAATAGTGATTTAAGGTTTCCATTTTGGGCCGTCCTAAGTCGGGTGGAACACCCAAAATGGCAAAAAGTCCTAAGTCGACCGGGATGGAGAGAGTATTTTTTTGATTGTTCTCAGTCAACTTTTCACTTTTTTCAATATCATCACTCCATCCAAAATATCTTAAAAACTTTAACAATAAGTTAGTCATGTGACTAACTTCAATTAGATTTTTAACAACATAGTTACCTTAATATGACGTGTGTGCTGACTAGGGATAATTAATTTATTTTATTTTTTATTAAATATGTACAGTATATTACGTTTTGAAACATAGATATGTATATTTATTTTATTTTTGAAACTTACCGTGTATGTATATTTTTAGAAGCTAAATACTAATTTAGTAAATACTATTAATATTTTAATAATTATTATAAATTTATTTATTTATTCCATGCTTCTAATTTTTTTGATGTTTGAAGAAAGAGTAGTATTAATTATTTTTAAAGTAGAAATGTGCATATTGCTTCAATAAAATAGAAATATGTATATTAAAAAAAACAATTTTGTCAACTTAAGTAAACTATGTAGTTAAAAATCTAACTTAAGTTAGTTATGTGAGGTCATGTCACTAAGTTTCATTAGGTTTTTAACAATATTTTTGATGGAGTGGTGACATTAGAAAAAGTGAAAAAGTTTAGTGAGGAGAATAAAAAAAATATTAGTTCAGTGAGGACATTGGAAAATGACCTATATTTTAGTGACCATAATATTAGTTTTGCCAAAAAAAAAAAAAAATCATGTTTGAGTTTTCCGTGTTACAAATTTCAAAATAAAATACTTTTTAATAATTTAAATAATGAGATTCACTGCAATTGTTAGAACAAAGTGAAAAATAAAACAATCATAATATGCACGTAAACGAACACAATGTCCACGAACGGAGAAAGAAAGAACAATATTATTAATATAAATAATCACTTATTACAACTTTTTTATTATATGCATGAATTCTTTATCACATTTGTGTAATTCTAATATAGAGAAATCTAATTAGACATAATTGAACTGCACAAATAAGCTAAAAAAAATTATACTTTCTCCGTCCCAAAATGTTTGTCACTGAACAGTATAAATCGAGATATGAACATGGACTTGTCCGAGTCAGGCACAAATGAATTATGCTATAAACATAATCCTTATATAAGTGCAAGATATTCCAATTACAAGTGCCGAGGAAGACCTTCCTCGTATGACGAGGTGCACCTCCTCGGCCACAACAATTATCAACTAGCTCTTCCTATCATTTTTCTTGTTCGGCCTTAGGCAGTGATAAATGACGAGGAGAGAAAAGTTCTTACATCGGCATACTTTCATATGACGAGGAGACAAAATTGTGCATCTTGGCATATTCACATGTCGGCAAATCATCAAATGACGAGGAAGCAGAATCACGCATCTCGGCTTACATGTCAATGCCGAGATAAGGAATTCATGCTCCTCGACTTTCCGGCTAGCAGATCGTATAATCATATTCAAACAAGGATTCAACAGTTATGATCCAATCAGGATTGTAACCACCTACATCAATTCAAGTCAAATAATGACTCCCTAACAGATATAATTCTCCTAGGATTATATCTTATCTCTTTACAAGTTCTATTCAACATGGATTCTATTAATTCATCCCTATAAATACAAGTCACATAGCACATATTTTGGTACGTTACTTTTTACAATACAGAAACTCTGTCCATTTAGTTTCTTAATCATAAATCGTGAACTTACTCTCACGCCGGAGGGCCGTTAGCCGGAGTCGCCCCGGCTTAGTTTACGTGTTTTCTCTTATTTTCAGGACTTGCAATCTCTGGAGCATCCGATCGCTTGAATTTGGGCTGATTTGACGATTTTGGCATCATCAATTGGTTCCATTGCCGGGAAATCGATTCAAACACCCTTTGTTTGGCCTGGAAAAAGTTCGCCTGAAGCCTGATTCTTGCCGGAATTGTTTTCTGATTTAACGGAAAATTCTGTTCCGCTTTGTTCTGTTTTCAATTTTGGCCGGTTTCTGCAGTTTAGCCGGAATTTGCCCAGATTTTCCTTGAAACAGGCGTTTTTGATCGGAAATCTTGGCGTTGTCAAATTGCAATTTGCAATCTTTTGTTTGCGTCAAATTTTGCTCCGAATTTGGCTGAAAATCGTGATTATTGTGAAATTCGCCTTATTGGTAATTTGTTTATTACAATTACTAATTTGCAATGGAAGACGGACAGTTTACAAGTGTTACTGCCGAGGAGCAGACTCAAGTGAACGGGGTCAACACTAATGCCGAGCTGCCTCCTCCTCCTCCTCCACCTCAGCCAGACGGACCACCTCCCCTCGCCATGACTCTTCGTTCTATGGGGCAACCAAATGCCGAGGGAGCAGGAGCTAACCTTCCTCGTCCTACTCGTCCTCGAGGGAAGAGGATTGGGAGGAAGATGACAAAGAATGCCGACGTCAGTCAAGCCGAGGGAACTCAACCCGTTGACCGACGCACTCTGCTACATAGACAAATGGAGACATTGCAAAGGATGTATGAGACACAAGCTGCTCTTTTGCAATTGGATCCTGACAATTCCATGGCTGAATTCATGCTGCCGTCGATGGGCAACCCTCGTGGAAGGGAGCAGGGTGAGCGACGAGGTCCTCCCCTCGACCTTGCTGTACCACCTAAGCAGGCCCTCCGAGAGTCCCCCCGTCCTCGGCATGACCATAAGAAGAAAGACCAGGTAGTTGACCTGAGAAGCCAGTTGAGTTCCAAGGAACAAGAAGTGAACTCACGGGACTTGAGGACGAGGCTCAGTTTGTCCAAGCGTTTATCTCCTCCTCGTCTCGTCATGGCACCTCGTCGTCCCAGGTCTCCTCGACCACATCGACCTCGCCATGATTCTCCTCGTCCTCGAAGGGATTCTCCCCGTCCTCGTCCTCGTGAATTTGCACGGCCGAGGACACCTGAACCATACAGAATGATACTTGGTGGCCAAGAGTTAGAACCGAGACGTGATAAAGCACCATCTAAACGACGCGACAGTCATCGAAATGACGGGGAGCACAGTAGGGTGAATGGTCACCCCAAGGATAAATCGACCCGTAGCTCCCAGCGAAGCACCCGCTCTAGCAGTGATAAGGGAGTGGAAACCAAACAATGGGAACTATTGAAACAGAGACTTGATGACATGGAGATGGGAAAGAAGGCTGATAATGATGACTTCGACTGGTCAACTCGTCCGTTCTCCTTGAGGATAACTGCTGCACCACCAAATCCTCACTTTAAGGTCCCGAACTTTGAAAAATACAACGGAACCACTGACGCGAAGGACCATGTGCAAAGTTTCGAACAAACCATGAACCTCCTCACTATAGCTGATGACATGCTCTGTAAAGCTTTCGCGAGCACCTTCTCCGGAACAGCCCTGACCTGGTTCCGTGAATTGAAAAAAGGTTGCATCGATAGCTGGAGAGGCATGAGGAGAATGTTTCTGAACCACTTTGCCACGGCTGGAAGGAGAAAGATGAAATTGACCGACCTTGCCAATATCGAACAAGGAAAGGGGGAAACCACCCTCAGTTATTACAACCGATTCTGCAAAATGGCAGACCAAGTGGTAGAAAGCCTCACTGACAGGGAGGTTATTGTTTGTTTTAACTCCGGATTAAAATCCGGCCCCCTCATCTACGAACTCTCCGCCCGAGAACCTAAGTCCAAGTCTGAATTGTACCAAGTGGCTTACGCCATTGCAATGACTGAGGATAAAAGCAAGAAAAGGGGATCCGACAAGGCGGAACCAGAGGCAGCCAGCTGTGATGTACCCGATTTTTTGAAATCAAACGGAGTCGCCACGCCATTTTAATTTTGAGGGCCAAAACTTTGAAAAATGCCCGAGATCAATAGATTCGAGTTCGGAGGTCACGTTACGCGCCGGGAAGGACGTTAGTGTGCACCCGGAACGCCTCGTAAAAACGAGTCTTCCAAACATTCAAAATCCTTTGTTGTGTGTGTGTGTGTGTGTGTTTTGGCCAAAATAAGTTGAAACTGAGGTAAGTAAAAATTGGGAACTCTTTTTAAGGCTTTAAACTGATCCCATGATTTTTTGGGTGATTTTTGGGTTGAGATTTGGAACTCAAAAGATTTTTGGAAGTTGAAAACCATTTCTGCCAGAATGAAAAAAGCAGTTGACCCTTGACTTTGAAATGGACTTTAGGGCTTGAAAACTCCAGAATCTGGGAAAAGTCCGGGAATGAAAAATGTTCAAAGAACCTTAAAAAAGGTTTCTGTAAAAGAACTCTTCATTTTGGAGATGATTTGAGGGGTAAAAACCTTCTGGAAATCTCAGATCTGAAATCTGGATTTCCAGAAGCTGATGAACTGACCTTTAAAAGAAAATTTTAAAAAAGGAGTTTTACTCACACAAAAAATAAAGTAAAAATATGTATGGAAAGATCTGGATTTTGGCTACAAAAAGTATTTTGTAGTCAACACCAAATTCCAAGTTTATCTATGTCCAAAAAATTAGACCATGGACTGAGGTCTGAGAAAATTGCTACTGGACAGCAACTTCTCAAGAAAGAAAATATGATTTTAAAGGGGGTTTTGCATCCATGCTTGTCCCCATTTCCCTAGGTTTTGATTAGTGATCACTTGAAATTTTAGTGGTGAATCAACTATATCAAACCATCCTTGGGGTACATTAGGACTAAGCACTTCATTTGCTTGGGAAGGGGAATTTTATCCTTTGAAAATGAGATTTGATGTATGAAAATGATTTTTAGGGTTTTGAAAATGTGTTTTCTTTGCAAGAAAGTAAGAACACTTTGAAAATAATGTAGATCCTTGTAGAAGATCATCCATGGAGATGAACTTCCATGGTGATCTTCTTGGATCTAAAGCAAGAAGATGAATAAACTACATTTTGTAGCTTGAAAATGCATGCACGGATGAATTTTAGGGTAAGGAGAGGGAGGTTATACCTATCTTCCTTGTGTTTTGTGTTTGAAGGCTTGAATGTGAGAGTGTTTAAGGCTTGAATATGAGAGTGTTTGAGGGTGTTTAGGGTTGATGATTTGAGTTGGTTAAAGAGAAAACAAGTAGATAACAATGAAGTCCTCTATGTTTTCTCTCTAATCCTCCTCCTATAGGGTGATTTGGGCTTGGATTGGTGTATGTATGAGAGTATGTATGAGACTGATTTGAAGTGTTTATGAGTGAGTGAGATTTGGGAAAGATTGGAGAGAAAATGGTGGCAATCTAAGGATTCCCACTGTTTTCTCTCTATATTTCGCCAGAGTTTCGTTCTTTGTGATCAAATTGTGTTGTGTAGGCGAGAGAGGAGGGTTCAATTTATAGGCCACTCGGGAGATGCAAAGATGTCCGCGCGGAGGGTATTGTAGACGTGCACAGTGCATTAAATCTTTGCTCCAGGCTTTGAACAGGAAGAATATTATTCAAAAATTTCCAGCAGTTTGTTTTTCAACTTGCCTAATTCGGATTTTTCCAATTTCTTTTGCTTTTTGAGATTCTTTTCTTGGTTTAACTTTAAATGGCAATGCCCACTTTACCCTTGCTTTGTTAGAAAGGTTAGGGTTTGTTAGAAATGTTAGAAATGTTAAAACTCTCGTTAATTTTCTAACGAAAGTACTAACGGCTCAAATTGGAGCACTTACAGTAGCCCCTCGGCGACGGTGCTTTCGAAGGAAGCGGGGTCGTCGATAAGAGTAAGGCTCCATATTTGGCGGGATGATCAGGTGATCGAGTGGCTGAACCTAGCGATAGGCTACCTACGTATCCCTAGTGGGAATCAAGCCGACCGTAGTTCGGGTCTTTGACCCTGGAGATGATGGCGTTTTAGGTGCCTCGAACCTGATGAGCGAGTTCTGCAGTCGGTTAATGGAAAGAAACTCTGCTGGGGATAAGAGATGACCATTTTGATCGGAGTGCTATCCGCTCTGCTGGGGATAAGAATGACCATTTTCGGTCTGATGGCTGGAGTTGTATATCCGTTCTGCTGGGGATAGGAATGACCATTTTGGTCTGGTGGCTGAACCTAATGATAGGCTACCTACGTATCCTTAAGAGGAATCAAGCCAGTCGTAGTTCGGGTCTTTCGACTATCTTTAGTCGTCGACCCTAAGATTTGACTATTTTTGGGAAGTCACCCTATTACTTGACTATTTTTGGGAAGTCGCCCTACGACTATTTTTGGGAAGTCACCCTAAGGTTTTGACTGTTTTGGGGAAGTCACCCTAAGATTTGACTATTTTTGGGAAGTCGCCCTAAGGTTTTGACTGTTTTGGGGAAGTCACCCTATGGTTTGACTATTTTTGGGAAGTCGCCCTATGGTTTGACTATTTTTTGGGAAGTCACCCTATGGTTTGACTATTTTTTGGGAAGTCACCCTATGATCTGACTATTTTGGGGAAGTCGCCCTACGACTATTTTTGGGAAGTCACCCTATAGTCTGACTGTTTTGGGGAAGTCACCCTATGATTTGACTATTTCTGGGAAGTCACCCTAAGGGATGATTGCGATTTATCGCTTTCCTCGTGTTGTGTGTGATAGCATTTTAGGTGCCTCAAACCTTGATGATGGCGTCTTAGGTGCCTCGAACCTCGGTGATGGCGTCTCAGGTGCCTCGAACCTTGATGATGGCGTCTTAGGTGCCTCGAACCTTGATGATGGCGTCTTAGGTGCCTCGAACCTTGATGATGGCGTCTTAGGTGCCTCGAACCTCGATGATGGCGTTTTAGGATAGATGGTCCTCTAGTGGACTTCACTTGAAGGGATCGGTTTTACGTCTGCTGCCGAAGGAAAGGATGACCGTGCTGGTCGAGTGGCTGGACCTAATGATAGGCTACCTACGTATCCTTAAGAGGGAATCAAGCCGGTCGTAGTTCGAAAATAGCTGGGGATGGTCTTTGATGGTTTGACGGTATTTGAGGTTTGACTATTTTTTTGGGAAGTCGCCCTAAGATTTGATGATAATGTTCTTTTAGAAAAGTAGTTGATTAAGATATGCTTTCATACTGTGATGTGCTTACTGTAGGCGAGGCTACGGCGATGTTGATGAAGAGTTGTTAGGTTGCCGATTCGTGGGACGGTTTACGCCGACGATTTCTTTGTCTTTGGAGGCATTTTGACTGAAGGAGGAGTTTGGTTGAGTGCGTATCTTCTTTGGTGATCGTCAAACTTGTAGAGGTTTTGAGCTTGTCTTCACATTGGGACTTCTTGCTTTTGAGAACTTGGTGTCTCTAATCGCATTGTATTTGAGAACTTGGCGTCCCCGACCGATTTGTATTTGAGAACTTGGCGTCCACGACCGATTTGTATTGGAGAACTTGGCGTCTCGACCGTGCGTATTTGAGACCTTGGTATCTTTGACCGATTTGCATTTTGAGAACTTGGCGTCTCCGACCGTCTTGTATTGGAGAGCTTGGCGTCACGACCGATTTGTATTGGAGAGCTTGGCGTCCTTGACCGATTTGACTTGGCGTCCTTGACTGATTTGTATTGGAGGACTTGGCGTCCTTGACCGATTTGCGTTTTGAGAACTTGGCGTCTCGGCCGATTTGTATTGGAGAACTTGGCGTCCTTGACACGATTGTATTGGAGAGCTTGGCGTCTCGACCGGATTGTATTGGAGAACTTGGCGTCTCGGCCGGATTGTATTGGAGAGCTTGGCGTCTCGACCGGATTGTATTGGAGAACTTGGCGTCTCGACCGAATTGTATTGGAGAACTTGGCGTCCACGGCCGAATTGTATTGGAGAGCTTGGCGTCACGACCGATTTGTAGACACCGGAGGCGGTCTTCATATGTTTGTGGATGTTGGGAATTTGTTTTCATCCATTTGAGGTCGTCTTTGGTGAAGATCATCCTTGCCGAAAAGGGGATTACGTTTGAATTCCTGCATTTGTTAGTGAAGAGGAAGATGCATATATGGCATTCATGATGGCGGATGCATGCATAGAACCAAAAATGATTATGAGATGATGCGTTTATTTGCTTTCGAAGATGCACTTGGCCTAAGCTTTTGGCGGGAAATTACGATTTATGATTTTCAATCACTTAGGATTTTTCCTATTGATTCAAGTTTTGTGCATGCTACATGAGCCACAGGGAGATTTTTGTGGGGATGCATGGTGATGAGAGGGGATATATGTGTTGTTGACTATTTGGGACAAGCTTTGAGTGGTGGGGTGATATCCTTTAGTCGCGGACTGAATTGCATGTTATTGATGAGGTCAATTTTGATCTTGGGATGAAGTTGGATTTGATCCCGGGTCTCGATTGAAATTTCTTTTCGCTCGGACATTTGAAGGCGACGGCGACGGGCTCTAGAATCAAAGCATGTTGACATGAATGAACCCTCTTTTGCTTGGGTTAGTTGTGATTTGACGAAATGCGATATGAGGAGATTCCCAATTCTCAACTTTTGATGATGCGGGGAGTTGCCATATGCCAAGTTCTAAAGGCGAAACTCCAAGACGGTTGTTGAGGTGACCAGACCTTTCTTCGAAGATAGGTGTGACTTGATAAAGCCCCATTCCATGGAAAAGACATGGTGAAAACCACGGAATCTTTCTCTGAATGATTTGATGAAGCCCCGGAGTTTGACAAAGCGTCACTACGAGAGGTCCGAGTTAAAGGTTTGGCCCGACATGCGATGAAGTACCGAGCCAATCGATCAACGTGAGAGCCTTCAAGGTGAAGTTGTCATGAAGGGAGAAACCCATCTTTGATACCGACTATGAAACTAGAATCCTTTCTTCGAAGAGTGTCTTCCATATAGGAAGCTGTTAGCCATAGTGGCACTTGGCTTGTTCGTGGCTTTAATCATATTCACCCTACTTTTTTAGGGAATGGATTATTGGCTTGTATTAGGTCCTTGGGGTCCCCTTTTCGATCGGTTCTCACACCTTGCCCTTTTCGGGAGTCGTGTTGGAGGTGGAAGAAACCCGGTATCCGTAAGCTTGAGTGCGACAACTCGGCTGGCGATTGTAAGCCCTCTCAAATTTAGCCCGGAATTGATCATTGCCGTAGATCCGGATAGGGAAATTGCTAAGTGAGGCCCTCGAGATGTGTTTTCGGGCGTGGCGAAAGATGTCTAGTTGTTCCTCTTCAAAAGGAGGAGTTGCCATCTTGCTTGTAAAAGTCCACGATGTTCTCGTCGGGGCCATTTGCATTGTTGTCTGCGAGTCAAATATATTTGCTTCCCACTCCAAGTTAGCTAGTAATGTCTGGTCCCATGTAGCCACTGGCCTCGGATTTTAAGCGGAAGAACCATTTTAGAGCACTTTGGACTTCAAAGAGAGATCGAAATAGTCGGCCAAGCTGGCGATTGGCGCCCCTTTTGACCTTCATTGCCAAGGTATACGTGTCCGAGATGGGTTTTCGGGCATGCGGTGCCATCAAAGAGATCCAAATTAGGCATCACGAATTTGTGGGGAACAAAGGAGTCGGGTTCGTTGGTCGGAAAGCGAGACTTCTTAACGGTCAATTCGGCAATCTGTGCTTTCATTTCCTTGTGTCGTTCCACGAACCAAGCCAAATGAGGGTCTTGTGGTGGAACCATGGCATTCAAACCAGCGGCCCGAGCTAGAGAGAGGAGCTACCACCGGCGCGACAGGTGGAGGGAACGGCCGATCCGGGACATAGGTAAAATCCTGTCCTTGGCCCGAATCACCAGGAGCATGAGTAGGAGCCTGGGCATGGGATAGAACCTTGCGGCTTGTTGTTGACTTTCAACCGGCGAGAGGGCGAGCGAGCTTGACGTAGGCTGGGTAACTCGGATTTCCGGAGTGAGGCCCATAAGTAGGCTTAAGTGCGGGGCTGCTTGTCCACGATTGTTGAATTGCATAGGCGAAGGTGCATGACCGGGGAATGCTGCGGTCTGGTGGTCCCGATGGCGGGATGGAGGCTTGGTAACCCATCGAAGCTTTGAGTGAGGAATGGATTTGTGAAAAGCTGTGTGAGGAGCGGGCGAGCTAGCGTCATTACGAGGAAGGGCTTACATTGCCACTAGACCAGGCTGGAAGCATTCCAAGCGATTCTTTGCGGAGGCCACGATAGATTGGTTCCAAAGCGAGGTGGGATTCCAATTTCTTTGTGGTATTCGAGGTAACCCCAACCATGAGAAGACATTCCGTGCGGATTTTGCCCCCGCCGAGGAGCCGTGAACCGATCGGTCACGTTAGACTGCATGGGTCCGGTGAGTACGTATTTGGGGTTTCTTTGTCCCGTTGAGACGGTCATGAAGGGATCTTATGAGGCTTGTGCGGTGCGGGGATTGGATATCTTGAAGCTGGGTTGCTTTGTCGAGGCATTTCAAACCGATGTAACCGAGAAGCTCTGGCGATGCATGCCGAAGCTAGCCGAGGCATACCAAACCTGTGACATACCGAGCCGACCCGACGCTTTGAGGCATACCATACCGGCCCAAATCGGATGAAGTCAATTTGTTTCTCCAAACAGCGTCCCAGGCGAGCTGTGAATGTATATCAAACCAGAAATTTGAAAGGATGGGCGATTCGCGAGTTGAGAAGAGTGTGAGGAAGGTGGTGGTAGTCTATGCGGCCAAGATAGGGATGGGGATCCTTTTCCTCTTCTACCATGAAAGTTCCATCGGGGTTGAGGGCAATCGTCAAACCAAAATTCCTGACATCTTCCAAGGACGAACATCGAAACCTCATTCGATTGGCACAGGAGTTTTATGGACTCGGGTTCCAATATTAGTCATAGGAATATGATGAATTTACGGTCTTGGTTAAAATTCCTTCCTCGTCCTTGGACATCAAAGAAGCGCACTTGACTAGCCCATGACCAACATGGCGATCAAATCTCATCTTGCTTGGTGGAGCCTTGGTACGAAGAGATGTATTTGCGAAGTCTTGATTCGGAAGAAGTGACTTGGCAAAGCCTCGGTTTCATGACTGTGAATCGACACAATTAGAGAGGCTTCAACCCTGGTAGGCACCGCAGACCGATGCGAACGGAGACCCAACCCATCTTGTAGCAAAGTGAAGAACCAACGTTCTTGAATTATCATGTAGCAAAAGAGGCAACCCATCCTTCTATATTTACTTTATTATTTTCTTTATTCAATTAGTCAACCGAAAGAAAAGACAATTTAGAAATGTATACTGCAGGGCGTATTTTCGAAAAGTGGGGACGAATCCCGATTTGTATTATTTGATGGCCTCATTTGACGAAGGCACAAAAGAACTCGCTTTGGGTTTGATTCTTTTGAGAGAGCATAAGAATAGAAAGGTTTGTAAAAGTGTATGGAAGCCCTGGCGACGAGAAAATTAGTGTTTAGCTCTATTTTTCCTATAATGTAGAAAAAGAAGACTTGTCGAGACATCGAAAACATGTTTTATTCAAAATGATCACAAGATTGCTTAAAACCCTTTATTAATGTTCGGGTTATTCAACCCCTAATCTCGATATGAACAAACATTTTGATTAATCATGAGGAGAAAGTCAAGCGATACCAAGAGTCGAAGTTGGCGAATGGTGAAGAGGGATCGTGTATAGGAGAGGCTATTGGTGAGGCCGGATTTTACGGGATTTGAATGTGTTTATGACCGGACCATTTACGGTTGCCTACGTTCCCCTCATTGTGAGGAGCTCGGGTCGTCGTAGTTCGGGTCTGAACCGTGTTTGGCTTTAGAAAAGGGGTATGAACATTTGTGGTACTTTTGGTGAAAAGGCTCGGATAGGAAGTTTGGATGATAAGGTGCGGGCCTTGAGGTGATTCCTTGACAAGTCATTTTGAGCGATTCCGTTGCTTCTTCATCGTCGTCCTTCATCGGGGAGAAAGATTTTGGATGCGGCTTAAGGGCTTATGATATGTTTTTGCCGTTGCTTTAAGCTTGCTCCCTTGTTGTCGACAACTTCCGTTCTTCGGGCTTTAATTTTGCCCATATGTCAAACCTTCGATCGGCGGTGCTAGGTCCTTGGCCTCATTTTTTGAAGCTTTTGTTTTTTTGAAGCTTTTTTTTGAAGTTGTTGTTTTTTTTTGAAGCTTTTGTTTTTTTTTTGAAGCTTTTTTTTTTTTGAAGCTTTTGTTTTTTTTTTTAAGCTTTTTTTTTTTTTTTTTTTGAAGCTTTTGTTTTTTTTTTTTTTTTTTTTGAAGCTTTTGAAGGACGAAGGCAAGCTTCTACTTGAACTTTCTTGATGCATGGGGGCGGAGGCAAGCCCCTCGTTTTTTTCGATATGGGGTCGATCTCCCGTCTTGAGTGACCTTTTGTTGTCCCTTGATGTTTCCGCCTTCGTTGACTTGATCAAGGTGATGATGGGGATATGTTTTGGAAAGTGTATGGCTTGATGGAGGCCTTTGTGAGGTGAGGAAAGTGTATAGGGAGGGCATTAGTTGACTTTCTCGCACCAATTAATTAAAATCTTAATCATTTCCAGAGATTATTTGTTGAGCGATGCGAGTGATCATTTAAAATAAAACCATTTCATTAAATGTAATGTAGGTGTGCAAATAATGTCTCAAGTCTAGCGAGAAAAGAAAAAGACTCTTTTATAGAAAACTTAAGATTAACTACAATGTTCAAGGAGGACTTGATTGAACGAAGAAAGTACTAGAACCTACGAAGGTTGACTAAAAGACTGTTTTAATATTAAAGGATGGGTAGCCCCTAGTCTAGCTACTCTTTGTTGTTGAATTTGCCAAGGACGCTTGAGCTTTCCATCTTTACGGTAACTTCGATTCCATTACTGCGGACCGAGGCGGTGATCGATTACGATGCCCATGATACTTGGTGGGAGTGGAGGGTTTGAGGCCATGGAGCGGCGGGGCGAGCACAAGTTGTCCAAAGAAACGGGTCGGAAAAGTCACGGGGACGAACTTTGTCGGCGAGCATATTGATGGAAGGAAGTGAACTGAGAGGACCTTGAGGGGTATTGGGCTCTGTTTGGGAGGATTCGGCGATGCGCTGGTTGTTTTTAGTGAAAGGGGTGATACTAGGCGGTGTGTCTTCGGGCCTTTCTCAAGCTTGGAACCTGGCATTAGACAAGTGTGCTCAGGGCGAGTTGTCCTATCGGATTCTCTCACTTCGGGCACTTGAATTTTGCGCGACAGAATCATTTCTTTGCACAGTTCGACATCTTGGGTCAAAGGAGTGCTAGTACTTATCATAAGATCAAGCTTCTCCTGCATTTGTTTCACTTGCTCTATCAATATTGCCACATGGGGATCAACGGAAATATTCGAGTTCTTGGAATTCGCAACAAGACTCTTATCATCGAGAGGAAACACGGCCGCAGAGTGGTGGCGACGGGTGAATTCACTAAGTCCGGTAGACGACAACGGAAAACTTGTGGCATCCGGATTTTCTTTTAGCAACTCATGATCGCATTCGGGTGGGTGTAGAGGCTTGAACATAGCCACATAGCTCAAAGCGATTATGTGAAGGCTGGAGCATAAACCTGGCGGTATTGCGAAATTGAGGAACAGGTGTGATGGAGCCCAACTCGTTACGAGGAGGCGAGGGCGATGGAGCCCTAATGGCCTGAGTCTTTGGAAAGGGTGAAGAGGAATTGTCCTTGGCAAGGGATCATATGTGGATGGAGGGAGGTGTTGGCCGTGGGATGGAGAGTTATAGGATGAAGGGACCGAAATCACTGTTTACGAAGTCTCATCTTCGACCATGACCGAGGAACCATTCGCCTCAGCATACACGAACTCCATGGCGGCGGAGAGCATTGATGAGCGAGGTCATTGTTCTTCATGAATCTTATGGGCGTTTTCTAAAGCCGGGACTAACTCTTCCTTCCTAATCATCGGATTTCTTGTATCCTTACGCTTTACGCCAAATCTGCCATCGGATCATTATCATCCCATTTAACCTTGGCGTCGATCGTGAACTTATCGGAGGCGAGAGTTCAAAGCATTTCACCAAATCCGGCTTTGCCATGGCCACATGCTTGTTGCGGTCAAACCATCCATTCTCAACATTTGTTGCGACTAAATCATACGGCTTGTCGAGTACATTGAATTCACGAGTTTGAATCATAAAATTCAATCATGTTTACATTCGCGTTGTTTGGGAAATGATCATTGGCGGGGTTGAGATCACCGAGGCGCTCGAGTTTGCCCTTCTTAATTAATCCACTGAATCGCCTTTCTCAAAGTTGTACGGTTGTCGGTCGTATGACCGTGATGCTGATGGAAAGCACAATGCTTAGTGGTGTCAAAAGGGATTTTGGGATCCTTGGGTTGATAGTTTCTCATGGGTTCGAGGAGACCCTGCTCTAGCAAGCTATTTAAAACTTTGCTTAAGGGAACACCCAAATCCTCGGGATTCGAGATTTGGTCATTGACTTGGTCACCATTACGAACGGGGTTTGCCGGTTTTGGTCCATTGGGGCGCTCGAAGCTTGCCCGTTTCGATTAACCTTTGAACCGCTCTCTTCAAGACTATGCGGTTGTCGGTCGTGTGGCCATAATGATCATGGAAGGCGCAGTGCTTACTCATGTCGAGAGGTGCATTTGAGCTCCTTGGATGGTAGTCCTTGAGAGGCTCCAAAAGGCCTACCCTTACTAAGCCCTTGAAAATTAAGCCCATGGGCATCCCAAGATCATCAAAACGTTCTCGTTGCCTTAAAGGACCACCATTTCTTGGTTGCTTTTGGGGGCCGTCAATTGTAAACAATGCCTTCTTTCCTTTACCGGATGTCGGAGCCGTGTTGGAAGGGTAAGGTTTATAGCGGCGAGACATGTTCAGACTCGTAGTCTTTTCCCGTGCACGAACCCTTTTGATGTAATCATCAATGTAATCGTCGAGATTCGACCTTTTGTAAACTTCATTCGTGTCGAGATACACAAGATTGATATGGTGAGATGGCCCGAGTCGAGCGATCGTCGATACTCTCGTTGCTAGGCTTTTCTTGTACCTTCTTAATTGGTTCTACCAATAATCCATTGGACGAGTCAATAGGAACATTAGGATTGCATGACCCCGCCACAAGATTGGCATTAGCAAACGAAACCACGGTAGGAAGTACTCTGGTGGGAGGAATGACGATCCCGAGCATTAAAAGCGTGGCCGTAATCTTCCTCATAAGGCACAGCGATTGCCGAAGATGAAGATATATGGCTCGTAATGGGTGGATACCGGGGAGCGGTGAGTGCGGATCCGGAAAGGCTGCTGAAAACATGAGGTTTGAGGCATCGTAACGGTAGGATTGAATGTGTCTTGACCGCACCGAGGAACATGGCTGCAAAGGGAAATGTGTATACGTACTTGATGAGCGAGCGGCTTGCGTAACGGCCGGGTGGAGAATTTGATGAGTAGCATTTGACCTTGTCGGACTTCCCAACCGGAGGGCGGGGTAGAGCGATGAAGTGGTGATAAAAGCACAGTGGCCCACGTGATCTTGCGGTATCATAGGGGCCGGTGTGCTTTGAGAATTGGAGGAAGCAAGGCGGCCCCCTCGAACCATGGAGCACGAGAAAGCGAACTATCCCATTCCGAGATGGTGACCCGAGCCGATGAAGCGGTGAAGTAGTAACCGGCCGCTTCAGTGATGACCCGAACCGGGTGATGTTGTGAAGTAGTAAACCGACCCCTTCCAAGCTGCGGGCGAAAGCCAACCGACTCAATCTGGTGGTGAGACACGAGAGGCACGGGGGCAAGTTGACCTAGATCGGGCTGTCGAGGAGTATCGAGCGCATGGCCGAGATGTCTTGGCCCGACCAATTCCGGATTGATGGCCGGGCCGAGGCGAGGTTTTGGGTAGCGAAGCGGCCCATTCCAGGCGGATTGAAACCCAAAGGTGAAAACTGGGAGGTGCCGGGGGGAAATTGACCAAGATCAATACGATGGGGCCGAGAGGCAGGCTGAGTGATAGGCTTGGGGATGCTTGGACCGTTAGTAGTTCCACACGAAAGGGGACAAGGCATTTGATGGTAGTTGGCATGCCCGGGAGGGTAATTAGCTCCAATCTTCGCATCAACCGTAAAGGTTCCATTAGGGTGGTGAACAATTGCTAGCCCACAGGTTACGATACTTTCCAATAAGCGGCGATCTGAGCCTCTTGATTTTGTCTTATCTGTTCCAATATCGATTCCACTGTTCGGCATTTTGCGGATTTTCGGGGTGTGGAGTTGTACGTCCCCCACCGTTCTCCTACGAGTTGGTCATTACGAAACTTTGAGCTGAAGCGAAGGAGGAAACCGATGAAGTATCGACTTCGGAATGGCGAGTGAACAAACGATGACCCGGGGTCTCGATCCAAACTTTGCTTCTTGTGGAAGGCACAAAAGGGTGTGGTTCGGACTCGGGAAGCGAAACGAGGTTGGTGTTTGGGCTTAGGGCTCATGCAACATGCGATTATTTGTTCTTGTTTACTTAAAACATGTTTTATTAACCTAATCGGTTGGAAAAGATTGCTCTTCTTTTCGCGAACTACTCGATTCTGGATCGGTGGGCCCCGTCACTACGTCTATAAGCCCCTCGTATTCCACCCGTATTTCGACCTCCCGGGGTGGACGGCCCGGGCGAGGTCCTATAGGGCAAGCGGGTCCCATCGACCGAAAGAAAACGATCCTAAAAGTCGGCGGGTAATCGAGTCTTAACGAGCATTCGATGTAAATTACGGACAAAGGCGACGTCGAAAGTCAAGATCATGTCAGGGGCTCGACGAAAAGTCGGCATGGTTTGGGCGATAAGCGTCCACAATCGATCTTGACTTGTCGTCGGTTAAGCCGTAATTAGGCATGGAATAATCATTAATCCTTGATGACTCGGTGTCAATCTTTGGGAGTCACCGTATAATTTGTGCCGGTCGAGCCGAAGTCAAGGCGCCGGTCAATATCTTGGTCAAAGTCTGCGGCGGAAAACCGGCGAGAACTTCGGCGATTAGGGTCCCGAAAGATATTGAGTCGGTATGCCGACAAAGGCTTGAAAGGAAAGGTCTATACACGAGACGGGGCATGACACGAGACCCGGACTAAAAACCAACCGGGTCTCGGACAAAGTGTGTCACGGACAAGTGCATAGTCGACACGAGGCTCCTATGGGATGTTTGGGTAGTCACAGTGCTCATCAGAGAGGCGTAATAAGACCAAACGGACCGCGACAAGGATTTCCCGGGTTAGGGACGTAGTGTGCGGTGTAAGGTCACGTGCGCGTAGTGTGCAAGCGATCTATCTTCTTTTACGAGAAAAATAGAAATTTTTATGTGTCTTAAAAAGGCATGATGCATGATTTTTTTTTGAATTTTTTTTTTTTTGAAATTTTTTTTTGAAAATTTTATGAACACATAAGCACATAAGCACAAAAATTCCGACAGTTAGGGACATTATTCCGACAGTCAAAATTTTGACTTTTCCGAGGCGGCAAAAAACAAACACGAAAACTGTGCAGAAATCAACACACACAAAGCAAAGGATTTTCAAATGTTGAGACGGAAGCTTGACCCTCAAAAAGCTTTTCTCTTTTTTTTTGAAAATAATAATACCGGTACGTGGGATTGTTAGACCACAATTTATCCCCGACTCGTGTTAGGAGGCGATAACGGGAAGTTTAATGGTTTTCACCAATATACCAAGTATCATTTTTTTTTTAGAAAAAGCTTAAATCCCCAGCGGAGTCGCCACTGTGATGTACCCGATTTTTTGAAATCAAACAGAGTCGCCACGCCATTTTAATTTTGAGGGCCAAAACTTTGAAAAATGCCCGAGATCAAGAGATTCGAGTTCGGAGGTCACGTTACGCGCCGGGAAGGACGTTAGTGTGCACCCGGAACGCCTCGTAAAAACGAGTCTTCCAAACATTCAAAATCATTTGTTGTGTGTGTGTGTGTGTGTGTGTTTTGGCCAAAATAAGTTGAAACTGAGGTAAGTAAAAATTGGGAACTCTTTTTAAGGCTTTAAACTGATCCCATGATTTTTTGGGTGATTTTCGGGTTGAGATTTGGAACTCAAAAGATTTTTGGAAGTTGAAAACCATTTCTGCCAGAATGAAAAAAGCAGTTGACCCTTGACTTTAAAATGGACTTTAGGGCTTGAAAACTCCAGAATCTGGGAAAAGTCCGGGAATGAAAAATGTTCAAAGCAACTTAAAAAAGGTTTCTGTAAAAGAACTTTTCATTTTGGAGATGATTTGAGGGGTCAAAACCTTCTGGAAATCTCAGATCTGAAATCTGGATTTCCAGAAGCTGATGAACTGACCTTTAAAGAAAATTTGAAAAAAGGAGTTTTACTCACACAAAAAATAAAGTAAAAATATGTATGGAAAGATCTGGATTTTGGCTACAAAAAGTATTTTGTAGTCAACACCAAATTCCAAGTTTATCTATGTCCAAAAAATTAGACCATGGACTGAGGTCTGAGAAAATTGCTACTGGACAGCAACTTCTCAAGAAAGAAAATATGATTTTAAAGGGGGTTTTGCATCCATGCTTGTCCCCATTTCCCTAGGTTTTGATTAGTGATCACTTGACATTTTAGTGGTGAATCAACTATATCAAACCATACTTGGGGTACATTAGGACTAAGCACTTCATTTGCTTGGGAAGGAGAATTTTATCCTTTGAAAATGAGATTTGATGTATGAAACTGATTTTTAGGGTTTTGAAAATGTGTTTTCTTTGCAAGAAAGTAAGAACACTTTGAAAATAATGTAGATCCTTGTAGAAGATCATCCATGGAGATAAACTTCCATGGTGATCTTCTTGGATCTAAAGCAAGAAGATGAATAAACTACATTTTGTAGCTTGAAAATGCATGCACGGATGAATTTTAGGGTAAGGAGAGGGAGGTTATACCTATCTTCCTTGTGTTTTGTGTTTGAAGGCTTGAATGTGAGAGTGTTTAAGGCTTGAATATGAGAGTGTTTGAGGGTGTTTAGGGTTGATGATTTGAGTTGGTTAAAGAGAAAACAAGTAGATAACAATGAAGTCCTCTATGTTTTCTCTCTAATCCTCCTCCTATAGGGTGATTTGGGCTTGGATTGGTGTATGTATGAGAGTATGTATGAGAGTGATTTGAAGTGTTTGTGAGTGAGTGAGATTTGGGAAAGATTGGAGAGAAAATGGTGGCAATCTAAGGATTCCCACTATTTTCTCTCTATATTTCGCCAGAGTTTCGTTCTTTGTGATCAAATTGTGTTGTGTAGGCGAGAGAGGAGGGTTCAATTTATAGGCCACAGGGAGATGCAAAGATGTCCGCGCGGAGGTATGATTGTAGACGTGCCTGGTGCATTAAATGCTGCTCCAGGCTTTGAACAGGAAGAATATTATTCAAAAATTTCCAGCAGTTTGTTTTTCAACTTGCCTAATTCGGATTTTTCCAATTTCTTTTGCTTTTTGAGATTCTTTTCTTGGTTTAACTTTAAATGGCAATGCCCACTTTACCCTTGCTTTGTTAGAAAGGTTAGGGTTTGTTAGAAATGTTAGAAATGTTAAAACTCTCGTTAATTTTCTAACGAAAGTACTAACGGCTCAAATTGGAGCACTTACACCAGCGCTCGCCAAAACGACAATGGGAATGGTAAGGGATCCAAGGGGAAGAACAGAACAAGAAGCACTGAGAAGCCCGAAGTATTTACTCCTCTTACCAAACCCATCTCGGAAATCATGCAGCTTGTAAATCTTCCACCTCCTCGTCCGCTGAGCGATAAACCAAAGTTACCTCGTGACACTTCCAAATACTGTGATTTCCACAAGGACAATGGCCACACCACTGACAACTGTTGGGCCCTCAAGAAAATAATCCAACGGTGGGTTGACGAGGGAAAGCTAGACCGCTATGTCATGAAAAAGGATGGCAAGCGGAAGCGGAAGGAAGAGGAAAGTGAAGATGATGATAAAAGTGAAGACGGAGAATGTAGGCCTCCTAGGGCCAATTACATGTGATCCGTGAAGAGGTGACTTCCACCAGAAAGCTAAGGGACCAGATCCACGAACTGAGCAAAGTGTACCACGTGCCTGCTTGGATTTATAAGGCGGAAAAGGTCATTAGTTTTTCTCCCAACGAATTGGCAGGGTGCCGTGCTGCCCGTGAACAACCCTTGGTGATAAAGGGTCGGATTGATAATGTGGAATCTGAAAGATTGCTTGTTGACACGGGGGCCTCCCGTGACATTCTGTACTATTCTGCTTTCCAACAGATGGGCTTGAAAGACACCATGTTGGAACCTTATCATGGAAGGCTGGAAGGATTCACCAACCATAAGGTTGGAGCTAAGGGAACTGTGGAGCTAGAAATTGAAATTGGCGAACATCCCTTCAGATCCAAGGCTACTGTCAGTTTCGTAGTCATGGATTTGACAAGTGATTATCATGCCATCATAGGCATTCCAAGTCAAGCTATACTCGGGCTGGTTGCCTCCCTTCCTCACCAACGAGTTAAATTTCCCACTCGTGCCGGAATCGGATGTGTGAGGGCGACCCCCAAAGACTTCTTGGAACACGTCGTCAGAAGCAGGAAGAAATCTAAGACCGTGGAGATGGATACTCCCGAAGAAAACATTAAAGTCTCTAAATCTCAAAAAACTATCGAAACTAGCTCTAGGCTGAGCTACATTCGTGAGGTCCTAGAAGAAGAGCCTATGGTCCTAGAAATTGCAGTTGACCAGGGCATAGTTCCACCCGTCTCTGAGCAAGATCCCATTCTCGTCAACGGCCAGAACTCGGGGGCCAACCATGACTTGAGGAAGGTCGACCCGCTTGACGTTGATAAACTAATGGAGGAAGAGGGCCTCAACGTAAATAACAATGAAGGTAGGAGAATTAGAGAAATTATCATCGAGTCCCTGGAGTTTCGAGATGGTCCTGAAATGGAGCCCGTAGACGAACCGGAAGAGGTGGTCATTAACCCTGACTATCCTGAACAAAAAATCAAACTCGGGGGCCAATTATCTCCAGAAGAGAAGGAAAGAATCATCTCCCTCCTAAAAAACAGTCTCAACGTCTTTGTTGGAGAGTTGAAGACATGAGGGGGATCAATGAGGATGTAGCACTCCACCGTTTAGAAGTTGATCCACTGGCAAAAACTATCTCGCAGACAAGGAGAAATTTCGCAAGAGACAAGGAGGAGGCTATTAAGGAAGAGGTACAAAAGTTACTGAGCGCCGAAATTATACGTGAAGTCAAATACCCCGTTTGGTTGACCAATGTAGTAATGGTAAAGAAGCAAAATGGGAAGTGGCGAATGTGCATCGATTTCACCGATCTCAACAAAGCCTGCCCAAAAGATAGTTATCCTCTCCCCAGAATTGACAAGCTGGTTGACTCCATTTCTGGACACCGTACACTCAGTTTCCTAGACACCTATTCAGGCTATCATCAGATAAAAATGGCGGAAGAGGACATAGAAAAGACGGCCTTCCAAACACCTGGGGGGAAATTATTGTTATGTTATGATGCCTTTTGGGCTCAAGAATGCGGGTGCCACGTACCAACGGATGGTGAATCAAGTATTTGGCGCGCAAATAGGCCGGAACATGGAGGCCTACATTGATGATATGGTCATTAATACCAAGGAGGGCAGTCATGCTCCTGACCTGGAAGAGACAATAGACAACCTCTGAGCTAACAACATGAAGTTAAACCCAAGTAAATGTGTATTCGGAGTGACAGCCGAAAAGTTTTTGGGCTTCATGGTATCACAAAGGGGAATTGAGGCAAACCCTGAGAAGATCAAGGCACTAATCGACATGAAGGAACCTACCACCATTAAAGAGGTTCAAAGATTAAATGGAAGAATAGCGGCGCTAGGAAGATTCATAGCCAAATCCGCCGAAAAATCATTACCATTCTTCAAGGTACTGAAGGGTACCAAGAGCTTCTCCTGGACTCCCGAATGCTCTGAAGAATTCATCCGGTTGAAGGAGTACTTGGGTTCCCCTCCCTTGTTCAGTAGTCCGACTACCGGTGAGATGCTGTATGTCTTCCTAGCTGCCACTGATCATGCAATCGCAGTTGTCCTAGTAAGAAACAATGAAGGAACTGAGAAACCTGTGTACTACGTGTCAAAGGTATTATCTGACGTAGAAAGCAGATACTTCAATGTGGAGAAGATAGCGTACGCGATAGTTATTGCATCAAGGAAACTACGTGCCTATTTTTCTGCACATCCCATCACTGTGTACACGAACGAGCCACTGAAGAAGATATTACATAAGTTGGACGTCTCCGGACGTCTCCTTAATTGGTCCATCGCTCTTACGGAGTTCGATATCACGTACCAACCAAGGAAGACCCTCCTGGCACAGCCTTTGGTTAAATTCATGGTTGAGACCGCCTTCATGGGTGAACATGCCCCCACCTCCCGTAAGCAAAACACACCGGAGGAAGAAGAGTCTCCCATCGAACTCCCATCCAACTGTTGGATCCTGTACACTGACGGATCGGCTACTAAATGAACGCTCGCCGAAATTGAAAATAAAAGGAGTCGCCACGCCGTTTTAGAGGAAACATTGAAAACCTTTTTTAAGAGAGAAAATGGGTCCGGGGGTCAAGTTACGTGTTGGGAAGAACCGAGAGTTCACCCAACACGCCTCGTCCATAGACGAGTCTTTCTAATGTTCAACATTCAAATCATTCAAAAGTGTGTGCAAAGTGTGTATGACAAGATATGTATTAAAATGCATAAATGTGCTTTGTTTTATTACTCAACAAAGGGGATTACAACTTGTAAGCCATTGACCCTGGGAGGCTACGTCCCACTTTACATCGAGGATAAACAGAACATACAACTGAAAGGTGACCTCTGCAGAGCGACTAGTTATGTCGCGCTACACAGGACGGATAGCCCGTTGTGTCGCGTGACACTACATGTCTCTCTGCAGAGATCTCACAATTTGCAATCAGATCCACCAGCAACCAACTCAAACAACTCAGATCAAACCAATATAACAATACAAATCAGATGGTTTAACAGTGGGTTTGGTTTAGAGAGGGAACGGAGATGGCGATTGGCGATTTGGGTGAGGGGAATCGGCGTTGGTCGTGGATTGAGGGAGAGGTCGCCGGTTAATTGGAGGGAGGGAGAGGTTGTCGGTTAATTGGAGGTAGAATGGTGGTGGTTTAACAGTGGGTTTGGTTTAGAGAGGGAATGGTGGTGAGAGTTAGGTTTGGTTGAGGTTTGAGGGAAGATTGGCCGGAGAAGGAGGAATTGGGTTGGTTGAAGTGGGTTGAACTTGAGGAGGACGAAGGAGATTGGTGTTGGTCTTGGGTTGTTTTCCGGTGAGGAAGAGGATTTATGGTGGATTAGAAGAGGAAGATGATACGGTGGTGGTGATTGAGGAAGAAGAAGACGCAGGGAGAGGGGGCAATGGCTATTTGCGGATAGAGAGAGAGGGAAGAGAGAGAAAGTGAATCTCAGTGTGTGTTGTGAGAAATGTGAATGAGGCCTCCTTTTGCAAAATGAGGTAATTTAGTATTTAAAGCAACTTTGGGAATAAGCTTTATAATGTCGCACGACCTTTTGAAGCCATTTTCTATGGCTCAATCTGTCGCACGACGGGACGATCCAATAACCGTTTCTGGCGCCAGAAACTGGTTCTGGAACATTCCGGGCTAATTCCCAAGAGGTCCAAACTGATTTATTCTTTTTATGTCCTTTTGTCCGGGAAAAATACTAAAACATACTTCCTTCGCGAGAAACTTATAAAATGTTTCCGAAAGTCTCGGAACGGACCGGGAATTTACCAAAACGCCCCTTAGTGAAATTTTATCATTTAAAATGCACCTAAAAAAGGGTCGCGAATTGGATTGGCGTACTTACAGAGCCCCTCGGCAACGTCACTTATGGAAGAAGTGAGGTTGTCGATAAAAAGGACCCAATCCCAATGAGCAGCTGGGGATATGACGGACGGTGGGAAATATGATTGATGAGATCGGATGGCTGGACCTTTGGAGAAAGGATTCCTACGTATCCCGGGGAGGGAATCAAGCCAAATCGTAGTTCGGAACAAGTGAGAACGCAAGTTTAAAGATTGACTATTTGAGGGGGTCACCCCAGAAATCGACTATTTGAGGGAGTCACCCCAAAGATGACTATTAGAGGGAGTCACCCCAAAAGATGACTATTAGAGGGAGTCACCCCAAAGATGACTATTAGAGGGAGTCATCCCAAAGATGACTATTAGAGGGAGTCACCCCAAAGATGACTATTAGAGGGAGTCACCCCAAAGATGACTATTAGAGGGAGTCACCCCAAAGATGACTATTAGAGGGAGTCACCCCAAAAGATGACTATTAGAGGGAGTCACCCCAAAAGATGACTATTAGAGGGAGTCACCCCAAAAGATGACTATTAGAGGGAGTCACCCCAAAAGATGACTATTAGAGGGAGTCACCCCAAAAGATGACTATTAGAGGGAGTCACCCCCAAGAAGATGACTATTAGAGGGAGTCACCCCAAAGATGACTATTAGAGGGAGTCACCCCAAAGATGACTATTAGAGGGAGTCACCCCAAATATGACTATTAGAGGGAGTCACCCCAAAAGATGACTATTAGAGGGAGTCACCCCAAAAGATGACTATTAGAGGGAGTCACCCCAAAAGATGACTATTAGAGGGAGTCACCCCAAAAGATGACTATTAGAGGGAGTCACCCCAAAGATGACTATTTGAGGGAGTCACCCCAAAGAATCGACTATTTGAGGGAGTCACCCCAAAAGATGACTATTAGAGGGAGTCACCCCAAAGATGACTATTAGAGGGAGTCACCCCAAAAGATGACTATTAGAGGGAGTCACCCCAAAGATGACTATTAGAGGGAGTCACCCCAAAAGATGACTATTAGAGGGAGTCACCCCAAAAGATGACTATTAGAGGGAGTCACCCCAAAGATGACTATTAGAGGGAGTCACCCCAAAAGATGACTATTAGAGGGAGTCACCCCAAAAGATGACTATTAGAGGGAGTCACCCCAAAGATGACTATTAGAGGGAGTCACCCCAAAAGATGACTAATGCTTTTTTTAGGAAAGTAATCGACTGAGATATGCTTTCATACCTGTGTTGTGCTCACCTGTAGCTGTCGGAGGGTCTTAAACTACCATTGCTGTTGGTGATGGAGAGTTGTAGCTACCGAAGGGTCTCATGCTATCATTAATTTTGTTGGGGATAGGTGTAGCTTCCGGAGGGTCTCATGCTACTGCTGGGGAGACTGACAAATGCGGACTCTTTGTCTCGGTTTATCATGCAAGATAGGCTTTTGAAGTCGTCGAGGCTGGTGAGCATTATTGCATGAATTCTGGGGCAGCTGGGGCTCTTTTCTTGACAATCATTGCTTGGAGACTGGGCCTGACGAAGATAATAAAGGTGGGGTCCGACACCTGCGGGATTTGGAATCATTGTCCAAAATTGTGATTCGAGGGGCAATCCTCACGATCAAATTACGATCACCTGATTATTGTACCCTGCGGGGGAGGAAAACACAACACATCTAGGCACTTAGCATTTTATTAGACTCTTGCTTATGCATTATTAATCTTTTGTTGCACAAGTCCATCTCAGCTGGGGAGAATAGGAAGGGAAGTGGGGATTTTGCACGGCTTGACAAGCGGATATGTAGGTAGCCATTATGCTATGAGGGATTGTGTATAGGACAAAAGTGTTTGTAATGGGGTGGATGCATGGGTTATGGACCCTCTCCCAAGGATTTGAAAAGTGTATGAGTGACGGTGTATGGATGGTGCAGTTTAGGCAAGTCGGGGACGCTCCCGGGAGTACAGATTGCAGCAGGTCCGTTGCTGGTGAGGACAGAGTACATCACGCGTCTGAGACAGCAAGCAGTAGAGGGGGTAGAGAGCAATCCCGGCTTGGTGAAGCCCCAGTTGACATTATAAAGCAAACCCGAGGGGAATCTGGTAAGGAGAGACGGAGGGATACCTTAACCAAAGCCCCAGCTTGAGGACATTCCATGCAGCTTCATCGCAGGCAGAGTCATCTTGTGGCTACAGAGGCAATTCATCATTTCGAATCGCAGTCAATCAGTTGCTGGACAAGACTCGGAAATGTTTAAATGCAGGGGCGTATCATTCAAAGGTGGGATTAGATCCCGAATCTGTGTATGACACTCTCGCTTTAGGTTTGACTCTTTTGAGAGAGTATAAGCATCACAAGGTGTGGAAAAGTGTATGGAAGCCCCTGCTGACCGATACAGTGTTTAGCTCTATCTTCCTAAGATGTAGAAAGAGAAGACTTGTCTAGACACTTGAAAACCTGTCTTATTCGTAATGATCACAAAGCTGTTTAAAACCCTTTATTGATGTTCGGGTTAGTCAAACCGTCAAAGCCGATATGAACAAATATTTTCATCAATCCTGAGGAGAAAGCCCACTGATATAGAGAATCAAACTCGGAAGGATAGACAGTGTACGGGCATGGTCCTTGAGGAGATCGGATTTTCTGAGATTTGTTTGCGATTTCGACGGTATTGGAATGAAACTGCTATCCGGTAGGAACTGCGACTGGGCTTCGGGATTTCGATCGGTCTTCGGGTGATTTAAGGTATCATGACCTCTTAAAACGAGAGGTCGGCTAAGCTTTTTACTGGCTGGACCTCTAAAGATGAGAGGTTGGTTTTTTGGGTATGTGTTTGGGATTTCTAAGGTGAAGGAAATCTGTTTTGCCTCCAAGAATGAGAGGTCGATCTTTTGGCTTTCGGTCAAGGTCAAAGGTAAGGGTAACGGTAATGTGACTGTCCTCTAAAATAGAGAGGATGGCTTGGGATCGGTTAGAGGTAATGGTGAGGGGACATCCGTGCTGTCTCTTTATTCAATCTGAGGCTCCTCTTGAGTAACAACCGGATCCTTTGACTTTTGCTTCCTTTGAGAGGATCACTGGGGACTAGGCTCTCTTTCTTTTCTTCTTCTTTTTTTTTTGTATTCCTTTTTTTTTTTTGTATTTTTGTCTCTCTTTTTTCTCTTTTTTTTTTGAGAGAAAAATTTCAGCTAGTCCCCAGGATGGATCATTGCTTTCCGTCGTTCTTGAGCTTGGAGACGGTCGATCTTCTTTGAACCACGGGAGTCTCAAGGATAGTCCCTCTTCTTCTGGCGATGGCTAAATGGATTTCAAATATGCCGATCTTGAAATGATGGGGTATGATTTAGTGAGGGTGAGGTGATGGTTTTCCTAAGGGTGAAAGGTTTCAATCGCAGCCCCTACCGGATGATCCGAACGAGATTGAGTCTTCGTTGTTTGCTTAAGCTTACTCTGGGGAAGATCTGTGCAAATTCATCGAACAACGAGATGGTGAAGACGAAGGAGGATATGTGAGCATATTGGAATCGAGGTGGGGAGTTGATAAGCCCCACTTTGGGAAATGATATCAGTCAATTTTCTCACTCTGATTGATTCAAACATTAGTCATTTCAAAGCATTGGTCGGTGAGCAGCACAAGTGATCAGTTGGAATAAGACCATTTCAATCGAGTGACGTGGTGTGCTAGTAATGTCTCGAGTCTAGCAAGAATAAAAACAAAGATTTTATCACTGCAAATCAAAAACTGGTCCAACTTGGACTCGACAGACTCATGTCCGACAGTGGACATTCTAGACCCTACGAGGACTGATCGACTGCATCAACTTCGGATGGATGGAAGAGCATCATTGCCATCGGTGCGGTGAGGACCCTTCTCGATCTTTTTGGTCAATCACAAGTCGTCCTCCTTGACTTTAACAATCTGATCAAACAACCGGACCTCTCACTCGCGAGGAAAAAATATCTTCAAGTGTACTCGCAACTCTTTGGTGGACAAACCTTTTACACTCTGCTGCTGACCCATGGGATATGGACTTCCAGATTTGTGGGCCATAGTCTTCTCTGCACCGAGCATTTTGGATTTCGAATCAGATGGACTACTGCTTGGGCACTTGAACTGCTTCCGCCTCGGGGATATGGATCAATGAGCGCCGAGAACGAGAGCGCACACCCAACTTGCCTTATCTGGAGAGGTGAAGGGGTAAGAGCGTGTATAAGGCGGAAGGCATAGAACTTTGAGATGGTACGGGAGAGGGGAGAGTACGGAAGGAGATGGACTCATGCAACACTTATTATTGTTCAAGTAGAAATCGGTGTTTTAAGTCCTAGAGACGGTTGGGAAAGGCTAATCCTTTATTCACACAATCTAGACATCGGGGAAACCTAGGGACACATCATCCACAAATACACCAAATGTATTGGTTCAAAATTAATAATAGTCGATAATACCTAAACAAAACCAAAGCATTTATGGGATCTAACGAAGCAAACTTCAATTTCTAGGGAAATTTGGGCAGCAAAACGGGTATTCCTGAAGAAATTCAAGGAAAAATCCGGCATGACCTCTCGTCGGTGCACGTTGACAAAGCGACATGATCTCTCGTTAGAACATGCCATGGGAACGACATGTCCTCTCGTGAAACCATGTTGCGTTTGGCAACATGCCCACACGTGCTAGGTTTTGGGATAGGGACGAAAGTCTATTAGAAATTTTGAAACAATTCATTTTAGTGTATTTGAAAAACGTCGTGTCAAAAACCAACCGTTTTGGGTAAGGTTTAAAGTGTGGTGCCACCTATAATGCGCTAGGGGGATAGGTTTGACATTAGGCGCTCAAACGTAGGCGAATATTATCACCGTCCGCGATGCCGTCCGTCGCACCCGAGGGTTCTAAAAGCTATGTGATGTAGTGTGCGGATGACTATCTTCCTTTATTTGCGAAAATGATTTTTTTTTTTTTTTATGAAAAGGGGTGATAAAAGAAAATAACACACACACACACACACACTCCCACAGAGATACAATAATCAAGGATCCAAAAATTGATCATGGGGATTGCCCACAACCACAACCTGCACAATGAAATCAAATCCTGCAGAGTGGCACCTTCTGTCGCGTGACACAGGATATCAAAGGTACGCTTTGTCGCGTGACAGAAGGAGTCACATTGCCAGAACCCTGAACAAAACAGAATAACCAGCCCCAGCCTCCAAGCACAATGCCACAGAACAACACCAAGCCCCAGCACAGCACAACATCAACAGGATGGGATACAAGAAGGGAACGGAATAAAACAAAGCATATAAGATGCAAACAACACATATAATGTCACACACAAAGCACACACAAGTGAATGAAGTGAATGTTGAACAAGAACGAAAGTCTGACCCACTTTTGAAAAACAAGTTTCAAGTCCCCAGCGGAGTCGCCACTGAATGAACGCTCGCCGAAATTGAAAATAAGGAGTCGCCACGCCGTTTTAGAGGAAACATTGAAAACCTTTTTTAAGAGAGAAAATGGGTCCGGGGGTCAAGTTACGTGTTGGGAAGAACCGAGAGTTCACCCAACACGCCTCGTCCGTAGACGAGTCTTTCTAATGTTCAACATTCAAATCATTCAAAAGTGTGTGCAAAGTGTGTATGACAAGATATGTATTAAAATGCATAAATGTGCTTTGTTTTATTACTCAACAAAGGGGATTACAACTTGTAAGCCATTGACCCTGGGAGGCTACATCCCACTTTACATCGAGGATAAACAGAACATACAACTGAAAGGTGACCTCTGCAGAGCGACTAGTTATGTCGCGCTACACAGGACGGATAGCCCGTTGTGTCGCGTGACACTACATGTCTCTATGCAGAGATCTCACAATTTGCAATCAGATCCACTCAAAGAACCAACTCAAACAACTCAGATCAAACCAATATAACAATACAAATCAGAATAACATGAATCACCAATAGATTGACCAAAGGAGTGTGGATATGGGGAGATCCACACTCCCTCGACAATCAAACGACAAATAGAATTCCAATCACATAATGAATATCAATCAAACCAAGCTAAACAGTTAAACAGAGAGATCGGCAGTTGGGACTTGATAATCGGGGACGGCGGAGTCCAATTATCAAGTCCGGGGAATAATTGCAATGAAACAAATAAAAAGTAAATGCGAGATAGAGGTGAGGGAAGAAATTCGTTACCCTCGTAGTCCATAAATTCGATACCAAGTTAGGTATCGAATTCTTCAATTCAGCTTCACGGAACAAACTCAACAATCAGATCGGAGTTGTTTGACACTTCCAGTACGTGCGACAGCCTTGGCTTCCGAAATAGAACAGAGGAAGAGCACGGCAATTGGTTGTGGGGATAGGAAATAACGATGAAGGCTGTTGTTTTTGGCGTTGACGGATTTGGTTCGTGAAGTGGTAGCAATCAACGGGATTAGGTTCTGATTGGCGTTGAGGAGCGGCGGTGTGGTTGACGGCTTAGAGGGAAGAACAGGGGAAGCGGTTTGTGATTGTTGTTGGGTTAGGGCTATCGCCGGTGGTGTTCTGGACAGGGAAGGTTGCAGGGGCGGTGCTACCAGGTGTAATGACTGGATTGTTGGTGGTTTTGGGTCGCTGTGGGTAGAAGAGAACGGAGATGGCGATTGGCGATTTGGGTGAGGGGAATCGGCGTTGGTCGTGGATTGAGGGAGAGGTCGCCAGTTAATTGGAGGGAGGGAGAGGTTGCCGGTTAATTGGAGGTAGAATGGTGGTGGTTTAAAGGTGGGTTTGGTTTAGAGAGGGAACGGTGGTGAGAGTTAGGTTTGGTTGAGGTTTGAGGGAAGATTGGCCGGAGAAGGAGGAATTGGGTTGGTTAAAGTGGGTTGAACTTGAGGAGGATGAAGGAGATTGGTGTTGGTCTTGGGTTGTTTTCCGGTGAGGAAGAGGATTTATGGTGGATTAGAAGAGGAAGATGATACGGTGGCGGTGATTGAGGAAGAAGAAGACGCAGGGAGAGGGGGAAATGGCTATTTGCGGATAGAGAGAGAGGGAAGAGAGAGAAAGTGAATCTCAGTGTGTGTTGTGAGAAATGTGAATGAGGCCTCCTTTTGCAAAATGAGGTAATTTAGTATTTAAAGCAACTTTGGGAATAAGCTTTATAATGTCGCACGACCTTTTGAAGCCATTTTCTATGGCTCAATCTGTCGCACGACGGGACGATCCAATAACCGTTTCTGGCACCAGAAACTGGTTCTGGAACATTCCGGGCTAATTCCCAAGAGGTCCAAACTGATTTATTCTTTTTAGGTCCTTTTGTCCGGGAAAAATACTAAAACATACTTCCTTCGCGAGAAACTTATAAAATGTTTCCGGAAGTCTCGGAACGGACCGAGAATTTACCAAAACGCCCCTTAGTGCAATTTTATCATTTAAAATGCACCTAAAAAAGGGTCACGAATTGGATTGGCGTACTTACAGCTACCAAGGAAAGAAGCGGAGCTGGAGTTGTACTAGCAAGCCCGGAAGGAGAGTACACCATGCAAGATATCATCCGTTTCAAGTTCTCTGCCTCCAACAATCAAGCTGATTACGAAGCTCTAATATTTGGCATTGAGTTGGCTTCCATCTACGGAGCAACTAAGGTGGCGGCTTTCTGTGACTCCCAACTCGAGGTCAAACAAGTAAAGGGAGAGTATAACACCCAAGACACCACCCTTGCCAAATACAGAGACCTTATCCTGGACATGACGAGGAGGATGGAATTTTTGAACTCAAGCAAATAGGCGGGGAAGACAACTAAATCGCAGACGTTCTATCTAAACTAGCAACCATGGATGTGTCTAAGTCTAAGACCAACCCATATGTAGTTTATGCTGAGGAACCTGCGTATGAAAGATTACAAGTCATGCTCCTAGATGGAGAGGAGAGATGCTGGATCGATGACTATATTGATTATATCGAGAAGAGCCAACTCCCGGAAGATGAGGCGCAAGCTAAACTTATCAAGAAGAGGTCCCCAAGGTTCGTTGTGATGAGCGGAGTCCTCTACCGAAGATCTTTCACGAAGCCCCTGCTAAGGTGTGTCTACCCTAAGGAAGTTGAGAACCTCTTGGCAGAAATACATGAAGGCGTTTGCGGCGGACACCCGGGGGCCAGAACCTTAGCTGACAAGATCATCTCGCTAGGTTACTATTGGCTAAACCTGAGAGAGGACGCGCATGCCTATGTTAGAAAATGTGACAAGTGCCAAAGATTCTCCGACATTCCTAGACTACCGGCAGTGGAGCAAACACTTGTAATACCTACGTGGCCATTTAATATGTGGGGGATCGATATCATCGGACCCTTCCCTCCCGCCCGTGGTAATTGCAAGTACGTCATAGTAGTTGTGGATTACTTCTCCAAGTGGATAGAAGCAAAGGCACTAGCCAAGATAACGGAAGAGAACGCAATCAACTTCGTCCATGACTACATCTGGTGTCGATTTGGCCTCCCTCATACAATTATCTCTGATCACGGACTCCAGTTCTCTACGGCATTTACAACAGAACTGGGAAGAGTTAAAGTCCGTCATGCAAAATCATCAGTTAGCAGACCCCAAGGCAACGGTCAAGCGGAGGCTGCCAATAAACTGGTCCTAACAGCCCTCACCAAGAACCTTGAAGGACGCGAGGGTAGATGGTTGGACGAACTTCCCCTAGCCTTGTGGGCTGTTCGCACAACTACCCAAGGGCCAACCGGGGAAACCCCATTCGCACTAACCTTCGGTTCTAAGGCTATGGCACCAGCCGAAATGGCCATCCCTACTGTGAGAAACTCCCATTACGATGAGCAAGTCAACAAGGTTAACAGGCTCCTAGACCTAGACCTGATAGATGAAAAACGACTAGCTGCACAGATGAGGATGGTGAACTACAAGCAAAGGACCAAGGCATATCATGACAAGAGGGTCATCAGAAGAGTATTCCAAGTGGGTGATTGGGTACTTAGAAAAATTGAGGCAACTGATCGGAAGGCAGAACAAAACAAGATCTCCCCGAACTGGGAAGGTCCCTATATTATCACTCAAGTCATTCGAGAGGGGACCTACAGATTGAAGACTAAGGAGGGGAAGGATCTCAAGCATCCGTGGCATTCTGAAAATCTTCGGAAATACTATCATTAGTCTAATTATTTTTGTAATAGATTAGTTTCTCGTTTTCAGTCTTTTACTTTTTAGTTTGATAGGATTGCAGTTCGATGTAATCACGTTTCAGTTTTACGAAAGCAGTTTCTTCCAACATGCAAAGCAACTATCAACTCCTCACACAAACACCAGAAGACGAGGATCTTATCCCCGACTCTTCAAAACATACGCCTTACGTCTTGACAAGGGTCCGCCTTGACTCAATGACTATAGGTTCCTGACAGCCAACACGAGGACTCTCCCTCGACATATTGGCTTACCTTACATCCTGACAAGGGTCCGCCTTGATTCAAGGATTACAAGGATCAAACAGTCAAGACCGAGGACCTCTCCTCGGCCTATTGACTTGCCTCACGTCAAGACAAGAAAACACCTTGTCATTACGACTAAAAGGCATCACGTTTAAAACCTGTGCACGAGTCATCTTCCTCGGCATAAGGAGACGAAAAAGAAGAAATCACCTAACAGTCAAAGCCGAGGAGACCCTCCTTGGCCTATACGACTTAA
This sequence comes from Adenophora triphylla var. japonica, assembly GCA_022495995.1. Classification (NCBI taxonomy): domain Eukaryota; kingdom Viridiplantae; phylum Streptophyta; class Magnoliopsida; order Asterales; family Campanulaceae; genus Adenophora; species Adenophora triphylla. Next base: position 236,504 of record JAFEMH010002794.1, read on the forward strand.
AAGTACCATCAAAGTCGAAGGACCTCACCTCGGCCTAACAACTTTATAACTAGGGACGCGGGACTCTCCTTGACTTCCCCCCTTTTATAAGTTTCGTGCATATACAGTGTACACACAAACACTCAAAACAATTCATTAAAACGCAAGCATGAATTGAGACAAAGGGACTTTTTCATTGATATTCAAAAGAAAGTACAAGTCCTACAAACTATTACACTCAAAAAAGAAAGAAAAATCCTAAAGCCTACTAGGCATCGTCGAAGGGCTTATCTAGCCACTCCTCCATCGTAGCATCGGGGGGAGGAGGGATAGTCTGTTCAATCCCAACATCAGTCTTCTCGGCCTCTCCTCCCCCGACCTCGGCCTCCATATCCTCGGTCTCTCCCTCGTCTTGAATCGCCTCCACCAAGGCTTTGAGGTTACCGGGGTCGACAGATGCTGGCACCCAAGCTGCTCGGCCTGCTTGGGCATCTTCCCCAGCCATGATCTCCAAGTTATACTCAGAAAACGGAACCAGGTGGTGAAGAGCCCTGGCCTCCTCGTCATACTAATTCTGGCTAATCAACAGAGCAATCTTTTTGATATCCAAGCCAGTGGTGGGGTCAGCCAGGAGACGGCGAGCAAGATGGAGGTAGCCATCCTCGAACATGGTGGCAGTCTTCTCATCCACCGCGTCCTGGAAGGCTTGGCTCTCCTTAAAACGGGTCACGGCCGCCTCTTCCCTGGAAACGAGGGTAGCCTCGTAACCCCGACATTTGGCTTCGACTTCTTCGGCCCTCATTTGGACCTCGGCATTGGCCTTCCTTGCCTCAGTTAGCTCGGCTTCCGTCTGCCGAAGATGTTCCTCGACCTTCGTACGGAGCTCCTCGGCCTTAGCCCTCTCATCACCGGCCCTCAGCACCTCGTCCTCTACCTTGGCCTTGGCCGTCTCCAGCTCGGCCTCCTTGGTTTTTAACAGCTCAACCAGAGTAGCCTTCTCGGTCTCACTTTTCTTGTGAGCAGCCTTGGCGTCATGCACCTGTTTTTCTTGAGCCTTGGCCAAGACATTTTCATACGCCGTGATGCTGGCAGCCTACAAGATAAGTTTGTGTTAAGCCTTTAACAAGCACAAATGAAATCAAACAGACTAAATATACGAGATAGCTACCTCAGCCAGCATAAGTCCCTTGCACCAGAGCAAGTTTTCCCTACTTGGCCTCTCTTTCACTAGGACGTCATAAGCGTCCTCGTCCATGGCCCTCTGGACGGGAGCTCGGCCCAACCTCAACAGGGGGCCCTTACTGGCTTGCAAAGGAAGGCCCTTCAGACGAGGGACATTGGCAGCCAGGCTCCGAGCAAGCTCCTCGACCTCTTCTGGAGTTTTGATAATCTGGATGGTGAGGACGGGAGGAGCTTCGGGGTTGGAAGGCTCCCCGGCAGCACGCTTAGCTTGTGGCTCCTCGACAGAGGCACTTTGAGGCCTCTTGGAAATTACACATATAAATAATAAACCCTTATAATGACTTGGGTCTCTTTAACCTCATGAGACCAATTTAATTAGTCCCAATAACTTACTACATAATATGACCTATATAATTAATTGTAGTGCACTCATCCCAAAGCTTTATTTATTATATGTGTACATGTATAGTCCAACAAAAATTCCAACAGATGAGTTAATAAGAAGGTTCTCCACAATATTTAGAAGTTCATCTCAGTATTTGAAAAAACAATCCAAATAAAAAATGTTTCGAGAAAGCGAACAAATGTGATTATGTATAAGTTTGAATCGATTGAAAGTTTAATCCGAAAGAGATATAAGCGCCCAACCCATTACATTTATCCTTCCACCACCTCCATTTTTTCATTGTAGACTATGTTCGCCAATGTTTTGGGAAATGCCTCTACAAGTATAACTTGGAAACTGCCTTAAAATAACATTTAAAAAACCCATCATGAAAATATTTGACTTTGAGAACATTTATAATCAAGGCATTTAGATCGAAAGAAACTTCCAACCATACTTATTAAACATCGCAATACCATCCACCGCACAACAGCCCACCAGGAACAAATCATATAAATAAACTGCATGGTAAATGATTGGATATTATCATCTTCATTGACAAACATAACTCTAGAATTCTGAAAGTTATGACTCTCGGTGGGTGCGGATGCAAAATGCGCTCTCAACTAGGAGATAAATCAAAGGTCTCTCAATGAGGAGATAATATAACATAATCTCAACGATAAATCACATACCGTTAGATACCGTTAGATGGATACTAGAGAGATAAATGACACAATAATAGTATCTACGTATTCGTTAAAAAGTGCAGTGATATCTATTAATTAATATATAATGGCTGAAGTGATATTAGCATTTCATTTTTCCGCTTGTGTAAAGAAGCTTCTTGATTCATTAGCTTCAGTTACATTACCAAAATACCCTTGTACATATTTATAAACCTGATACATCAATCCAGAAGTCACATTTATGATCTCTTTACTTTCTCACTCTAAACAAACCTACACCCACTTCCCCTCCTCTGCAATACATCCCCTCCCTAACACCCTTTCATCTCCATTCTCCACCCCGACTCCCCCACCTCCGCATCTCCCCTTCCATAACCACCCCGACTCTCCCGTTCATCATCGCCTCCAGCTCTCCCTTCTCTCCTCCTCAGCCCCCCATCTCCTCTCCTTCACGAACTCAGGTCGCCCCTTCCCCCACCCTCCCCAATCGTCACATCTCTTACCCTTCTTCCCCATTTAACTCAGACCCCATCTATTTCTAAACCGTCTATGTTTCTACTCTCTCTCTCTCTCTCTAATCTATGAGTGTTTTTTTATGTGTGTGATCGTATTTTCGTTTGTTTGTTTGATTTGTGTGTGATTCCATATGAGTATCTCCTCCCAACAACCAAATATGAGTTTTTTTGAATGATTGAATCTGGGTATTTTGTAGACTTGATTTCTTTTCTCAACGACAGTTTTATCACTTGGGTTAAGAAATTTTGAGTTTAGAGTTTTGGATTTCTTGATTTAATTGTGAAATTTTGAGTTTTAAATAGTATGAATTTTAGGTTTTGGTGTTCAAGTGTTGTTGTTGGTGGTGGTGGTGGTGTGGTGGTTTGATTGTGGTGATGGTGATTTTGGGTTGCAATTATGCTTTTTTTTTTTTAAAGGGTATGTGATCAGAAAATTTGGGAAAGTTGGAAGGGAAGGGGTTACGGGAATGGGAGGAGGGGAAAGTGTACACAGACTATTTTTTTTTCTTTTCTTTTTTGGTTTTCTTTTTCCTCTTGAAGTGTTACTACCTTTTACAGTCATATTAAAAAAAAAACTATAAATTCCTCAAAAGTAAGTTATTGATAAAATTAATATAAAAAACCTTATATTAAATGATAATATTTTTATATTTTTTTCAACAGTAAATTAAATTAATTAATTAATTTTTTGATCATATAAATTTATTAGTTTAAAACATAATTACTTTAAGAATTAATACATTTTCTCAAAACAAATCTCTATTCAAATAAAAACAAAAATAATAACAATACTCTACATTCTTTTAGTTTATTATGCATGGTAAAAGAGGAGACACATAAGCATATTTTTAGGCTTTAGACTTGATTGTTGATAATTTTAATTTTTTGTAAGTCTAAATGGAAAATAATTGTGCAATTAAATTGAGGAGACAAATATTACTTTAATATTTAACTTGCATCGAGAAGATGGGCAAGAAATGTGGAGATTGTTTGGCTAACTTTGGAGAGAGAAAGAAGTTGAAAGTTGAGATTAAAAAAAATTATTCTCATGTTTCAGGACTTTCTACCTACTATCTTAAATATAAGTATATTACAGAAGATGGTGCAATCTATTATATTACAAACTAAGCATAGAAACCCTATGGAATGTGTGAGATTTGAACCATGTACCTCTTATATGGGAAAAGCCTTAGAGACAACTGAATACCACTAGAACTCTTTGGTAGTTTCACATAAAAAAAAACACTATTTGATAGTTGTGTTTTAATAGCTTCTAGTTATTTAATTGTCTCGCATGCTTTAAAACAAATTTCGATCATTTATAAAAATATTATTGTGCATTTTAAATCGATTTTTGGTTATTTATAAAAAAAAATTACTGCACAATTTCAAAACACAATCTATATAATATATTAAAAGACAAACATTTAGAGCCATCACATTAAGCCATGTCACTATTATGACATGGCATCATGTAATTCTCTCATTGGTCAATTATTTCCTATATAAATCATGTAAAATGGAAAACCTCCTTGCATTGCGTTCTTCTTTTTTATTCCGTTCTGGTAATGTTCACAGCTCTACGGTTTGCGTTCTTTTTTTTTCGTTCATTTATTTTCACAGCTAGGGTTTTACCATTTTTGTTTCAGCCGCCTAAATATTTTGGCTTCATCCTAGGTGATTCTATTTTATTTATAATCGTCTTTGAATCATATTGATACATGGCCTAATATGATTCAACCATAGACTCTACGGATGATGTATAGTTCAATTTTCTACTTCAGAACATGGTGTTGAATCATGGAGTATGATCATGTTATAAATTGTCCACTCCAATTTATACCAGTTGTTCATACCTTTGGCATTTGTTCTTTGATTTGTTATTGTTGTTTCTATTGGTGTAAACGGTCTCCCTCGAACTTTCTTCTTCATGTATGTTCTTTCTTTTGTTCTATACTAAAATCTTTTGACAAATAGAATGTGGCTGATGAAAAATTGAAATTTTGACGTGAGTCAAACCCACTTTTATCAGAAAATAACATGTGGTTTTGCCTCACCAAGAAACTCACTTTATCAATTGCAAGCATTCTCATTTTTTTTTACAAACTGGGAGGAAAAGAATATATATTATCAAGGTTTGTGATGGAGAGTAAAAAGGATCCAGAGAATGTGACTGATGAGTACTTGAGGGACATATCACTGAGCTTTATTATTGCTGGAAATGACACTTCAGCAAACACTCTGACTTGGTTCTTTTATCATAGGCAAGAACTCAGAGACCATCAACTATAAAATATCCCAGTTCAACAAGCAGCAAGTTAATCCCATATATATATAGATGGGATATATTTTTAATTCAACATTGTTGATGAAGAAAATAATGGGGGGGTTTTTATCCTCCATATTTGACTAAATATGTTAAAAGAAATTATATTGTCTTAAGGTTCAACTTTCAAGAGTTGGTTTATACATTTAGAGATCTTAGTGGGGAGGGGTGGTTTGCTGCTCTAAATCAAGAATAATTTACTGAAGTCAATAATTTAAATCACATGCCATGTTTAGATATAATTTGGGTACATCTAAACTTTGGAATTCATGTGATAGGAAACACAAAGCTAATAATTTGGGATGAGGCTCCAATGACCCACAAGCACTGCTTCGAGGCTCTTGATAGGAGCTTGAGGGACATTATGCGTACTTCTGACGGTCGATGTTCTGATAAGCCCTTCAGTGGATTAGTTGTTGTGTTAGGAGGTGATTTCAGGCAAATATTGTCGGTTGTTCCTAAAGGAAGCCGACATGATATTGTGCATGCTACCATCAGTTCATCTAAATTTTGAAATTCATGTAAAGTCCTTAAATTGACAAAAAACATGAGGTTGCAGGTAATCTCATCTACTATCAAAAATTATATATTTTATGTTTCCGTTTTTCATTTATTTAAATGTTTTTTAGTAACAATATTGTCTATACATAGGTCGGTTCATCTTCTTCAGATGTTTCAGAGATTAGGGATTTTGCTGAATGGATATTACTGGTCGGAGATGGAAATGTCGGTGAAGAAAATGACGGAGAAGCTGATATTAAGATACCGGATGCCATTCTTATAAGAGATGCAGATGATCATATTGCAGCTATCGTTGAATATACATATCCTGACATATTAAAAAATATGTTTCTTGATGGATTCTTTTAGAGTAGAGCTGTTTTGGCACCAACGAATGAAATAGTAGATTGCATAAATGATTATGTGATGTCATTGTTGCCTGGTGAAGAGGTGGAGTATATGAGTTCAGATAGCATCAGTAAGGAGGATGGAGATATTACAGGACATGAGGATGTTTTTTCAGTTGAGTTTCTAAATACGATTAAATGCTCGGGATTGCCAAATCACATCATCAAGCTTAAAGTTGGGTGTATGGTCATGCTGCTCAGGAATATTGATCAAGCTTCAGAACTATGCAATTGAACGAGAATGATTGTCACAAATCTTGAAAAGCATGTAGTTGAAGGAAAAATATTGTCGGGTAAAAATGTTGGAATGAAGGTTTTTATTCCTAGAATGATCTTGAGCCCATCAGTTTTGACAAAATTTCCCGTGAAGTTTCAACGGAGACAATTCCCTTTGATCGTTTACTTTGCTATGACTATAAATAAGAATCAGAGGCAATCACTTTCACATGTTGGGCTCTACCTTCCCCGACATGTATTTAGCCACGGTTAGTTGTATGTGGCAATATCCACCAGTAAAAAAGGACTCAAAGTTCTCATTTGTGAAAAAGATAGTCAGCCGTATGATATCACAACTAATGTGGTGTATAAAGAAATTTTTCATAAATTGTGAGGTAATTTTAATATATAAATATTAATAAGTTAATCATGTGATTTTGGAACAGAGTTTGTAAGTGATTATATTTATGTAGTTAACTTGACTATTTATAACTTCTACTGATGTAGTTAATATCAAGTATTGAATTCAGAATTTTTACTGTGAAAGACTTGTTGCTACGCTACAAAGGTAAGACACACACTCTCTCTCTCTCTCTCTCTCTCTCTCTCTCTCTCTCTCTCTCTCTCTCTCTCTCTCTCATTTCCCATGAGTTACAGTTTTACTGTAATTGCAAATAATCCATTTCACTTGGCACTAAATTAATTATTTTGGTCTATTCCACTTCACATGTTTTTTTTTTTTATCAATTAGAGTAATGAACAAGTCTTAATAAAAAATTTAATAGTCTTAGGTAAGTACAATATGTCACAGTAAGGATTATGAAACTAAGGTAGCTTTGTAAAATCTCCCACTTATTATATATGTTTTTCTATTTCTTTAATTTTATTATTTTTGATGTTTGTTTTCCTGAAACTACTAGTTTTATTGTCCTACTGGTGATGAGTTAATTTAAGAATTTTATGTCTGGTGATTAAAAAGAATATAGATGGAGGAAAGTTATGTTTTTATAATTTTTTAAAAGAATCTGGGCACCAAATAGATGTTTATGTTCAATGCTCATTTTGTTTTTCTTTTTGATTTGGTTGCAGTTGTGAAAAAGATTGATAAAATACCAAATGAGACCAAATTTTATGCTTGAGTAAAGGGTTAGTTGCGGAGAAGGTTCTTTCGACAATGTTGGATATGGTGACATACCCGTCTTCATGATGTGCATTGAAGAAGCAGATAAAATAAAGACATTTTTTATTTTTGTATCTATCTAATAGAATTTAGATGACTTATTTATTTATAGGATTATGTTATGAATTTTCCATGGTGACATACCGTCTTTAGTGTGTAGCTATGGGATGGTTGGGTATATATTTCACTTCTTATAATTTCTAAAACTATGTTGACTTGAGAAGAGTAGAAGTATTCTTTGAATTTTGTGAAAAATTGACATCTCCATGATGCTGTACTGCAGATAGTGTCTACTCCTTGAAATGTAAAAAACTTCAGTTTCTTACTAAAGAATCTCTCACTCTTTCCCAAAATAATCGTCTCACTTTTTTATTGTTGGATATAAACCTAACATATTGTTTTCGTTTATTTAAATGAAATTACATATTATAGAAATAAATAATAATAAGCCTTAATATGCCCATCGAATCTCGACGGATTATTCACTAGTTTTCTAAATGTTAAGAAAAATAATTATTTTTTGTTTAATAAACATTCTTCCATATTTTTATTTGTTGTTTTAATAAACATTCTTCCATATTATTTGAACCAAATAAAAGGTTGCAATACGAATTATCGAGTTAATTACTCAAAGAGGGAGCATTAACTAAAAAAAAAATAAAAAAATAAAAAAATCAAATTCAGAGTCCAAATCCATGTAAAGTTCATTCAAATTATCTAGGGTTCTAAGTAGCCGCTCATAGAATTACTGTTTTCTGATCAAACTGGAACGACAAACATGGAGGAAACCGCTGAAATTGAACCCAATATTGGTGAGAAGAGCTTGATTGATTTTGTTTTTTCTTGGTCTATGAAGGATATTTTCAATAATGATCTTTATAAGGACAAGGTTCGTTTCTTCTTCGCACCTCAATTTCTTAGTAATTTCTGTTGTTCTTGTATTTTTAGTGTTAATCAGTTGCTTGAGCAGTCGTTATTACTGATTTTATCTTGCTTTGAACTAATATGTTATTGATTTTAAATAATCAAGCGTGATTTTTGCTATTTTGGAATTATCTTAGTTCATGTGTATTGCTTTGATTAATCAACTGCTTTTTCAGTTGAATGGTGGTGTTTTAACGATTTAAGTTTACTTGGATTACTGATTTTTGCCATTGATTTTGCTTTGCAAAAGTGAACCCTGAATTAGATAATTTAGGCTGTAAAGTGTAAACCAGTTCGAGTCAAGCTGAGTTTGGATCGTTTGAGCTCAATTCTTTGGTTTCTGAAAATACGTGTACAAGATATTCATTCATACATGGCAATATGCTATCATCCCGTTATCACTTAGTATAGCATCATTCTTTGCAATACTATGCTAGTATGTTTTAGCGTATTGTAATGCCTCTTAACCTAAGTTCATATGTTACAACCTGATTAAGGACGATATAAGAAAACTTAAACGGCATACCAACATGATAGCTTCCAAAGATAAGAAAACATTAGAATAACCTTGAAAGCTGCTGTCTGCTCTGAATTTATCAGGAAATGGCCAAAGGAATGTCCACATTACCTGGTTATGAAATTGATCAGCAGTTTATTGATTGTGAGATATGAGCATGCCCTTTTGTAACGACCCCAAAATCCATGCATAATAATAATAATACTTAATTTGATAATAGAATAACCTCCAACGGCTACTAAAATCATAATTCAAAATACTAACCACTATTTGAAATAACTTAAATACTGAAAACAGTAACATTTGCTACGGCTAGTACAGTCCACTAGCTCAACAAAACACTTAATGTTCTAAAATAAATACTCGAACTCCAAAAGCCGCTAATCCACCAAACATGCAGCCAATCCACTCCAATCATTTATTACCTGGGAGGGGAAAGAATATGAAAGGATGAGCGAACAAAGCTCAGTAAGTTCATACGGGGTCTCTTCGGTTTCTAAGAAGAGACGACCGGAACAAACGGAGTTTAATAATATATCAACGAAAGCGTAGCATAATCAATAAGTAGTTCAGGTATTGAGAACGACAATGAAAGATACTTTTTCAAATACAAGTAGTGGCACTTTTACAAATAACAGATAGAGATTTTATACACGAATGTCCGTCAATTCCAAGTACTTGTGCACCTTTCATCTAGGTGACTCCGATACACCTTTTTAGGCAATCGTTGAATAAGGTTCCCTACGCTTTTATCAGAGCGCTCCCTTATTATGATGCATCATAATAATCACATATATAGAATTAAGGTCATTTCAATCTGACTAGACCATTTCATTCTATATTGAGGTCATTTCAATCTGACTAGACCTTAGGTCATTTCAATCTGTTTAGACCAATTTATTCAACATTGAGGTCATTTCAATCTGACTAGACCTTAGTTCATTTCAATCTGTCTAGACCCATTTATCCAATATTATGGTCATTTCAATCTGACTAGACTAAAATCATATAAAGTCCTCATCAATTGGACAAATTTATATCATATATATATATATATATATATATATATATATATATATATATATATATATATATAGTGTTCAAGGTACGAGAACACATAAATCAATTTCAATCACATAGTTACACATTGAACAAAACGCATCAATGATAAGATATTCCAAGGAACGATCACATCAAAGGAATACAAATCACTACCGGCCACTTGGTAGCATATACTTTATGAAATTTTTATAATCCTAACACAAAGGATATGAATCAATCAATTGCTAAGGAGCGTAATCCCTTACCTTAAACGCTTGCGCTTCCTTGCAATTACTTCTTGCGCGAATCTACAATCATGCAAAAGATTTCTCTTAGGGCATAAGCAACTCCTACTTACTTAACCCAAAATTCATCTTTAAATAACCTTGAAAAAACCTAGAGTTAATATCTTTTAACTCTCCTAGAGGTTGTTCTTTTACCCCTTTTGGTTTATCAATCATTCTTAGGGTTTCTAGGTTCAACCCTTAATTGCTTCCCTTCTTAATCTTCCTCGCACATACTAATTTCTCTTTCCGCAGCTTTAAAACACACACTGAAAACACACACAAAACACTCACTAAACCCTAATTGGTCCACACACACGCACACACACACCCTCACAAACACAGAAGACATGCGCACACACACACACACACACACTAAAACACACACAAAACCTTAATTCCCTCACACACACACTCACACACACACACGGCTGGTCACCCCCAGCCCTTACACGCACGCACACACACCCAGCACACACGCACGCATGCACGCACACACTGCACCACGCACACAGCCTTCACACGCAAGCAATACACACACGGCACACACCCTACTATACCCACAACTACCCTACTTCAATGATATACCATAGCATGAAAATAATAGGCCAAACCCATTTATTCAAACTCAAGAAACCCTAGTTTCCATTAGGTTTCAATCCATCTTCCATTATTATCCTCCTTGGGTTACAAAAGAAAATCATTATTCTTCCATAATAATATAACCCTAATCATTCATAATAATATATATAAACCCTAATCTTTCATAGCAAGAGTTTTGTTACGTTTAGGGTTCTTAATTAATTTGGGGGCGACCGTTAGTTTTGAATAAAGGGTTACGTTGTCGTTTTTAGTTAAGTAGTGCGTCGTCGTTTCATTTGTTAGCCTTTAGTTATTAATAGCGTTACTACGTCGTTTCATTGTAATAGGGAATATTGGTTGTTAGCAATACGGTGTCGTTGTGTCATTGCCGTTGTTGTGCACATGGCTATGGCGTTATATGGTGGAAGCGTGCCCATGTGCAGATTATCAATGAATTAAATCAATTTCTCTCTCCAAATTCTCTCTCTCTCTCTCGTCTCTCTCTCTCCTCAATCTATCTATCATCTCCTTAATCTCTCTAATCTTCTCTATCTCTCTGTAATCTCTACTCATTTCCAAATTAATTTCTTAATTTGAGAATTGAGTTCTATCTCTGTTCTCAGTCATAACAAATCTGGTATCAGAGCTTTCTCTTTCCTGGGTTTCGCGTTCATAAGATGGTGGATACAAGGACGCAATCGTTGGAAGCTAACCTCAAGGCGTGTGAAGAGAGGATTCGTAATTTGGTGGCTAATCAGGAGCAAACCAAGGTGGAATTGAAGGATGAACTGATGCAAAACGCAGAGGAATTGAAGGGAGAGATGAATACGATGAAGGAATTAATGGACAAAGAGTTTGAAGATATACATGGGGTTTTAGCAAGCATACAAAACCTCCTGGTGGCAAAGGACAAATCAGTTGAGGAAATGTTATAAGTTTTTTAAATATAGAGAGGTCCCTGAGCATGACAAAGTTGAGTTGGCAACTATGCACTTTGAAAGGAATGCTGAGAATTGGTACCAGAATTACAATGAGGAGATAGATGAATTAACTTGGAAGGAGTTTGCTAATGTGGTTGCAGTTAGGTTTGGACCTCAAGCTTATGAAAACATTGAGATGGAATTCTCAAAATTAATCCAAACTGGGTCTGTAAGTGAGTATCAAGACAAGTTTGAAGAGCTAAGGGCTATAATGAAAATTGAAAATCCACAACTCACTGAGAGGTTTTATGTGAAGAATTTTATAGAGGGATTAAAGGAAGACATAAGGTTCAGAGTTCAGTCTCAATTTCCTCCGTTGTTAACCCAAGCTGTGAGTATAGCTAGGTTGGAGGAATCCCATAATGATTTCCAAAGCAAGAAACAAAGATATTACCAATCCAAAACCACTTCCTCATTTCCCAGTAATCAGAACACCAGAAACCCTCCAATTTCCTATTCCAATCAGTCCAAACCAACCTTTTCAAATACTAGCAAATCTTCTGTTGCTAGTACTAAACCCACAGTAACCCTACCCAAAACCACCTACCCTATCAAATACCTGTCACCTGCTGAAATGCAAGCAAGGAGAGAAAAGGGTTTATGTTACAATTGTGATGAGGTGTTCAAGCATGGGCATGTTTGTAAGAATAGGCAAATATTTATGATCAGAATTGAGGAACAGGAGGAGGAGGAAGAATGGCATGACACTTGTGATACACAGGAGGAGGAGAAAGTAGAGGAACAACAAGAAGATCTTGGCATCTCATTGCATGCCCTATCAGGTAGCTCAGGGTTACAAACACTTAGGTTAACTGGATTGGTGGGCAAGAAAGTATTCACAGTATTGGTGGACAGTGGTAGCACCCACAATTTTATAGATGCACAGGCTGCTATAAGGTTGGGTTGTGTGGTGGAATCAACTACAGAGGTACCAGTTATTGTAGCTGATGGGAGTACTATTTGTAGCCAAGGCAAGTGTAAGAATTTCCAATGGAGAATGCAAGGAATGACTTTTGATGAAGGTCATTGATTTAGGGGGTTGTGATGCAGTCCTAGGCATACAATGGCTCAGGACTATAAGCCCTGTTACCTTCGACTTCAAGGAAATGTCAATGGGATTTTGGAGAGAGGGAAAGCAACAAGTATTGAAGGGTGTTACAGATACAGTAGCTCTTAAGTTCATAAATGCTCAAACAGCCCGTAAGAATTTGCAATTTCATTCTTATGGAGCTGTGTTACAGTTGTATTCATTATCCATAGCTTCAAGTCAGAAACACATTCATCCTAGCATATCTACATTGCTAGAAGAGTTTAGTGAGGTGTTTGAAGAACCAAAAGGGTTACCCCCATAAGAGAATTTGATCATGGCATTGCTTTAAAGGAGGGTAGTCAGCCTGTCAACAAGAGGCCCTATAGATGTCCCCATTTTCAGAAAGCTGAGATAGAAAAAATAGTGGCTGAGTTGTTAGCAAGTGGTGTGATTCAAAAAAGTTGTAGCCCTTTTGCATCTCCAGTTTTATTGGTCAAGAAGAAAGATGGATCTTGGAGAATGTGCATTGATTTCAGGGAGCTTAACCAGTTGACCATCAAAGATAAATTTGCTATACCTGTCATTGATGAACTGTTAGATGAGCTACATGGATCGAAATTCTTCACTAAGTTGGACCTGAGATCTGGGTACCATCAAATTAGGGTGAAGCCTGAGGACATCAGCAAGACTGCATTTAGAACTCATAATGGACATTTCGAATTCAAGGTGATGCCATTTGGGCTCACCAATGCTCCTGCTACATTTCAAGCCCTCATGAACTCAGTTTTTAATGATTATTTGCGAAAGTTTGTGTTGGTTTTCTTTGATGACATTTTGGTTTATAGTCACAGCTTGGAGGAACATTTGGTGCACTTGAGGAAGGTATTGATCAGATTAAGAGAGCATGAATTGTTTGTGAAGAAGAGCAAGTGCAGTTTTGGTCAATCTGAAGTTGAATATTTGGGCCACATTATTACTGGCAATGGGGTGTCCACAGATCCAGCTAAGGTGGATAGCATGACAAATTGGCCAACCCCTACCACTGTGAAGGGTTTAAGAGGATTCTTGGGATTAACAGGGTACTACAGGAAATTCATAAGACATTATGGGATTATAAGCAAACCCTTAACTAGGTTACTACAGAAGAATGCTTTCCATTGGGACACAGAGGCTGAGAAAGCATTTAATAATCTTAAGAGGGCAATGTCGACTGCCCCAGTGCTAGCCATGCCTGATTTCAACCAAACTTTTATTGTGGAAACTGATGCTTGCCACAATGGGGTTGGGGCTGTGCTTATGCAGAATGGTAGGGCTATTGCTTATCTTAGCAAGGCCTTGGGACCAAAGCATTTGGGTTTGTCAACTTATGAGAAGGAATTCCTAGCCATTTTATTGGTTGTGGAGAAATGGAGACACTACTTATGTGGACAAGCTTTTCAAATAAGAACAGACCATGAAAGTCTCAAGTACTTAATGGATCAAAGGGTGACCAGTGTTCTTCAACAGAAGTGGATATCTAAGTTGTTGGGGTATGATTACGCCATTACTTACAAAAGAGGTGTGGAAAATAAAGTTGCTGATGCATTGTCAAGGATTTATGAAGATAAAGAGCTCAGTGAGTGCAAAGCCATAACCATTGTGCAACCTAAGTGGGTGAATGAGGTATTGGAGAGTTTGGAAGGAGACTCAGAACTGCAGAAGATCATGGAAGGAGTGATCATTGATAAGGAAGCACATCCAGATTACAGCTATGATAAGGGGGTTCTAAGATACAAAGGAAAATTGGTAATTGGATGCAAGGGTGAATTGAGGCAGAAAGTGGTTCAAGAGTTACATAATTCACCATTAGGGGGGCACTCTGGAATCCAAGGAACAACAAAAAGGGTCTACCAGAATTTTTATTGGCCAGGAATGAAGGGTGACATACAAAAATGGATTGCTCCATGTGAGGTTTGCCAGCAACAGAAGACTGAAAACACCCACCCTGCAGGTTTGCTTCAACCTTTACCTATTCCAATTAAACCTTGGTCTGATATAGCTCTAGATTTCATAGAAGGGTTGCCTGTATCCAGCAGTTGGGATTCAATACTGATAGTGGTGGATAGACTCACAAAATATGGGCATTTCATTCCCCTTAAGCACCCTTATACTGCTTACACTATAGCTAAAGCATTTTTGGATAATATATATAAGTATCATGGGCTACCAGTGACCATCACTTCAGACAGAGATAAGATATTTTTGAGTCAATTTTGGCAGTCATTGTTCTCGCTACTGGGTACTACATTGAACCTAAGCACTGCATACCACCCTCAAACGGATAGTCAAACAGAGAGGCTTAACAGGTGTTTGGAACATTACTTGAGGTCAGCTACCAGTGCAAAACCTAGACAGTGGGCTAATTGGCTTACCCTTGCTGAATGGTGGTACAATACAAACTACCATATGCCTTAAAGATGACACCTTTCGAAGCTTTGTATGGTTATCCTCCCCCACAAACCACATTTTACCATGAACAATACACCAAGGTGGAAGCAGTGACTGATTTTATCAAGGAAAGAGACAAACAAATCAAGGCACTGAGAGAGATATTAAATGAAGCCCAGCATAGAATGAAACAATTATCTGATAAGAAAAGGACTGAGAGAAGTTTTCAAGTTGGGGATTGGGTTTACCTCAGATTGCAGCCCTACAGACAGGTTTCACTGGGACTGAGGAGGAATATGAAGCTAGCTCCCAAGTATTATGGCCCTTTTCAAGTCATAGCCAAGGTTGGAAATGTGGCTTACAAGTTGAATCTGCCTCCATCATCAAAAATACACCCTGTGTTTCACGTTTCATTGCTGAAGAAGAAAATTGGAGATTAGGTCATTGTCAACCCATCTCTTCCTTATGTGGGTGAAGAAGGTCAGTTTTTGATGGAACCTCTAGCAGTCATTTACAGACGTATTATAAAGAAGGGCAATAAGCCAGCTGCTCAGGTGTTGGTTCAATGGACGAATGCATTACCTGAAGACGCCACTTGGGAAGATTGGCCAGTTATAGCCGCGAATTTTCCAAACTTTAATCCTTGAGACAAGGATTGTTTAAGGGAAAGGGATTGTTACGTTTAGGGTTCTTAATTAATTTGGGGGCGACCGTTAGTTTTGAATAAAGGGTTACGTTGTCGTTTTTAGTTAAGTAGTGCGTCGTCGTTTCATTTGTTAGCCTTTAGTTATTAATAGCGTTACTACGTCGTTTCATTGTAATAGGGAATATTGGTTGTTAGCAATACGGTGTCGTTGTGTCATTGCCGTTGTTGTGCACATGGCTATGGCGTTATATGGTGGAAGCGTGCCCATGTGCAGATTATCAATGAATTAAACCAATTTCTCTCTCCAAATTCTCTCTCTCTCTCTCGTCTCTCTCTCTCCTCAATCTATCTATCATCTCCTTAATCTCTCTAATCTTCTCTATCTCTCTGTAATCTCTACTCATTTCCAAATTAATTTCTTAATTTGAGAATTGAGTTCTATCTCTGTTCTCAGTCATAACAAGTTTCTAGGGTTTAATGATTTATACTACCAAAAAGAGTTAGGTTTTACCTTGATGGTGAATCTCCCAAACCACGAAGGAGGGTCTCCTTCCTTGCCCTAGGTCCGGCCGGTTCTCCTCCGGCAGCTCTTCTCTCTCTCGGCTTCCTCACTGCCGCCGCCCTCTCTCTCTTATTGCTAGGGTTTTGAAAATTTTAATTATGCCTCTAGGGTTAGGAAAATAGGAATATATATATTGGTAGGGATTTTTAAATTCCTAAATTAATTGGGTTTTCCCAAGCCCTAAGGATTTCTCTAAGCCCAAATAAATTAATGAGCCCACACCTAATCTAACTAGTATTAGGAAATAAATAAAAAATTCAGTTTTAATAAAGGGGTATTTAATTATTTGAAGGAGGTAAAGTAATTAAATAAGGAAATAAAATAAATATATATAAAAAAAGGGGTTATGACACCTTTTTTCATGAGCAAGATCACAATCATGCCAGCCTGGCACCAAATAGATGAATGTTATGAATCATATATGTTACTTTTCTTTTCTTGGTAATATAAACTTCATTCCATCATCTCATATCACTAATAGGAACTTGTTACCCATGTGATTATCTTTCAATTTTCTTTATTTGTAGGTGAAGCTGATACCAAAGACATTTACGTCCACATCTTGCTATATGAAGTCATTCATTTTTCCACTCATTGAGGAAACACGGGCAGACTTGTGTTCAAATTTGGATAAAGTATCGACCTCACCAACTTGTGAAATGTGTGAAATTAATGAAAACGAAAATTTCGAGTTTCCAAGGGCCTTGTTGTATGATATTGTGGTGGAAAGAAAAGAAGATATTGAGGGTGATACCAAGTTATACGAGCCTGAGAAAGGAGATCTTATAGCTATTACAGATCTAAAACCTAAATGTATTGACGATTTGGATAAGCCCATGACGCCTTTTCTTGTTGGTTTAGTTCATAGGGTGAAAAAAGAAGAAGATTGTGTTAAGTTCCTTATCCTGTCATCAAACCGCATAGACCTTCAACAGGTTAAGCACAAGGATCTGATGAAGAATACCCTGTCAACTGCTGTTTTTCTTTCGAACCTGACTACATATGACCGTATATGGAAGGCATTAAACTTTCAACTGGATGGGAAGAATACAGGAATAATTGAAAAAGTACTTCAGCCTGATTCTACTGTAAGGACTCTGCTTCTCTTATGTTAGCACTAGTAATGCATCTAATAATTTCGTTAATATTTGACGTATTGCATATTGTGTTCTGTGTGTGTGTGTGGATATACTCCATATAATTTTTATTTTTTTATTTTTTGGCTTCTTAAATTAGTAGTTTTGGGTTGTTGATAATTAGAGTTCTGAAATGAATATATTACTGCCTGAATGGTTCTTATTTCATGTGTATCATACAGGTCGGGGATCGTTGCAATCTTTGCTTGAGAGAAGGAACATACCGTGCTTCAACGTCGAGACTAGACCCTGTTATTCAACCTTTTAATCTAAACGAGTCCCAGAAGGAGGCAGTTTTGAAGTGTATTGCTGCCAAGAGTTGTGATCATGAGAATGCTAGCAAGGTTAAACTAATTTGGGGTCCACCTGGCACAGGGAAAACAAAGACCACATCTGTTTTACTTTATTCTCTTCTAAGACTGAAATGCAAAACCCTAACATGCGCCCCAACTAACATTGCAGTTTTAGAAGTTACAAAGCGACTGCACAGTATGATTATCGATTCGTTTCAGGTTGAGAATTATGGTCTAGGAGATATAATACTAGTTGGCCATAGCGAGCGATTGAAGATCAATGATAATCTTGAACTTCTTAATCTATATCTTAATTATCGTGTTAAGGTTCTTGTGATGTGCTTGGCTCCATCATCCGGCTGGAAGCATTGCTTAACATTCATGATATCTTTACTTGAGGATCCTGAAAAACTGTACCTTATATACCTAAAAGAGAAAGATAGGACAGAAGAAGAAGAAGAAGATGCTGAAATTGATGATGGTGAAGAAACAGCCGAGGAGGGCCTAAAGAGAAGAGAGAGAATCTGTAGAGAGAAAGCAGAGGGGTTTTTCTCCCAAAATTTGAAAGCTGAGAAGACAATCTGGGGGAAAGTTATTGCTCAAACCTTGAAGAAGAACATCAAGAAGACAAATTGGAACGGTAAGGTGCCTAACCCGAAGGAAAGAAAATCGAAGAGTGAAATAGAGGTAAGTTTTGATGGTATGTTAAACAAACAGAGGAAAATGAATTTGGAGGAATTTCTTAAGAAGAGGTTTAATTCCAAAAAAGAGATGCTTAAGTTTTGTATTGTAAATTTTATTACCCACTTACCAACATGTTGCATTACATTAACTCAAGTTAGAAGCATGATCAGATTTATGAATTTGCTCGACTATCTTGGGACTGCATTGCAGCAACTCCTTAATGAAATTATAGATGAGAAACAAGGCAAAAATAGTTATTCAGCTGTAAACATGGCCAGAAGGGAATGTATTCAAATACTGAAATCCCTTCATGAGGCACTCGCTATCCCTAATTTGTATAGTCCATCTTCAATCAAATTATTTTGTTTGGAGAAGGCATGTCTCTTTTTCTGCACCTCCTCAAGCTCTGCCAAACTGCATGTTACGTCAATGGAGATTTTGGTTGTTGATGAAGCTGCTATGCTCAAAGAATGTGAGTCCGTGATTCCTTTTCAAATTCACGGTATCCGTCATGCTATACTCATTGGGGATGACTGCCAACTACCTGCACTGGTTAAAAGCAAGGTTTTGATCCCTGTTTTGTGTTATCAATCTTACTCTCCCTAACAAGCTTTGACCATGATCAGTTAATATTGTAAAACAAACTTTTTTTGTTTAGATTTCTAAAGAAGCCGAATTTGGAGGAAGTTTATTTGGGAGGCTGGTGTTGTTGGGTTACAAGAAGCATCTTCTCAATGCCCAATACAGGATGCATCCATCGATAAGCTTATTCCCAAATAGGGAGTTTTACCAGAAACAGATACTTGATGCTCCGAATGTCAAGCAAAACAGCTATGAGAGACGGTTTCTTGATGGAGACATGTATGGCTCTTACTCTTTCATTAATGTAGCCTTTGGATACGAGGAGGTTGGTGACGGGCGTAGCATGAGAAACATTGTGGAGGCAGCTTTGGTGTCCGAAGTAGTTGCAAACATTTTTAAAGGTACATCTTAGGCTCCAATTGTTCAAACTGATTTTCAAAAAGTTTTTCAAACTTTTTTGTTGTTAGCTTGTTTTGGAGTTTCAGAAATATAATGTGTTAATTGTAGAACTTCCTATGAGCAAATGAACATCACTAATTTGCCCAAGGAAATTGACTTTAGGATTTGAACTCTGCAATTTGGGAGGAAATGAAGTTCCTTTCGCTGCCACTTTTGTCACTAGGCAACTTGATTGAAACTATCATTCTTGGTTTGTTTCAATGAAAATGACTTGCATTGGGCATTCTAAGACCAAGTTTCCAGGAATCACTGAAACATAAAAAGGGATACTGTGATAATACAAGAGCTTTGAATCATTAGTTTTTCTTACATGAAAATTGATCCCATAAAAATAATTTTCTGCAAGTTATTCCTGAAAGGAGCTTTAGTCACCAAAGAGAAAGGAATTCTTGTGTGAACTCAAGGGAGTTCTAATCTTATCCAGTGAGTTACTCCTTTTCTTCATTTTGTACAGAAACCGCAGCCTCAAAACATAAGGTTAGCATTGGAATCATATCACCATACAATGCTCAAGTTTATGCAATTCAAGAGAAACTTGGGACTGCATTGAGTGGGCCTGACTTCTCTGCCAGTGTTCGCTCTGTTGATGGGTTTCAAGGTGGCGAGGAAGATGTGATAATAATATCAACTGTCCGTCATAATGTTTATGGATCTGTGGGGTTTCTTGAAGATAGGCAAAGAACAAATGTAGCTCTGACAAGGGCAAGGTAGCTCTCTTGTATACCAATGATTTACAGTCTCATGATACCATATTTATTTTCTTTGTAGGATCGTCATGATATTTTGATAATTATAATAGTTAAAGTTGAATACTTCTGTAGGCATTGCCTTTGGATATTTGGCAATGAAGCAACATTGAGGAATAGCGGATCTGTTTGGAAGAAGCTAATTGGTGATGCAAAAGCTCGTGGGTGTTTTTATAATGCTCACGAGGATAAGAACCTGACTATAGCTCTTATAGCTGTCTTGATTGACATTGACCTAATTGATGTCCGACTCAACATTGACTCTCTACTGTTTAAGGATTCAAGGTGGAGGGTACGCTCTTTTCTTCTTCTTGATCTTCTCTTCTAGCTTGTAATAGGTGGTTTGAATTTATTCCTGTTAAATTCGAATGTAGTTGAGATTAACCAATTGATATGTGTGAGCACACGTGCATGTGCAATTTTTCTGAAAACAGCTTCAAAGCAATCAGGCGCTCTCGCTGGTACTAGGAAAATGGTAGTATTCCTGTTAATGGAGTAGTTTTCTGTTGTATTTTCTTAGACACTATATGTTCTACTCAGACAGGCTTACTACATTCCTATTGGGGATGTTACACACAAATAGCCCTTTAATCTTGACAGTGGTATAGGAATAGGATACAAGAAATTCTTTTGTCTTACTGGCTATTTCTAGAAAAAGGTACACCATTGAATACAGCTTCTGCCATTGCGGTCAAGGAAAGGTTAGATTTCTCTAATGCATGTGGTCTTTGCTAGCCCAAATACTGCTTCTGCAATTCAAAGAGTCGCTAAACTTACCTTCTTTCTAAGGCGACTAATATATCTCTTAAATATTCGACTTTTCAAATGTGGACCCCTTGTGTGGAAAGGAAGATATGTATCCATCTGTCTAATTTCCTGATAAAAAGTAAAGATAGTGAATACCTCATGCACCTATAGCTAACTTCTCATTTTTGTAGGTAGATTGAGTCTAGCTAATAACTGTAAAAGCTCTAATATGGATGGATTCAGAAATGCGTCATTGGGTTACTGAGCAAGTTTGATAATAGTTACGAGTTTCACCAATATTTTCCGCGTTATTTGTTGCTGTTGCAACTGATGCTAAGGTTGCATCAATTTTATTGCAGGTTAGCTTTGATGATATTTTTTGGAAGTCAATGGCAAGTAATATGAACCTTGAGGTTCGTAAAGAAGCACTTTCTCTGTTAATAAAGCTTTCAAGTGGTTGGCGTTGCGCTCACAGTGTAGAAAGCCTTAATGTGAAGGATGGGATCCCATTTTCTGAGGTGGTCAAGGTCTATAAGGTCACTGGACGGCTATATATTGTTTGGAGTATTGACATCATAAAAGAATATTCGAGATACAACCAAGTTTTAAAGGTTTGGGATTTGCTACCATTGTCTAAGATACCAGACCAAGTAAAGCACCTTGACAACCTGTTTGTGAGTTACTCACCGGACACTAAGCAATTATGCAAACTCAAATTTGTGGACGGGTATGTGTCCATTTTACTCTTTTCATCCTTGAATTTACTAGTTTTTAACTTGTTGCAACCCTGAAGGTATGATTGCAAAAGAATGGAGCCTTGCATGAATAGCCGTTGGGTCCAGCTATATGACAATAGAGCTTGAAGTGTTCATGGTTGAAATATGAATCCTTGAACACAATATTAATTTGTGTTTGTTAAATAGCTTGATCAAGGGGATTGTGGTCCTTTAGGCTTTTGACCAGGCAATTAAACTCTACTTTTCTAATAATTTAAAATTCATATTGAACAATTTTGTAAAATCAAAATATTTCTAGTAGAATTGGATAAATGTATATCCATAAACTTTAGAGATAGGATACTTTTGTTATATTATATTCAAATCACGAATGAGCTATTAATTTGAATCCAATAGGCAATAATATGAAGAATTCAGCATATCATATGTGATATCAACCAGGCAAGAAATTTAATGAATCATTTGCAATTAAGTACAATAATGGAAGTCACATGCCGATTGTAAACATGAATAGTTAGTTATGTAAATGGAAGAGGATGAGAATTTTCCTTTTTTTTTTTTTTTTTTTTTTTTGTTTGTAATCTTAGAGAGAAAGAGGCGAAATGATTCTCTTTAGTTTTATTTAATAAGAAAGGCTCACTTCCTGTTATCCTTTAGAAGCATACACTAATTCAATGTGACTCATTTACTGCAGAAGCTTTGAAGTTCCAATGTCATGGCCCGTAAACTCAACCCCTGTTAAAATAGATCCGATGCAGAATCTTTGTGGTCAATTTGCTGCATTGACTTTGAAGGATGATGCATCATATGTATGAGCTTTAAGTTATGGGTAATCTGATGGTATGTCTTTATGTTATATGTTCAATATTTCTTGGCAAGCTCTTTACTATTAACCATTTCTACAATTTTTCATTGTTTTCTCACCTCCTTTTGACGATTCCACACGACATTTCAAGTTAGCAGACCCAAAATCATTTTGGGACGAAGGCTTTGTTGTTATAAGCTCTCTACTCTACTATTAAGAGTAACTAAACAGAAGGGGAAGCAAATATGATTAGAAAGGATGAGCTTGATGGATCCTTTTAGTTTTGGGGAAAAGTCATAGTAGAGCCATAAACTTGACCAAAATCGAAAACTAGGCAGTCCAAACTTACCATCTAGCTTTTGAGGTATCTTCCTTGTAGCCTTGTAGGGTACATGTCTAAAAATACTCCCTTCTTCCCATAATAAATGTCACATTTGTCTTGTCAACGTCCTTAAGGAACGTGCTCTACTTGTTTGTATATTCTTTGTACCATGATAAATAGCACTAGGACTATCTCCTTATTTAGAAACACGACATTTATTTGGGATGGACCAAAGAGGAAAGTGCGGCATTCATTATAATAAGACGGAGGAAGTAACATTCTTCATAGTGTAAAGTCGTGTGCTACTCATGCTAATGCACAATTGAGCCATGATAACGCTCACATGCATCCCATATTAGGATTACCATTTTATAGTACAAGATCACCTCCTTTTCTGTTTCTCTCCATCTTTTCTTTATTGTTATTCCAATTATTTATTGAAAGAGGTTGTTTTGCAGGTGCACAAATTTTACTGATCTTGAGACTCAAGAATGCTTGGGATACCATCAATATAACTCTGAAGTACATGTTTAGTTTACTGATACCAAAAAATTAGTTTGGTCACTCCGAACCCTTTTTGTGAATCATATAGGATGTATATAGGGTTTTGGTTTCGAGTGACCTCTTGACAGTTGACACGGTGAAGAATCAATCTATAAAAGCGCCCATTGGTACCTTATCAGAATGTATTGAGTGCATTGAGAAGTGTTTTTAATACCAAATATTTTTATAAGTAGGACTTAGAGCATCTTTACTCATAACACTTCATTTCCGCATTGCATTGAGAAGTGTTTTTAATACCAAATATTTTTATAAGTAGGACTTAGAGCATCTTTACTCATAACACTTCATTTCCATCCCTCTCTCCTCCACCTCAGCTCCACGTCATCAGTTATTAAAAACACAACTCCAAACAATTTTATCTCCATTCATGACAAAAGTCATCAATTTCCCTCTCCTACTTTTTAATTAATAATTGTAGTTTTTTCAATATTCTTTTATTTTTATTATTTTTTATATGTTAATTGCAATTTTTGTAAAAAAAAAAAAAAATTCAAAAATATGACACGTGTCACTCGCTAATTGGTCTAAACTAAAAAAAATAAAAAATGAAACACGCCGTGAAGCACGACATCTGCCAACTCCAAATTGTTAAAAGTCATTCATGACTTTTCATGACTTCATGGTTGGGGAGTGGCACAAATGCCATGGAGGATATGCCATGACGTTAAGTCATGGCTGCAGGTGACCTTAGAGCATCTTTACTCATAAAACTTCATTTTCATCCCTCTCTCCTCCATCTCAGTTCCACGTCATCAGTCATCAAAAACACAACTTCAAACAATTTTATCTTCATTCATGACAAAAGTCATCAATTTCTCTCTCCTACTTTTTTATTACTAATTGTAGTTTTTTTCAATATTCTTTTATTTTTATTATTTTTTATATGTTATTTGCAATTTTTGTAAAAAAAAAAAAAAAAACTTCAAAAATATAACACGTGTAACTCGCTAATTGGTCTAAACTAAAAAAAAAAAAAAACCATCCATGCCGTGAAGCACGGCATCTGCCAACTCCAAAATGTTAAAAGTCATTTATGACTTTTCATGACTTCATGGTTGGGGAGTGGCACAAATGCCATGCCATAAAGTTAAGTTATGGCTGCAGGTGACCTTATAGGGAGATTTTCCGTCAAGACTATATGTATACTAACTTGTTTTTGGTAGGTTAGGGGTAGGGAGGACAGGGAAGGACATTTGTCTTAATTTTTGCCCATCCAAATTCAAGATGAAAGAACTAGTTGACTTGCTTTGCTTTGGGTTATTTTTTCTTCCTCCTTCAAATCCAAGAGGACAGCAAGAAGAGTATGTTTTGTTTTTTTTTTTTTTGGTACAATGTTTTCAAGTTGTGCATGGGTGTTTATGTCATGTTGAGTTGACTGTTAGAATATGGATTGCAAAATGTGTATACTTAATAAATATACATAAATATATAAACGTATATGTATAAATCATAAATATAATGTTATAATATAAGTGTAGAAGATTAATTAATTTGTAGAATTTCTGAAGTGTAAGTTGTAATTTAATGATGAGCAGAATGGTATATTCACACCACTTCATGTGTAAGGGTGTAGTCCCTAAATGAATTGCCTCTTGATTTCATATATATATATATATATATATATATATATATATATATATATATATATATATATATATATATATATATATATATATATATATATATATATATATATATATGACATTCCATCAGCATTTAGCATTTAGAGACATACACAATATTCATATTCTCTTATACATCATCTTCATAAAGTAATTGAATATCAAGAGGGGGTACTATCATTTAGAAGAACTTTATCTCCCTATTTTCTTCTCTTCTCCTTTTACAACATCGAGACTAGATGGATTCAACAGGTACGCTACCGCCTTCATCTATTCTTAAACTTTTTCCATACTTGAGTATTGTGGCATTAAAGGAACAAGAATGTTCCAACAATAACAATTGGTATCAGAGCCTCCTCGTGTTTGGATTAAGTTTGAGTTGTAAGATATCATGAAATGCTTTATTTTAATTCATAATATTGTTGAAATCATTATATTTTGATGTTAATAAAATACTCTAAATTCGTTCATAGAGTATTAGTAATAATTACTTTGTTTAAATTTTTAAAAGTATTGAAGTTTTTTACTCAAAAGGCACAAAATTCGTTAAAAAGACAATGGTTCATGCAAGAGTGTCCCATTGGCATGGCCACGCGTTGTTTTAAGCATGGTGTCTGGATCTACTTGCTCGGCCGAGCGCATCTCTATGCTCGACCGAGCATCATTGTGTCGAATGACAATTAAGAAAAATTCCATTGGCACGACCGCGCGTTGTTTGAAGCATGGCCGTGCGGATCCAAGTGCTCGGCCGAGCACTACTCTATACTCGGCCGAGCATCATTGTACCAAATGACAATATCTATTTGCTCGGCCGAGCACTACTCTATTCTCGGCCGAGCAACCACTGTATCTAGGGCTGTTACACGAACCGAGCCGGCTCGAGCTCGGCTCGGGCTCGGCTCGAAAAAAGCTCGAGTTCGAGTGGGCTCGAGGTGAACTCGAGCTCGAGCTCGAACCAATTTTCAAGCTCGTCATTTTTTCGAGCCGGCTCGTGTTCGGCTCGTATGTTCGACGAGCTCTGTTCGAGATCGACTCGTTTGAGCTCGACTCGGGCTCGGCTCGTTAAAAGCTCGAATAAATTTTAGTATATATATATATATAAGTCGAAGCTCGAGCTCGGCTCGTTATAAGCTCGTTTGATTTCAGATTTTTTTCAAAAAATAAGTCGAAGCTCGAGCTCGGCTCGTTAAAAACTCGTTTGATTTTAGATTTTTTTCAAAAAATAAGTCGAAGCTTGAGCTCGGCTCGTTAAAAGCTCGTTTGATTTCAGATTTTTTTCAAAAAAAAAGTCGAAGCTCGAGCTCGGCTCGTTAAAACTCGAGTTCGAGCAGCTCGCGAAAAGCTCGCGAGCCAGCTCGCGAAAAGCTCGAAACTTGATTCGAGCCGAGCTCGAACATGCATTCTGGGCTCGAGCTCGAGCTCGAGAAAAGCTCGAGCTCGATATTTTTTATTCGAGCTCGAGCTCGAAACTTCAAAGCTCGGCTCGGCTCGGCTCGTTTACAGCCCTAACTGTATCAAGGTTTCATGGTGCTTTACTTCATTTTTGAGTGAAAACATACATTTTCAAGCCCTTTTGTAATTAATTATATGCTTAACAATTTTATAAATTTTTAAATAATATTGTCACCAAAGTGATTTACGTTATTTAAATCCAAAATTGTTAAATGTTGAATGTATACATTAATACGTGGATAACATGAATTTTTCAAAGAATATCGTGTTATTTGACAAAATTTATACATTCATTTGCTAACAAGTAAAAGAACATTAGTTAGTATTTCAGGTACTTAAATCGGCACAAAGGAAGATTAAGTATTTTATTAATACATCGTTTAATTTCTTGGTTGCCTCAAGATAATTGCTTATGAGTCAACTCCCAATACAAATATTAGTTTTGATGTCATGTTGATTATCTTATAGATGAGATTCATTTGATATAATTAATCACTTAATTCATTATGTGTGTAGTTATTGATACATGTTTTGTATTTTTCATTCTTCGTTCTCATCCTCAACAGATATGTTAAGTGCTTATTCAGTTACTACTATTATGAATAACGTATCGATGTTTAATGGAACAAATTTTAAAACTTGAAAAAATAAGATAACTATGATCTTGCATTAATGAAACCAAGTTTCGCTACTCTAAAAGCACTCAAGAAGAGCGCATAAATATTGAGAAGTGGAACTGTTCCAACCGCATAAGTCTAATGATCATGAAAAAATTAAGAAGTGCTTATTTTGTAAGGACCTTACTCACATGAAAAATGACTGCCCTAAATATCACGCTTAGCGTGTTAAGAAAGGTATGACATATGGTATTGTTTGTACCGAGGCTAATTTGGTTTCAATTTCTTCATATACATGGTGGTTAGATTCTGGTGCAACAACTCACATAAGTATGTTATGAAGGGTTGCCTGAATTACCGAAGACCCAGTGAATATGAAAGATACATCTATATGGGAGCTGGGAATCCGGTTGAAGTAATAAGTGATAAGTGACTATTATATAGTCATTTATCCTAAGTTTTTATATACTTTTACTTAGTTAAATTACCATTTTTATCTCATTTTAGTATATTTTTAGTTCCTTTTTCATATTTATTAGATTTTACGCTTTTTAGTATACTCTATGCATTTTAGACAGGTTTTGGAGTCTATTTTATGATCAAAGGATGCTTGGACACTTTTGGTGCAAAGGCATGGAGGAGCAACAAACAAATCAAACACACAAGTCAAAATTCAGACAGAGCGGCCGTGCAGCAGAAGTGGAGCGGCCGTGCACTTGGCCATTTTTGGCCCAAAAACGCAGAGTGGCCGTGTCTTGAAAAGTGGTCGGCCGTGTTAGCCTTCAGAGCGGCCGTGCACTTGGCCTGTTCAAAAATCCAAAATTGGCGCCAAGGGAGCACGGCCGTGCAAAATCCTTGACTTGGCCGTGCAAGTCGCGTCTGCAGAATTAAAAGGCACCTTTTGAAGGCACCTTCTTGAAGAGTTTCTTCCCAATTATAAAAAGACACATTGTACTCAGTCTTCATACCGAATTTTGATAGTATTTACACCAGATATTGTTAGAGATTAGATACAAATACTAGTGAGTAATCGCCTTTGTTCTTGGGGTTGGAAACTCAAAGCATAAACCGTTCATCATCTTAAAAATATGAAAGTCTTGTCTTCTATCTTCATCTAAACAATTTCTTTATACCAATCTCTAAATGTCTTACATTTTGGAGACGTCCAACTTGTATGATTCAGTCAATTGAGAAAAGGACCTAGCAGAGAATCTCGATTGACGGAACCATATAAAGAAACTGGGTTTCATTGATCACGAAAGTAGTTCAACGACCTAGAGATGTTCCTTTAATGGAAAGTATGTCGACTCTCGTTCTTAGTGGGTTCTTACTAATTATGGTCAGCTAGAGATAAGTGGGAATGCCCGTTTGTGACAGGGCTGGAGTACCATAAACGGAAATCTCAAACAGTTAGGACATAATTAGTGAAGAATACAAACACTACTGTCTTAACCCAAAGTAGTGTAGGCCTAACGTACCATCCTTGATTTTTATGAAAACCTTTATTTCCTAAGACAATGAATAATTGATGAACAAATTATGTGTATGATTTCCAATCCTGAGAATGCTTCGCTATATAAAGTTTTATTTAAAATATTTTCTGTATATGTTTCTTTCTATTTCCAAAACCAATCTTTATCTCCCCCAATCTTTTCTATAAATTTAATAAAGACGAAAACAATTCCTAAGTAAACCCTATCTCTGTGGGATCGACCCGTACTTGCACCCGCTATATTGCAATAGCCCGTGCGCTTGCGGATATTAAATAAACCGTTAGGTTTCAACAACCTCGAACAAGTTTTTGGCGCCGTTGCCGGGGACAACGATTTACTTTTAGTTTTTGTCTTTACTACATAAATTTTTTTTGTTTTATTTTGTTTTCATTTTGTTTTGTTTTTACTTCCGATAAATTGTTATGTTTAATCTCTCTTTGAGTGTTTTTCTTATAGTGTATGAAATGGGCTCGGACATTCTTTGACAATTTTGATCCAGAACCCAAACGAAGCTTTCACGAAAGATTAAGAAAATTCAAAGAGACACTAAGCAAGCATACGGCGGAAAGAGATCCACAAACACCAGCTAGGACCCTACGGGACTTTGTGAATCCAAGTACCCCGGGAACTAGATCCCCTATAGTTATGCCAAATGCCGGAGCGGCACACTTCGAGATAAAGCCCCAATTTTTGCATATGGTTATGAATAACCAATATAGCGGCACTGCTTTCGAAGATCCTCTTCTCCACATCCAAACATTCTTGGAATACTGTGATACCACACGTATTCAAAATGTCACCCCGAAAGCAATTCGGATGCGCCTTTTTCCTTTCTCACTAAAGGATAAGGCAAAACAGTGGTTAATTTCAGTCCCACCCAACTCTTTTACAACTTGGGACCAAATTCAAGAAGCATTCCTTGGACGTTTCTTCCCTCCGAGCAAGACCGCTCAAATTCGGACGAAGATTACAACTTTTAGCCAAACAGGAAGCGAATCACTGTATGATGCTTGGGAGCGATTCAAAGAGCCCCTAAGGATGTGCCCTCACCACGGGCTTGAAAAGTGGTTAATTGTGCACACTTTCTACAATGGTCTCACATATAGAACAAGGGAGACAATTGATGCCACCGCAGGAGGTGCACTAATGAATAAGACGGTGGATGAAGCATACGACTTGATAGAGAACATAGCCATGAATCACTATCAATGGTTCAATGAGAAGGAACAACCGCAGAGGATTCCAAGTAAGTACAATATTGATGTCATTACTACCTTGTCCTCTAAAGTTGATATGCTTCTTAAAAAGTTTGAAAACTTTAATGTAAATCCCGTGGCCAACATTAATGTCATTTGTGAACTATGTGGGTCTAACTCACATAGTACAGAATATTGTGAATTGCTTGACACTACTGCTAGTGATCAAATAAATTTGTTAATTCTTATGGGGGAAATGGTGGTATGTATTCAAACACATACAATCCCGAATGGAGAAATCACCTTAATTTTTCCTATAAGAATAACAATATTTTAAACCCGCAATCTTCTACACAACCACCGGGATTTACACAAAAGAATTTCAATGGCAATTCTAGTACCTTCTCTCCCCCTAAGTCTAAATTGGATCTTATTATGGATTTTATTATTGAAAGTAAAAATGAACAAGAGAAGACCAATAATGAGTTAAGGGAATCCATTAAGTCGTTGAATGCTAGGTTTGATAATTTAGCCGCCCACAATAGAATGCTTGAAAATCAACAAGCTCAACAAGCCGGCACCTCGCATAGACCACAAGGGAGTTTTCCCGGTCAATCGCAAAGGCCCGATGAGCATGTTAGTGCGGTAGAAACTAGGATTGGAAAAGAAAGTTTAAATCCCCTTCCTAAGGAAATTATCAAACCAAGTAAGGAGAAAGTTAGTCCAATCCCACCGATGGTTGAGACTAATGAAGATGTTGAAAATGGGACAGAATCCCCTAAGATTTCTAGAAATTTTGACCCTCCAATACCATACCCTCAAAAGTTGGTAAGAGCTAAACTCGACAAACAATTTGCAAAATTTTTAGAAATCTTAAAATCTATTTATTTCAACATACCTTTTACTAATGCCCTTCAACAAATGCCGTCCTATGCTAAGTTCTTAAAGGATATTCTTGCAAATAAGAGGAAACTTGAGGAGCATAAGAATGTCGCTTTGATAGAAGAAGTAAGTGCCATTTTACAAAGAGAACTTCCTCCTAAATTAAAAGATTCCGACACTTTCTCTATTCCTTGCAAAATAGGTAAATACAATGTTGATAATGCTTTGTTAGATCTTGGGGCAAGTGTGAGCCTCATTCCGCTTTCGGTAGGTAAGAAACTAGGTGTGAGGGAAATGAAACCCACCACTATTTCTCTCCAACTAGCGGATCGCTCCATTAAATACCCAATGGGTATTATGGAAGATGTCCCTTGTCAAATCGGGAAATTGATCATCCCGGTCGACTTTGTAGTCCTTGAGATGGAGGAAGATCATCAAATTCCAATCATTCTAGGAAGACCTTTTCTTGACACCGCTGGTGCAGTAATAGATGTAAAGAATGACACTCTTTCTCTAAACACTGGAAATAAGAAGGTCGAATTTAAAAACTTAAATCTCAAGAAGTCGTGCCATGAAGTCAACACTCCTAAAAATGATAGCAAAAAGGGTGAAAAGTCACAAGCAAAGGACTCAAGAATAATAATTAAAAAGCCCTTAGATCATAGAGGTGAAAAAAATGTGCACCCTAAACAGCCTAATAAAACTAAAAAATCAAAGGGTATGGGGCCTAAGAAAAAAGGCACACCAGGATATAACGTATGCATCAATCATAAGAGCTCGACCACGCCAAAGGGCAAGGAATGGCGAGTTGTTAAGGATAAGAGACCATTACAATACCACTCACCGCCCATTGTTACTAAAAGAAAGGGGTCGAGCTTATGACCTTAAACAAGCATCATCGAAATAGTAAACCGATGAATTATATTACTGTTTATCATAATTTTGTTTACCACCGCATGCTTATATTTTCTCTCTTTGTCCTTGAAACATTGAGGACAATGTTCATTTCAAGTGTGTGTGTGTGGGGGGGGGGGTATATCTATCTATCTTTACATGCTTTTTAGTTTAAATTTACTTGCTTTCTAGTGTAATTTTTTCTTTTTAACTTAGTTGCATTTTCATTTCTTTTTATGCATGTATAGTATATAAAAATATATACTCCCTCCGTCCATTTAGTAGGTTCACTACTCAAGTTTACACGTTTATTAAGGAGGGAGTATTATATTGAAAGTGTTGTGAGTGTGAAAGTAAAATAGGAGAGAGAATGAGTGGAGGGAATAGTAAATTATAATGGTGTTGTGAGTATTAAAATAATGTAGGAGAGAGAATGAGTGGAGAGAATAGTAAATTATAGTGGGGTAGGGTTAATATTTTAATAATATAAAGTTTCCATTTTAGGAAAGAAACAAAGTGTGAACCATGTAAATGGACGCCCAAAATAGAAAGTGTGAACCATGTAAATGGACGGAGGGAGTATATATATAAATAATCCCTATGATGATCCATACTTTTATTCCTTATGCTTGTCATTTGCCCAAGAATAATGCCTTTGTCTTTCCTCTCATATTTTCTATAAACTTAGAAATTAATAAGAAGAAAAATATAGGAATATTTTTAGGAAATAAATTAAAAGCCTCATAAGTTAGTATAGCAAAATATAGGGTTTTATCAAGAAAAAGCATTTGATTAGAAGGAATCTTTATTAATCATCTTTATACACTTGGTTATTCTTATGAAAAATTTTGAAAATATTTCTTTAAAATTGTACATTTTAAATTTTATTAAATGTTTATTCCCTTATTAGAAGCATCCACTTTGTTTTGCATCCCTTGAATCACACCTCTTCATCAAAATCCCATCTTTCCATTTCCACTAATCGAATCAAGGTTAGGCATTTTTTATCTTATTGCTAAAAGAGTGACTTAGTCACCAAATCTTAAAAGCAAAAAGAAATCTATTACTTCTAAAGTAACTCGGGGCACGACGTTCGCTGCGACGATGCTTCCTTGCCAAATGGAAGTAATATCCAAAGTATTCTTGATCTAAGTATTAGGAACATGAGGTTCGCAACCACAATGTCTCCTACTTGAAAGGATAAAAAATAACTAAGGTCTTTTGCAAAAATTTAACACGTGCAAAAATAAGATAAAATTGTTGAAGCCTTGATGAGATTTTTTCACTATCATCATCCATTTTTCGCCCTTGTGATTCAAAAATGCAATACAATTCTATGAAAACTTCTAGTTTGTGAATAAGTATTTATACTTCCCTTTGTACATTTTAAAGTAATAAATTCATTTTTTCAAAAATCACTCTAAAAGAGTGAAAGTTTCTCTTTTACCAAGTAAATGATCTAAGATTTATCCTTCTAGCATGCTTTACTTGATCAAATTTTATATATGCTATATTAGGTTATTGTCTTACAAATTATTTCTTTAAAATATCCCCAAAATGCTTCTTTCTAATAATTTTTAAAGGTATATAAAATATGACTAGAAAAATGAAGGCAATATCCAAAAGGCAATTAGGGCTTGCTACTATATTTCTGAGGGATCAATCATTCTTATTTTTTCTTTTCTTTTCTCCCTCTCCGTGTTTTCATCCTAAACTTGCTTGGGGACAAGCAAGAGCTTAAGTGTGGGGGAGTTTGATAAGTGACTATTATATAGTCATTTATCCTAAGTTTTTATATACTTTTACTTAGTTAAATTACCATTTTCATCTCATTTTAGTATATTTTTAGTTCCTTTTTCATATTTATTAGATTTTACGCTTTTTGGTATACTCTATGCATTTTAGACAGGTTTTGGAGTCTATTTTATGATCAAAGGATGCTTGGACACTTTTGGTACAAAGGCATGGAGGAGCAACAAACAAATCAAACACACAAGCTAAAATTCAGACAGAGCGGCCATGCAGCAGAAGTGGAGCGGCCATGCACTTGGCCATTTTCATGCCATTTTTGGCCCCAAAACGCAGAGTGGCCGTGTCTTGAAAAGTGATCGGCCGTGTTAGCCTTCAGAGCGGCCGTGCAGCAGAAGTGGAGCGACCGTGCACTTGGCCTGTTCAAAAATCCAAAATTGGCGCCAAGGGAGCACGGCCGTGCAAAATCCTTGACTTGGCCATGCAAGTCGCGTCTGCAGAATTAAAAGGCACCTTCTTGAAGAGTTTCTTCCCAATTATAAAAAGACCCATTGTACTCAGTCTTCATACCGAATTTTGATAGTATTTACACCAGATATTGTTAGAGATTAGATACAAATACTTGTTACATTACTTTTCAAAGATCCTTTGAAGATTCAAGTCTATTTTTGGCTCTTGAAGTTACTTTGAAAGAGAAGCAATAAAGTGAAGCATTATTCCAGCCATTCATCTTCTATTTCATCATAAGTTTCTCTTACTCTATTCTTTATTATATGATTGCTTATTTATTTTAGATGGCTAGTGAGTAATCCCCTTTATTCTTTGGGTTGGAAACTCAAAGCATAAACAGTTCATCATCTTAAAAATATAAAAGTCTTGTCTTCTATCTTCATCTAAACAATTTCTTTATATCAATCTCTAAATGTTTTACATTTTGGAGACATCCAACTTGTATGATTCAGTCAATTGAGAGAAGGACCTAAATCTCGATTGACGAAACCATATAAAGAAACTGGGTTCCATTGATCACGAAAGTAGTTCAACGGCCTAGGGATGTTCCTTTAATGGAAAGTATGTCGACTCTCGTTCTTAGTGGGTTCTTACTAATTATGGTCAGCTAGAGATAAGTCGGAATGCCCGTTTGTGACAGGGCGGGAGTACCATAAATGAAAATCTCAAATAGTTAGGACATAATTAGTGAAGAATACAAACACTACTGTCTTAACCCAAAGTAGTGTAGGCCTAACGTACCATCCTTGATTTTTATGAAAACCTTTATTTCCTAAGACAATGACTAATTGATGAACAAATTATGTGTATGATTTCCAATCCCGAGAATGCTTCGTTATATAAAGTTTTATTTAAAATATTTTCTGTATATGTTTCTTTCTATTTCCAAAACCAATTTTATCTCCCCCAATCTTTTCTATAAATTTAATAAAGACGAAAACAATTCCTAAGTAAATCCTGTCTCTATGGGATCGATCCATACTTGCACCCGCTATATTGCAATAGCCCGTACGCTTGCGGATATTAAATAAATCGTTAGGTTTCAACAACCTCGAACATTAAGTAATGGTTATTATTTTGTATTAAATAATATATTTATTTTACCGTCCTTCAGACGAAATTTAATATATATCACAGTTTTAGACCGGGAAGGATATTCCTATACATTTGGCAATAATAAATGTAATCTTTATTTTAATTCCAAAATTTTCGGTACTAGTAATTTATCAAGGAATGTGAAATTGTTACGGCCAGAATCACAAGTGATATCCAAGGTGATAACAGCACCAACGATAGCACTTAGGATAGCACACACACACACACTTCGAAAATAAAACAATTGTGAAAAAGAGATTGCAGCGGAATAATAACACCAAAATTGTTTTTCTCAAGTTATATAAATATAAGACTATCCACAGTGGTTTCATCCCACTCCTTCATTTCATCTAACACTTTTTACACTTTTTCTCATCCACCTAATATTTCATCTACCCATTTCATTTACCCCCACTCCAATGGCTAACTTAAATTAAATTTCAACTCCCCCCAACTCATCATTCTATACCCCACTACTTTTATTTTATTTCATTTATATTCTTTATTTTTATGATTAGTAAAATAATAATAATAATAATTATTATTTATAATTAAAAAAATATTTCACACTTAATTAAAAAAATATTGCATCAATTTATAGATAAAAAAATATAATGATTTTTTTTTTTAAATAAATGCTAAAATGAAGAAGGATAATTGAGAAATGAGTGTTTTTTTTTTGTGTCCAAATCAAATGAAACTTATATCGATTTGTAGGGTAAAAAAAATGATGAATTTTGGTGAAAAAAAAATTAAAAAAAAGAATAATTTACTAGGTAATAATTCAGCCCAAATTGAAAATTAAGTGTTTTTTTTTTTGTGTCCAAATCAAATGAAACTTATATCGATTTGTAGGGTAAAAAATGATGAATTTTGGTGAAAAAAAATTAAAAAAAAGAATAATTTACTAGGTAATAATTCAGTCCAAAATGAAAATTAAGTGTTTTTTTTTTTTGTCCAAATCAAATGAAACTTATATCGATTTGTAGGGTAAAAAAAATGATGAATTTTGGTGAAAAAAAAAATTAAAAAAAAGAATAATTTACTAGGTAATAATTCAGCCCAAAATGAAAACTAAGTGTTTTTTTTTTTGTGTCCAAATCAAATGAAACTTATATCGATTTGTAGGGTAAAAAAAATGATGAATTTTGGTGAAAAAAAAAATTAAAAAATAGAATAATTTACTAGGTAATAATTCAGCCCAAAATGAAAACTAAGTGTTTTTTTTTTGTGTCCAAATCAAATGAAACTTATATCAATTTGTAGGAAAAAAAAATGATGAATTTTGGTGAATTTTTCTTTTTATTTTTAAATCATTTATTATGAGATAATTGAGTTTAAATAATTGGGTGAAAAAGTAATAAAGTCAAGACCAATACGGTCTTGACACGTGGCAACTAAAAAAAAAAAAAAAAAAAAAAAAAAAAAAGCCAAAATAAGGTTTCAACCGGGATGAAATGTTTCATCCCGTCAATCCGACCAACTACCTTTCATGTTCCCATTGTAGTTGCTTGGCTGTATGAAATGGGATTTCATCCCCATTTCATACAGCCATTGTAAGTAGTCTAACTTGAGAGTGCCTCTTAGGCAAGACTTTATAATCACTATAATGAATTTACAAAGTCGAAAATGTTTCCTATGGCTATAACAATATGAGCTCTATGGAACAAGAGATAAAGAACGGAATCCTATCCTAGCCTTCACACAACTTGATACCAATGTAATCAAGTGCGAAATTACAAGGGAGGAAGGACTAAAAGAACCAAACAAAGAACTCTATCTCTATATGCTTCGAAGGTGTGTATGAAATGGCGTGTATTGGCTTGTCTTCAAATGAAACCTTCCAAGCATATTTATAGTCTTCAATTTACTTGAAGGCTACTCAATAAACAGCCTTGGGGCTGTCTTGCACATTGAGGGAGAGTAGGGAGAGAGGTTGAGTTTGTTTCTCACTTCATGCGCCTACTTCCCTTAAAAATAGCAACCGCTTCCTTGATCTTCAAGTCCAAGCTTCAACACCTTGTTCTCCCAAGCTTTATCAACCTTGTACTCTTCTTTTATTCAGCAACAACTCCTTGACCAAGTCTCCACACATTTTTAATTGTTGTTACCAAAGTTACGATTTTATGCATAAAATGCATAAATCATTTCCTTCCAAATTTCACACGTGTCTAGCTCTTTCTTCGATCCTATTGCAGTCTGAAATATGAACATAAACCATAGACTATACAGATTATATTAGCACATTAGTCCATTAAATAATAAACAAGAAATATTCAACTATATAAATTCCTGTTCAGGAAATCATCTGCGATATCACCTGGAATTTGGGAAATCATCTACAATATCACCTGCAGTTTACACTAACAATCTCCCCCTTAGTTGGATATTTCTTTCCAAACCTAATGTACTGCTGTCCTATAAGGTTAGTCCATAAATAAATATACAGAGCATAGAAACACAGTATAATATCTCCAAGAAAATTAACTCCCCCTTAAATAAGGAGCTAATCCAAACAATGATTTATCACCATAAACTAATTTATTTCAAACTTTAAAAAGTTTTCGAAATAAACTAAGTTAAAAAGAAAAAATCATAAACCATTGTAGCAAAATATCATCCAAACTAGCAAAATATCCTAACAGATAAAATTTTAAACAGACCAACTAAAGTGTTTTGCAACCAACATAAACAAAATAAAAGAAAATTGTTTAGGGAACCACATCTAGGCATGGGCATCCGGTTCCCGGTTCCGGTTCCGATTTCGAACCGCCGGTTCCGGTTCCGGGGAAGGGGGGAACCGAGACGGAACCGCCTAAATCCGGTTCCCGGTTTCGATTCCTTGATGCCGGTTCCGGTTCCACGGTTTCCCGGTTCCTTTTTTGGCTTTTTTTTTTTTTTTTTTTTTTTTTTGAAAACTGTCCAGGTGGGCGACCGCCCAAGAGAGGTGGGCGACCGCCCATATCCAAATTTTCTCAAAGCTTCACTTCAAAAAACACACATGATTAAAAAATAAATGATAAACATGAACAAAGGAGAGAGACAGAAAAAGGTCTAGTTTATGAAAACAACAAAAAATAACAAGCATAAACCAAGAATGTCATCTCCAATTTTCTCAAAAACAAATCTCAAAAGCATCTCTGTTGGAAACAAGACATAAAGAAAAGTAGCAGAAAGAATTAAGAGGTAAAGGGATCACTTATCACAAAGCAGTTAAATCGAAAATCTATATTATGGACCACAATGTGCCATGTTTAAGCATTAAAACAGATGATACTTATGTTAGAAATATGATGTTGATGAGTTCCAATTATGAGACCAAGGATAATTATACCAAAATAATTAAGGAATGTCATATGTATACACATGAACATCTTTTGTGTTTGAATGGGGGCTATTTGATGGCCGGACCTTGGAATCCATAGTTGAAAGAGCCTGAAAAAGGTGTAAAAAGTCAAAAAAAGGGGCAAATTTGACTGAAAAAGCTGAAAAAAACGGGCAAAATTCGAATTTTTTTGAATTTTTTGCAAGAACCGCCGGTTCTCCGGTTCCGAACCGCCGGTTCCCCGGTTCCGGTTCCGGTTCCAAAACCGCCGGTTCACGGTTTTTTAAAATGAGGAACCGGGATTGAACCGTGAACCGGCCGGTTTCGATTCTCACCGGTTCCGGTTCTCGCCGGTTCCGGTTCTTCCGGTTCCGGTTCCGGTTCGGTTCTCCGGTTCCGCCCGGTTCCGGTTCCGATTTGCCCATGTCTAACCACATCACATCACCAAAATAAAAGAAATTGTTTTAGGACACCACAAACCAAACCACCAACACGATAGTGGCAACATAAACCTTCAGGTTCAACAACCTTCAGGTTTCAGCTTTCTTCTTCTTCAAACTCCTTCTTCTTCTTCATCTTCCTCCTGATCTCCTTCCCTATCACTTTCACCATCACTTGGGCCAGCACTGGTGGTAGCACCTGCAGTAGCACCAGCTCCAGAAGTTGCAGCAGCAGCAGATCCTTCCCCTGTTTGGAAAGAAATTTCATCAATGAAAGCATCAGTAGCCTGCTTAACCTTAGCCCAACCCTCAACAAGTCCTCCCATTGCACTTGAATGTTTGTGCAAAAAGTTGAGCACTATTACCTTAGGAATTGATGGACCAGTGTTGCCCAGAAGATTCATCATGTTGGACAGAATACTTGCAGCATCAGTTCCTGCAAAAGTATTAGGGGCAGCACCTGGGGAAGCACTTGGGATATCACGGAGATAGTACTTGGAAGAACAGAGGTTGTTTTATCAGATTTGTTCCAAGGAAGATCCTTTGTATACCTTTTACCCTTTTTCAGTTATTGATCAATGGTATAATACTCAGGTTCAGTGGTGAAAACATCAAAGGCTTCAATGGGCAAGGATTGAAACACTAAAACTTGGAAGATTAAATAAGGATAGGGGAAAAAGCTAATGTACATTTCTTTCTTTCTACCCCATGAAGCTAAGTGTTTGAACACTAATCTTCCAAAGTTAATCCTTAAATTCTTACCCAATCTGTACAAAACATTCGCATGCTCCAAAGTAACAATAGGTTCATTCGTAGTAGGAATCCAATTGAAGATGCACAACTTGTGAAGCACAGAATACAGAGAAGTAAGCCTAGAAGCATGAAGTTTTTCCTTTAAAGGCCAGGTCTGAAGTTTGTTGTGAGTGAGCAGTTTGACCATTTCATCCCTATTAACTCTAATGCTCTCATCATCTAAATTTGGAAGGCCTAAAACCTTGTTAATTAGGGTTGGAGTAAATGAATTAACTTTTTCCCTAACAAATACCTTCTCAAATTTTTCAGAACCTTCATTGTCCAAATGAGCATGTAGGTTAGCAAAGAAATTTCTCACCACACTTTCAACAAACACAGAAGCATGATTATTAGCTTTAAGGAAATTCCTGTCCTTAAAAAATTGAACCATTCCTTCCTTTTCTAACTGACTCTCATCAATGTGCTTTTCTTTTAACAATCTCTTACTCGAATTATTCAACCAAAATTCCATGTTTACTTTCTTATAAAATTCTAAAGTAAGAAATGGTTTTGGAAAAGCCTTATCCTCTTCATTTAGACTAAGCTCATCACCAGAATTATCACTAGAGGAACGAGTAGGAACAGAGGAGGGGACATGTGTTACCTCAGATGATATCCCCTTCTTGGTAGCACCTTCGGTAGCACTCACTGAAGCTTTGCCCTTGCCATTCTTCTTCTGAAAATCAGACAGAGTTTCTTCATCTTCAGCATCCACCCAAGCATCAAAAGAGTCCACAGAAGGTTCCTTCTCTTTGTTGGCATCGAAATTCTCATCACTCACATGAGGTGAGGACACATCTAAGGAGATTTCTGAGACTTTAACCAGATCAAAGGTGGTATTTGATTTTGCCTTGGACCTGATTGACCTTATACGGTTGGAGGACCTCCTCTTTGCAACCTGAGGAGATAGCTTGGATGTTGAAGCTTTCCTCTTCCTCTTCTCTTTTGATTCGGCCGGAATGAGAGTGACCTTAGGAATGCCATGTTCAAATGAGGCTGTGGGGATAGAGGCTGGAACAATAGCCATTGTTGGAGGAGAAGAACTTGGTGTAATCATGGGAGAGGTTTCCATGGATACACGAGAAGCAACGAATGGAGCAATGCTTGGGAAGATATCCATTTGGTCCGTGTGAGAGGGTTCGACATTGGCTTTGAATGGAGAAGCCATGGAGAATTTTTGAGAATTTTGGAACAGATTTTTGACCTAGGTTTTGGGAGAGACGAAGACGCTGGAACGGGGGTTTAAAAGGTGAGAGAGAGTAACGGTTAGAGAGAGAGAGATAAGGAAGGAGTTAGAGAGAAAATAGGGGATTAAAGAGAGAGAAATGGATGGGGAACAAGTAATTTAATTTGATTTGACAACTTAAACATCCCATCCCATCTAAATCCCTAAAAATCCTCACCATTATCCCTATTCACACATTTTTAATTAAACCCTAACCACACATTAAAAACCAACTAACTTTTTAAAACCCTA
This sequence comes from Adenophora triphylla var. japonica, assembly GCA_022495995.1. Classification (NCBI taxonomy): domain Eukaryota; kingdom Viridiplantae; phylum Streptophyta; class Magnoliopsida; order Asterales; family Campanulaceae; genus Adenophora; species Adenophora triphylla. The sequence continues at coordinate 277,496 of JAFEMH010002794.1, forward strand.
ATAAACTTAAAAGATAAACACGATTGTAAAAAAAAATAAAATGAATTTTTTTTAAGTAAAAGCGGAAAATTAAAAAAAGGAGTAAACCAAATATTTTGCAACTAAGCCCGAAAATTATATGCACAAATCAAAATAAATATGGGTTAGTTACTCAACAATGTTTACTAAAAATAAAGGAAACTTGTTGAAGATGTTTTCAAAATCGTAAACTCTTTAATTAAAAAGACTTTCAGATTTTGAAAAATTAATCAACAATATTTCGAAAAAAGAAATAATAAATAAAAAAATAATATAGCACACACTAATGTGTTAAGGCAATGATGGTAACACGTAGGATAACACATGTGATATAAAAACCCCTTGATAACTATTTTTCATTTTCAAGCATTTCAAACATAACAAGCTGAGCATTTTCAGGCACTTCGGGCATAACAAGCTGAGCATTTTTCATGCACTCTAGGCATAACACGCCTATTTTTAAGTACATTGCTTATTATAAAAGATCAATACACTTCTTTAAACAAGAAGGCATCGTAGTAACGAGCTCCGTGCCTCGAGTTATATTTCAAGTGTAAAGATAAAGTGATCTATGCCTTTCAAGTAGGGTACACTGTAGTAGCGAACTCCATGTCCCTAATACTTAGCATAAACCACCTCATACATTCTCATTGGCAAGAGTACATCGTTGCAGCGAACACCGTGTCCCGAGCTCGAGAGAATAGTATGGAAAAAAATGCCTTTGCCTTTTATTTATCAAAAAAAAAATTAGTGACAATGTCACTTTTAGCATATGAAGGGGAGTGATATCACACATGATAACCTAAGTAATAACCTACCATAACAAAAAGGTCAGCATGTGCCACGGTTAGAACTAAGCTAACCAGATTAGAAGAATATAAAAGCATTTTTTTTACAGTAAGTAAGGAAGAAAAAATACACTAATATACAAGTGTTATCCTGAGTGATAACATCACCTGGGGTAGCACAGACAAACAGACTCAGAGATTACAAAGATCAAGAGATCTTTTCAAACTAGAAAATCTCTCATGGTCTGAGGCCTTGGTAAATATGTCAGCCAGTTGATACTTAGTATCAATATGATCAATATTAATTAGGCCTTTATCTACCATATCTCTAAGAAAATGATGACGTATATCTATGTGCTTAGTACGGGAATGTTGAACAGGGTTTTTTGAAATGTTGATAGCACTTAGGTTGTCACAGTACATAGTCAAAGAATTACTCTCTAGGCCATAATCATCTAGCATATGTTTTAGCCAAATAAGTTGTGAGCAACAACTACCAAACAACATACTCGGACTCACCATGGAAGAGAGACACAATTTTGTTTACGACTATACCATGAAACTAAATTGTTACCCAAGTAAAAATACCCCCACTAGTACTCTTCCTATCATCCATATCCCCCGCCCAATCCGAGTCGCTAAAGCCTACCAAATTGGTATTAGTATCCTTACTAAACCAAATCCCTAATTCACTTATTCCCGAAACATATTTAATTATCTTTTTGACAAAATTAAGGTGTGGGACTTTAGGATTGGCTTGATAATGTGCACAAACGCACACACTAAACATGATATCAGGATGACTAGAAGTGAGATAGAGAAGGCTACCTATCATAGAATGATATAGAGTAGGATCAACATCCTCACCTACTTGGTATTTACCAAGTTTAAGAGAAGAACACATAGGGATTTTTGAACTTTTTGCTCCTTCCAACCCAAATTGTTTCACTATGCTCTTTGCATACTTGCTTTGTGAAATGAATATCCCTTCATTTGTTTGTTTCACCTGCAAGCCTAGAAAGAATGTTAACTCACCAATCATGCTCATTTCAAATGTTGATGTCATAGCCTCTACAAAATCTTTTAAACATGTTTGAGAAGTAGAGCCATAGACTATGTCATCAACATAGATTTGAACAATGACAGTTTCTTTGCCATGCCTTAGGATAAATAAGGTCCTATCTGCTTCACCTCTTGTAAAACCATATTCAAGTAAAAAAGAGGTTAGGCGACCATACCATGCACGTGGAGCTTGTTTCAAGCCATATAAGGCTTTATCAAGTCTATATACATGGTTTGGTAGATGAGGATCTTCAAATCCTTTTGGTTGTTCAACAAAAATTTCTTCTTTTAAATAACCATTTAAAAAGGCAGCTTTAACATCCATTTGAAACAAGGTAATTTTTAGATAACAAGCTATAGCCAAGAGGAGTCTTATGAATTCTATTTTAGCAACTGGAGCAAAGGTCTCATCAAAGTCAACACCTTCAATTTGGGTGTAACCTTGAGCTACGAGACGAGCTTCGTTCCTTATAATATTTCCTTGCTCGTCAGATTTATTTTTGAAAATCCATTTTGTACCAATTACATTAGTGTTAATGGGACGTGGTACTAAACACCAAACTTCAATACGAGCAAATTGTTCAAGTTTCTCTTTCATGGCATGTATCCAAAAATTATCTTTTAAAGCTTCAGAAATATTTTTGGGTTCTAAGGAAGAAACAAAACAGGAATATTTTACCTTGTGGTATGTGGTGGACATGCACACATACCTTACCATTTCACGATTACTAAAGGGCTCATAATTCCTAGTTCGTACTCCTTCACTTGCTTCTCCAATAATCTGAGATGAAGGATGATCTCTTCTGATCCTAGCTGGTGGATCCCTTTCTCAAATCTTCATGCACATGAGCATCATCATCAGACTGTTCATCCTTTTCAGTAGCTGGACTGGTCTTAGGTGATATCGGAGATGCTATCCCTTCAGTGGCAACACTCTGGTCAGCACCTGGGGTATCACTTACTTGATTTCGATCCTCTAGTTCTTCCAGCAATATCAATGGAGATTCCTGCACTCTATCACCTGTAACACTTGCTAAGTCATCAAAAACAACGTTAACTGATTCCTGAATGGTTTTTAACCTAAGGTTATAAACCCTATATGCTCGACTGTCCTGAGCATATCCAAGAAATATAGCCTTATCACTTTTAGAGTCAAATTTAGCTAAGTAATCCCGATCATTTAGAACAAAACATACACACCCAAACGTATGGAAATAATGAACTTTTGGTATCCTACCATTCAAAATTTCATAAGGTGTCATTCTAGTACCGGGTCTTAGAAAAACTCTAATGGCCGTGTGACAAGCTGTGTTTAAGGCCTCAGCCCAAAATCTTTTTGAAATTCTTTTTGAAAACATCACACGTGCCATTTCAAGTAAGGTCCTATTTTTCCTTTCAGCCACCCCATTTTGTTGAGGTGTTTTAGGAGTAGAAAACTCATGTTTAATTCCTTTTAATTCACAAAAAGTAAAAAACAATGAATTATCAAACTCCGTTCCATGATCAGACCTTATTCTCATGATAAGAGCACAAAACATGTTTTTGATTTTAGCATGTAAGATCTTAAACTTTTCAAAAGTTTCTGATTTTTCTTTAAAAAATATACCCAAGTAAATCTATAAAAATCATCAACTATTACAAAAGTAAATCTCTTACCTCCTAAACTGTCTACCTCAACTGGACCCATTAAATTCATATGCATCAATTGAAAACAGTGAGTTGTCCCAGAATACTCCTCATTATGTTGGGTAGCACTATGGGTAGCAAGTGTTTGTTTACCCTTGAGACAATCTTCACATATGATTTTTGTACTTATGTCCAGAATAGGTATATCTCTTATAGCTTCAGCCTTAATGAGTTTCACAATGTTTCGAAAATGGACATGACCCAACTTTTGATGCCACAAGGTAGCATCATCAACTCTCACAGAATGACACACTTATTTATCTTCAACAAGATAACAGTTATTACTTGATCTAGTACCAATCATAACACAGTTATTGGTACAATAAAAAACTTCACAAGTGTTTTTATTGAATTTCACTTCAAGATTGTCATCACAAAGTTGGCTAATACTAATTAAATTAGTTACAAGTCCATCAACATGCAAAACATTTTTCAAAGCAGGAAATTCAGGTACATTTAAAATGCCTTTTCCTACTATATTACTCTTGCCACCACCACCATATGTTACACTACCACCTTGAATAGGTTCATATTTTTTTAAAAACATTTTTGTTCCTGTCATGTGACGTGAACAACCACTATCAAAATATCATGAACCTTCAACATTAGTTTTTAATGCAGTGCACACAACATCACATATCAGGTTAGACTTAGGTTTCCACACTTTCCTACTTTGATTCTTTCTCTTCTGACTGGCAGTGATATCTGACGTGCTAGGCAACACTTCAGGTATCACAGAGGAACTGGACTGTTTCTTTAAAAGAGTTTTACAATCATTTTTCAAATATCCAGTAGAGTAACAGTAGTTACATATTTTAACCTTGTCAGAAAGCTTATCAAAAGACATTAATTCGACATTGTTTTTTTCTTTAACAAAAACTATTTTATCTTCCTTATTAGCCAAAGTAGATGTAATAGCATTTAAGGACTCTTGAAAACCCATACCTGCCTTGAGTGGTTTGCTCAACCCAAGAATTGTATCCAACTTGGAAGAACTCGTGTTAAGTTTCTTAAATGTGGCCTCGGCTAGAGTAAGCTTGGCCTTGACTTTGTCCAGCTCCACATCCTTCTTTGTGAGTTGAACTTCCAATCTAGTCAAGCCATCAGTCAGGTCTTGAACCTCTTTGGACAGAGAAACCACCTTCTTGTTCTCTTTCTTCCATTCGTCCACCAATTCTTTGCAAAGGTTCTTAAGACCACAAATGAGTTCATCCTTGCTGAACTCCTTACTTTGTTCACTCTCTTGTGAACTACCTGCATCCATGTTAACAGAACCCATAAAACAAACAGCATTTATCAAATTAAAATCTATATACCTGTTGGATGATATCTCAGGTGCTATCCCACTTTGGATATCACATGAGGTATCACTAACAGAATTCGAGTCACAATATGTGACCACCATTGCTGTTTGATCTGAATCTTCAGATTGATTGGTCTCCTCATCCTCATTGTCACTGAGAGAAACCCATAGGTTCTTTCCCATCTTCCTTAGAGTGTTAGCACACTCATTTGAGTAATGACCCCATCCAGAGCATGCATGACATTGGATTGATTCAAGGTATTTCGGATCAGATCTAGAGTGATCTGATGATGCTCTCCTTATGGGACCACCTTTCTGAGTAGATGAAAATGTCCTCTTCGACATTGAATTGTACACCTTGGTTTGTTGCTCTTTAGCCTTCACCTGCACATTTTTTTTGTTAAACTTTCGTAACATAGAGTTATATTTCCTAGCAAGCAAGGCAACACTGCATCTTCACCTAATTCCTCAAAAATTTCGTCATCCTCATCAGTTAAAACACTGGAGGATTGAACTTGTAAAGCAATACTCTTGCTTTAGAAGCTTCACTTTGCTCAGCAAGATTTGACTCAAAATTTTTAAAATGCTCATGATGTCCATAGTAGAAAGATTGTGAGCCTCTTCTATAGATGAAACCTTCATATTAAAACGCTCAGGTAGAGTTCTAATAGCTTTTGAAACCAATTGTTTGTTTGTAAAAGGTTCACCTAAAAGTTGACACTCATTAGCAATGTCAAACAATTTTTCAAAATAAGAGAAAATGGTATCATTTTCACCCATTCTCAACCTTTCAAATTTGCCGGTAAGACCTCTAAGTTTGTTTTCACGCACACTAGAATCACCTTCACAAAACCTTTGTAAAATATCCCAAGCTTCTTTAGCTATGGAACTATTTTGAACAAGTTTAAAAATGTGCACGTCAACACACTCAAAAATAGCATTAAGAGCTTTCTCATTATAGTTAGCTAGGGTGATTTCTTCATTAGTCCACTCAAAGGTCGGTTTAACTCGGATATCACCATCCTCATCAGGAGGTAAAAGTGGAAGAGAGTACCCATTAACTATAGATCGCCACGCTCAAAGATCAATTGATTTGATATGCGAGCGAAGACGAATCTTCCAATATGCATAATTCGAACCATCTAAAACAGGAAGACGTTTTTGGTTTAGATTTGCAGGATCATAAGCCATGACACCTAGACCAAGCACTTAGTATCTATAAGTACCCAAATCTGGCTCATGCCTTCCGGTTAATTTTCCCGGCAATTCCGGTAATTTTTCCGGTAATTCCTCGGACTTTCCTACGCTCCGAATAATTTCGGAAATGTTCCAAGCCTTTTAAGGGCTGAAGGGAATGCTTGGTGATTAAGAAACACGTTTTTCTTAATCCCAAAACCCTTCTAGAAGACTGCCACCTTGCATGTTTCTAGAAGGGACTGGAAGTGGCTACTTATGTCGTGCGACATAATAGGCCATGAAAACTTCTAGAAGCTTGCCACCTTGCATGTTTCTAGAAGAATCTGGAAGTGGCTACTTATGTCGTGCGACATAATAGGCCATGAAAAGTTCTAGAAGGCTGCCACCTTGCATGTTTCTAGAAGGGACTGGAAGTGGCTACTTATGTCGTGCGACATAACAAGCCCATGCAGGCAGCCTATAAATAGAGGCCTTCACCTCTCATTTGGGACACACCTTTTCCACCCCTCAGTCCCCCTCTATAGGGAATACGCCCAGGAAGCACTCTCCTCTCCTCACATACCTCCCAAACCATACTAATTCTCCCCAAATCACTTCCCACACACACATTTCCCACACATACAAAGAACCAAGGGTTCTCAAAGAAACAAGGCTCAATCTCAAATTTCTGAGGTTGCTGTTTTGAAGGCCCCTATATCTAACTTGATATAGGGAGTCGTGGTCTTCAAGGGTAACGATTTTCTACCCTTTTCCACTCTCTATTTTCCTTTGAATGTGAAATCTCTATGCTAAATGCGTTGATAATATAGTATTCTGATTAAAGTTGCATGCTTTAGCATTATATTGCCCAGATCCATATCCATTTGCATACCATTTCATGTAAAGGCTTCGGCTTGGCATTGTTTTTGCATGAACACTCGAGATGAGTGTGGATCCCTCATATCCACACCCTCTTGAAGTGTTCAGCACTAAAATACTTGCTCCCTGAGATCTGTTTGTGAAGTAACTTGACCATTTTGGTGCCTTGTTACCTCTACAAATCTCAGCTGTTTAGGCTTCTGCAAAATGGCTTATTATGTCACGCGACATAGGCAGCCTATGTCACGCGACATAAGTAGCCAGTTTGCAGATTCCTCATCTTTTTCAGCTGTAATCTGATGTTTGCCTTTTCTAATGCATCAATTTGCATTTAAACTAAAACATTTTCATACAGAGCAGCATCATTTGCATTAAAAGAATATCTTTTTCACCAAAATAACATCTTTGTTTTAAAGGTGCATCCTTTGCACCTAAAACCCCCATTTTCCAATAAAAATGTCATCTTTATGCATCCTTTGCATATAAAAATCAAATCTTTTCAATCAAAATGCATCCTTTACATTCAAAATCCCTTTTCCAAGCATCATTTGCTTTAAAGATCATGTCTTTACCATAAACTAGCATCATATGCTTTTTCAAAATGCAATCTTTATGCATCATTTGCATAATGAATGCCAATTTCTTCATAAAAATGCATCATTTGCATAAAATCATATCTTTATGCATCATTTGCAATAAAGATCATTTCTTTGAATCAAATGCATCATTTGCAACCCAAAATGTCATCTTTTCATTAAAAATGTCATTTTTACATACATTCCTCCATTCCCCATTAGTAACCTCGGAACGGACCGATGTAAAAGATCCTATCTTTACATCGTACCTTCCATAAAGGTTTCATAATCTCTTTAGAAAGGGACACCTTTGAACCCTATATCTCCGATTATCACTTAAGATGAGTATGAAGCATCTATACGAGCTCGACCATCTTAAAGTGTAGGATTGATGGGCTAAGGACCCTCCTTTTCTAAAGAACCTCATTTTGTGACTATAAAAGGGAGTCATTCTCTCGATCACGCAAGTCCCAAGGTCCAAAAAATGCAATGATCACAAGTCCAAGATGAGGGCGGGATCATAAATCTCGAATACATAAAATCCAAGAAATCCCGAGCGACAACCAATAAATGGTTTGTACGTCCGGAAGACGACTTGGGACATTCCCTCCTTATTTTCAAACACATGCACACAAGAAAGCACGCAAGCAAGCACGATTAATGGGATCTTGGGAGACTTGCTCCGGCAAGGCACCTTGGGTGAACGACGATCCGTTCTTCCCAAGGGGTAACTTAACCTCCGAACCCATAAAACCTTTTTTTCAAAGTTTTGAGGTAATCAAAATGGCGTGGCGACTCCGTTTTTCAAATTAAACCGGATGTCTTCAAACTCGCGTGAATCCAACAAACACAAAATTTTGGGCACACATTCACGCTTGGCGACTCACTGGGAAATCCCGAAGGAGAAAAGCTTTAGTTTCAAAACAAAAAAAAAAAAATCGATACTCGGTATATAGGTGGAAACCACTTAACCTTCCTGTACACTCCCTGATGTGGGAGTTGGGATAATCGGTGGTTTAACAATCCCACGTACCAGTATCCCTTTTCGAAAAAATTTTGAAAAAAAATAAAAGAAAGCTTTTCCCTTTGAGCGGGTTAGACTCCCGTCGCTGATTTCATTAATCGTGCTTGCTTTCTTTACCTTGCATTGCATCATTTGCATCTTGGAATCTGTGCATACTTTGAACGGGAAACAACCCGAAAAATAGCGAAGGAGTGGAACCTGGAAAATTGATCCATGCAGTCGTACGGCTCAATCCTCCTTGGGTTTTGACCGGACGGCCTCAGTGGCAATTCCACCAGGAAAAATCATGGTTAATCTGGCAGTGCTAGCAGCTTGGGGCTACTCAGCTCCATGACTGATTGGGGCTCCCAGAAAATTTACGTGCTTACATGCTGCATTCTCCCCCGTCCCGAAAATCATTCCTTTAAAACACATTTATGAAAATCTCTGTTTTAACTCAAAAAGGAACATTTTTAGGAGACCGCACACTACGCGCACCTGATATATCCTGTACACTTTGCACGCACGTCCTTCAAACCCGAGGGTGGTTCCACTCGTTAGCCACGGATGCTCTTACGATGCTCCCGGCGCGCACGGAATCATCCCAACCTCCCCATGGCGCGGTCGACCAATGCACACCCGTGTCACACGTTTCAAAAAACCGTGACTTTTGGTTGGTTTTTGGTCTAGTCCGTGTCATATAGCCCAGTTGCATACCCTCGTAAAGGTCAAGCCTTAGTTCATAACGGAAGAAGAACTCTGCCAAAATTCCGACAAGGAAAAATTGGCGAGATCTCGACTCCGACATTGACTATTGACCTTGACCTACAAGGAATGCGTAAGAGTCAAGACCGAGTCTTTGCCGACAAATCAAAAAGTTCTTTCGCTCAAGCGAAGCTCTGCCAAAATTCCGACAAGGAAAAATTGGCAAGATCTTGACCCGGCATTGACTTCGATTCTAACGCACGCCCGGCGTATGCAACGAAGCTCAATGTGACACTGTGTCATCCGGCTTTTGCCGCCCGACCCATGCCTATTATCTTCTCGGACATTACCGAAAGTCAAAACGTCATTCGCTCAAGCGAAATTCTGCCCTAAATTTTATCAAGGCAGAAAGACGAGACTTTCCCGGTATTGCCTTGACTATAATCCGCATCGCTCGTGCGTTGAAAGTTCCTATGACCCGCTAAACCCGTTAGGAGCGTTCTTTACTCTCGGTCGATGGGATCCGCGTGCCCTATAGGACCCTCGCCCGGGGCTGTCCACCCTGGGAGGTCGAAATGTGTGGAATACGAGGGGCTTATAGACGTAGTGACGGAACTCCACCGATCCAGATCTAGAGTAGTTGCGAAAAGAAGGGCAAACCCCTTTTCCAACCAAATAGGAATAAATAAAAGACATGATTTTAAGTAAACTTGAACAATTAATGTAATCGTAATTGCATTTTCTTATCTCTGATATCCCTAATCGAGACCTCCTCGGTCCGATTTTCGATTTTCCTATCCCGACCTTTCATGGTCAAATCCTTAATCGGGACCTCCTCGGTCCGATTTCGCTTTCATCTCGACCTTTCATGGTCAAACCCTTAATTGAGACCTCCTCGGTCCAATTTCCGATTTCCCTGTCTCGACCTTTCATGGTCAAACCCTTAATCGAGACCTCCTCGGTCCGATTTTCGATTTTCCTATTCCGACCTTTCATGGTCAAATCCTTAATCGGGACCTCCTCGGTCCGATTTCAGATTTTTCCGATCTCGACCTTTCATGGTCAAATCCCTAATCGAAACCTCCTCGGTCCGATTTCAGTTTTTTTCATCTCGACCTTTCATGGTCAAGTCCTTAATCGAGACCTCCTCGGTCCGATCTTCGATTTTTCATCTCTCCCTCTTTCGCGGTCAAGTTCCTAGTCGAGACCTCCTCGGTCCGATCTCCAATTTCTGATCTCGACCTTTCAAGGTCTCATCTTTTCCGATCAAATAGGATTAGGAGAAAATGTGTTTTAAGTAAAAACTTAAGCGATAAGTGCATGTTACTTGAGCCTTTAGCCTAAACACCTATCCCCGAGTCTAAACCTTGCCTATCCCTTTCCCGCAGCGAGAAAGAAGTGTGCGAGAATACCGGGTCAGCAGCTTTTCAGTGCAGAAAACCTTAGGCAGAATCGTCAAAGAGTCAGAATGACAGATTTGACAGAAAACAGTGAGGGTGCAGGAAATCAGATGGTTAGGAAGGAAGAGTTAGTCCTGGCTTTGGAAAGCGCCCATAAGGTTCATCAGGAACAGCAAGCCATGCTTATTGACGCACTCCGTCGTCATGGAGTTCGTGTCACAGGTGAGTCGAACGGTTCTTCCTCGGTGGTAGTCGAAGATGAGACTTCGTAAATGAGTGATTTGGCCCCTTCATCCTATAACCAAGACCCCCCAGCCTATAACCAATACCTTCCTCCATCCACATATGATACCTTGCCAAGGACCACTCCTCCTCAGTCCTTTCCAACATCCCAGCTCATCCGGGCTCCATCGCCCTCAGCTCCTCAGAACGGATTGGGCCTCACCTCACCCGTTCCTCAGTTTCAGCAATACCTGCCAGTTTACGCTCCGGCCGCATAATCAATTTAAGTTATGTGGCTATGTTCTACAAGCCCCTACACCCACCTGAGTGCGATCATGAGTTGCCAAAGGATGATTCAAGTCTCCAACTGCTACCTACCGGGCTTAATGAATTCACCGCCGGTTTGCTACCGTGTTTCCTCCGCCGATAAAAGTCCTGTTGCGATTTCCAGTAACTCGAGAGTCCCCGTTGACCCCCATGTGGCAATATTGATGGAACAAGTGAAACAAATGCAAGAGAAGTTTGACTTCATGATGAGTATCAATACTCCCTTGACCCCGCACGTCGAACTGTGCAAGGAATTGATTCCACCAAGTACAACCCAATGCCACCAAAGACCAAACAAAGAACCGTACCCATGTCAGCACCAGTTCCTCACAAAGGAAAGAGTGTCGTAGCCTCCTTCAGCCAAATCCAACAATGGAACCAATTGGACAATGAAAATCCGAGTCTTGAGAACAACAATGTCTCCCGAAAACCCCGCTCCATTCATTTTGGCAATGCGGAGAAGCCTTTAAGCAAGATTCTGGAAGAGCTGATGAAAGAAAAGCTGATAAAGCCACTGGAGAATTGGAAGCCCAAGAACCCCAACGTTCGGGTGGATGAGTCTAAGCATTGTCTTTTCCATCAATACCCTGGGCACGACACTGATGATTGCACCTATTTGAGGCATGAGATCCAGAAATTGATAGAAAAAGGGAAGCTCGAGAACCTCCGTGGGCCAAAAACAGAAAGTTATGGTAAGAGGTCAATTCAGGAAGTGCAAGGTCAGAAACGTCAGCCTGATGATTTTGGGATGCCCATGAGCAAAGTTTTCGATGATTTGGTGAAACGAGGCCTTCTCACATCTCTCGAGAATTATAAGCCAAGAAACCCCAGTAGAGTTGACAGGACCAAGTTCTGCGAGTACCACAAGCATTTTGGGCATGTGACAGTGCAAGTGTGTGGATCTCAAGAAAGAAATTCAAATGGGCCGATCTACAAAGGAAAGCTCAAGTTACCCGGGCACCAACCCGCGAAGAGTAGCTAGACTAGGGTCTACCTATCCTTAAGTAAAAAAAAAAAGAGAAGAAAAATAGTCTCTCAGTCAACCTTCGTAGGTTCTAGTACTTTTCTTTTTCAATCAAGTCCTCTACGGACATTGTATTTAATCTTCAATTTTCTATAAAAGAGTCTTCTTCTTTTCTTACTAGACTTAAGACATTATTTGCACACCTACATTACATTTGATGAAATGGTTTTATTTCATATGATCACTTGCATTGCTCAACAAATAATCTCTCGAAATAATTCACGTTCCGATTAATCAGTGTGAGAAAGTCAACTAATGCCTTCCCCATACACTTTCTTTACCTCACAAAAGGCCTCCATCAAGCCATACACTTCCCAAACCATGTCCTCACCATCACCTTGACCAAGTCAATGACGGCGGCAACATCAAGGGACAACAAAAGGCCACTCAGCTTCGAAAGATTGACCTCGTGTCGACAACGACCTAGGAGCCTGCCTTAGACCTCAAGGATATCAAGAAAGTTCAAGCAGAGGCTTGCCTTGGCCCTCAGGTGCTTCAGAAAATGAAAAAAAAAAAGATAAAGCAAAATGTAGTGCAAAAAGAGTAATACCCAGCTAGGATGAAAATCCCAAAAAAGGGCAGTCTAGGCAAAAAACAGGGTTGCACATAAATAAATAAAAATAAAAAAATCTTAGTGCAAAAAAGAGTAATATCCAGCTAGGCTAAAAACCTTGTAAAGGGACAGTCTAGGCAAAAAACAGGGTTGCACATGAAAATAAAAGAAAATGAGGCCAAGGACCCAGCACTGCCAATCAAAAGCTTGACGGACAGGCAAGATCAAAGCTCAGAGAATGAAAGTTGTCAGTGGGGCGATCGAAGCAAAGCCAGAAGCATTTCATAAGCCTGTAGGCACGTGCAAATCCTTTCTCCCCCAATGAAAGAGGAAGCAATCAGAAACAACCGTCCAAAATGACTTGGTCAAGGAATCATCCCGAGGCCCACGCCTCATCATCCAATCTTCTCATCCGAGCCTTTTCACTAAAGGAACCACAAATCCCATTTCCCAAAGCCTGAAACAGTCCGGCCGAGGCCGAACTACGGCGACCTGAGCTCCTCATAATGAGGGGAACGTAGGCAACCAGCAATGGTCCGGTCATAAACATATCCAAATTCCTGAAAAACCGGTCTCATCAAATGACCTCTCCCATAGACACAGTCAGATTCCAGAAAACCCGGTCTCATCAATGACCTCCCTATACACAAACCTTTCTTTCACACCAGCCAACCTTGATCCGCGACATTGGTTGACTTTCTCCTCATGATTAATAAGAATGTTTCTTCATATCGAGATTAGTGGTTGAATAACCCGAGCATTAATAAAGGGTTTTAAGCAATCTTGTGATCATTGTAAATAAAACAAGTTTTCAGATGTCTTGACAAGTCTTCTCTTTCTACATCTTAGGAAAGATAGTGCTAAACACTGATTTTCTGTCAGCAGGGGCTTCCATACACTTTTACCAACCTTTCTACGCTTATACTCTCTCAAAAGAGTCAAACCCAAAGCGAGTTTTTGTGCCTACGTCGAATAAGGCCATCAAAATAACACAAGATCGGGATCTATTCCTACCTTTCGAAAAATATGCCCCTGCATGTATTTCTGAGAATCTTTCCTTTCACATCTTCTTAAGGTTGACTGAGCGACTAAAGGAAATAAAAAAGTAAGTACGAAAGGATAGGTCTTTCCTCTTCTGCTACAATTCGCATTAGAGTTGCCTTGAAACTCTTCAAGTCTCTGGGCTTTGCCAAGCCATTTCTTTAGACTCGGGCTTCTTTAGTCATTTTTGGGATTCACATCGGGTTCTTCACTAGGTCCCTAGATGGATTCGCTTTGGTCGATCAACCTCGTGGTCACTTCCGCAAGTGCCAATCATATTGGGATTTTCGCTAGATCATCGATTGGGGCTTCATTAAGTCACTTCTTCAAAACCTAAGACTTCGCCTCGCTTCGCTCATCCAACCGTGGCTTTGCCAATGAAAGGATCTTTCATGGGGCTTTGCGTAAAGTTCTTCCTCGACCGGGCTCCGATGAGTTGCATCCATCCCTAGAAGAGAGGTTTGGTCACTTCGACATCCGCTTTAGTCTTTGGTTGTAAAAGCCTATCGACATCGCCTTCAAATGCCGTAATGTGAGAAAGGAACATTCATCGAGACCCGAGTTTTAAACCCGCCTCGGCCAAGAGGGAATCCTAGTCCACGTTGACAAAATCTCAAGAACAAGCAGCAGCTCACCCGCACCCAAAGGATACAACCCCACCTGCTTGAAACCCGTCTTAAGCACATTCTATATGTACATCTAGACCCAGAAGAAACCACCCCTAGGCTCAAGTAACGTGCCAATTGCTAATAATACGTTTTCTCCCAAAAGCGCCTTCGTTACTTCCGTTATAACGAGATGACGCCAGACGACAGTTTCCTAATTGTCAAAAATCCAACTTAAGATACCTCTATCACGAATAGTGAAGTATGCTTAAGTTCTTCTAGCTTTAGCTCCCTCTATCTCTGTCAAAAAAAAAAGAGATAGCGCCGTAAGATTTAGCTTCCGTTAGAATGAAATAATGTCAGGTGATAACCTCCATTAATTGTCAAAAACCTCAAGGATCCTAGACATCGTTCCTAACTGTCTAGATGATGTTTGAACTACGATCAAGGCTTGATTCCTCCGGGATACGTAGGTAGCCTTTCATAAAAAGGTTCAGCCATCCGACCATGTTGGTCACCTTTTTCTTTCCCCATTCCTCAATGGTGCGTAAGCTTTTCATAAATGTCCAATTTTATGACCACATTGGTCACACCCCTTTTTGATTTGGCACATTCTTATGAAAGGTTGGTTGTTTGACTTCCTAGGTCACCCCGTTTCCATCCTTATAGGAAGGGACCAAATATCTCTTTGCCATTGTCTCAAGGAGGCCAAGTAGGTGATCTCTTTGATCCTCCAATTCCAACCTGTGTCTGCAATTCCATTCCGGCCCAAGGGCAATGAAAAGCACACGTCGGGCTTAATGAGTCGCGCGACATAACAAGCCATGTCGCGCGACATAACAAGCCACATCGTACATCGTACATCGCAATGTGTTGCTTTCCTGTGGCAATCCCCGACATGCCAAAAGCTGCAAATACCATTCATACACTTCTCAAATGCATAGGGAAGGTTCCCGTACTCCTACGTATACCCATTGCATTCGTATTCAAACCAAAAATCCATTCAAGCCATTCAGTTCAAGCTAGTTACCCTACCATCATTTCATAAATGCATGCGACAAAAGGGATAGCAATGTACATTCAAACCAAAATAGACCAAGTCTAAGAAATGTGCATAAGCAAAAAAATAACAAGATGTGTTTTCCCCAAAGGGGGTACAATAGCCAAAAAGTCATAGATGTCTAGGGGGAAAGGGGGCTACTCTGAATCATCTCCATCTCCATCACCCTCTCCATCGTCCTCTTCATCTCCATCCTCGTCGTCATCCTCAGCCTCCTCTGGCTCATCGTCAGGATCGTCCGAAGGTGCCTCGTAAGCTATGGTCCCCGTGCGGTAATAGTCGTCAAGCTCAGTGATAACAGTGGAGTCAAGCTCATAGTCCGTGGCCGTCTCAGCTCCACCATCCTCATCCTCATCCTCATCCTCATCCTCATCATCATCATCAATCTCAATGGGTCTGTGAAGAGGCACATTTGGCCTCTTCATCCGAGGCGTCGGTCCACTAATGCCTCCGCTGGTGCCTGCGTCATCAGAACGACTCTTCTTCCTTCTCGGCTGGACAGGTGGAGAGATATCAACCGAACCCTGCGATCGGCACTGATTCTTCCAAAAGCTCATACCTTTTTGGAACTTGCTAATCATGCCCACAGCGCCGGTATAAGCCCTGGTCAAGTGCCTGTAAGCCTGAGCCGACACTGCTACATGCGGACATAATAAGTGTCAAAATGCGCTTCTTGATAACAGAAGAGATGCAATCAATCCAAAAGACGTAAGGAGTAATACTTACAGATCTAGAACCTCGCGGGAGCACCAGATGAGGATGAGTCTGTGACATATCAATATGGGCTCGCCTCATGCGACCGCCGCCCTGATAATCAATGAAAGTCGGGGGCAAAGGAGGTCTAGCTACGTAGCCAGTCGAGGGTCCCGCACTCGAGCACCATAACCAACCCCGGGTCTCGTGGGGACTCGAAGATGCCCGGCCACGTACAAAGTATAGTCCCCCTCCCGTGTGTAGAGATGTGCTGCCAAGCCTACAATCAGAGCATCTACATTCGCCAACTGGCGAGGCAGCCACATCCTAGCCGGTGGATCATCGTGGATTCGAGCATGCCTATTCGGCCCATGCTTTGTCTATACACCCTCTCTCCTAAATACAAGGCGTCTCCGCACAAACCCACCAAGAAACTTGCGACACTCGTCAAGTGCGCAGCGTGATCCAAATCCGTGTCATCGTAACGGCCAATCCAGGGAACATACTCACTTCCGTGGAATCCCTCTCAAGCACCTCGGCGTGTCATGGTACGAGGCAAGAATCCTACACCTCGAACCCTCCGTGTCCCGGGTTCTGCTTTCCCGGCACTCTTCGTCCACCGTCCCGAGAGCAGAAAGGTGGTGGCAGAAACTCATCCTCAGATCCGCCACTCGTAATGCCTAAAGTACTCGAAAGCCCAAGCCTGAAAAGAAGAAGAAGAAGTCAAAATAAGGAAAAAGGATAGAATGAAATGTGCAAAAGAAAAGAGGTCAAGATGAGAGAATACCTCAAAAGCCAGATGACACCAAGTAAAGTACTTCGCCTTCCCTCTGCTGACGTCATCTAGGGCCAAATACATCTCGCCTAAACCGGCCTCACCCTCGGATAGATTCCCCATGGTGTCCTGTGCTCTCAAAAGCTCCAACAAGAAGTCAAGGCAGATGCGCTGTTAATAAACAGCATGTCAGAGAAGCCCACCCATACAAAAGCCCTCGCTAATCTCTCGGCTCTCATCCGACTCTCAACAGGGTCATCAACAACAATGTAGTCCTTGCACTGCTCCCCAACCAAGCCATGTAGCACCCCCAACTCATATCCATTCCCCTTCTTGATCCGGGGAACGAAACCAAGTAAGCCCATAAAATCGGCACGCAATAGTGCCGGGCTCGACTCCCCGTGCAGCTCCTCTATGTAGAGCGGCTCATCCGTAAAGGGCGTCCCGTGATGACCGCAAAGTCCAGGTGGAGTGGCTGTCGTCTCACCCCAAGAGAAGTGAAACGAGTGAGTGGTCTCCCCACCAAAACTCTCTCGAATGCCCTCACTGCATCCACACTCCTCTCGAGTGCCTCCGACGGCCTTCGCCATCTCAAAGAATTGCCCTAGCCCAGAGCCAGAATCGTGCCCTTAGGCGAGTCCATCTGCTCCTGGCTACCCGGCAAGCTATCCCATAGCCTGCCAATCACCTCAGGGGAGCCACGGGTGCGCAATCCCTGCAAGAAAACATGGCACAAATATTAATATTTTGTGCTATTTCTTGAAATCGTCTCAAATGAAAAATAGGTCAAAACCTATCATCTAAGAGCATGCATTCTAGTATCACATTTCCTAGGTCAATCTATGTTCACATGCCAGTTCATGTCAATTCATAGCACAGTCTAAAAAAATCCGGTCAAATCGATTTCACCCAAATCAAAATTTTTCAAAAAAAAAAAAAAAAAAAAAAAACCTAGGTTGCTTACCACATCCTTCTTCCTGACATCCGAAGTATGCTCATCAAGCTGTGGGTAAAAATCTCCTCTTGGTGCTTCCGGAAGGAATGACCTTTGATTCCTTCGCACCCCCTTCCTTCGAGTAGCTAATTCGGCATGTTGAGGAGCCCTTTTGGTCGGATAGAGCCTAGGAGGCATTTTCCAAGTTGTAATCGGACTAAAAGTGTTTTGTTTTCTCTCGATCCCTCTCAAATCTCCCTCTGAGGTTGCTCTCTCTCTTCTCACCGTCGCCTCCCTCTCAATTTCAAGTCTAATTGAATTTCAAAATGACGACTGTGCGAATTTTAAAGAATCTGTTCACCTGGCCTCTTATGTCGTGCGACATACTAAGCTTCTGTGGCCTGTTTTTACAATTTTGCCCTTAAAGGCTCCATTTTACAATTTTGTCCCCCGTAGGCCTCTTTTCCCCTTTATGCCCCTGGCATTTCTAATCATTTTTAATCAAATTTTCCCTCCAGTGCCCCCGAGGCCTATTTTACAAATTTACCTCTGTGACTCAGTTTATTTGCCCTTGGCATTTTCAATTTCATTTTTCAAATAATCAGGGTACATCTCAGTTTTCTTTGCAAAAAAAAAAAAAATTAAATTAAAAATTATTCGGGTGCGTCCCACTTTTCTTTACAAAAAAAAAAAAAAAACTATTGATTCCTTCCAACTTCTCTGCAAAATCCAATCTTTTTCGCGATCTCCGTTATTGCCAGATGGGATAACGTTTCCTCCGGGAAATCCTCCGTTATCGCCAAATGGGATAACGTTTCCTCCGGGAAATCCTCCGTTATCGCCAAATGGGATAACGTTTTCTCCGAGAAATCCTACGTTATCGCCAAATGGGATAACGTTTCCTCCGGGAAATCCTACGTTATCGCCAAATGGGATAACGTTTCCTCCGAAAAATCCTCCGTTATCGCCAATTGGGATAACGTTTCCTCAGGAAATCCCGTTATTGCCAAATGGGATAATGTTTCTTGTTAAAAATTTCAGTTATGGCCGGAAGGCAATAACATTTCGCTTTATTTTGATCTCCGTTATTTCCGAATGACGGAATAATATTTCGACCTTTTTTCGCTTTATTTTGATCTCCGTTATTTCCGAATGACGGAATAATATTTCGACCTTTTTTTCGCTTTATTTTGATCTCCGTTATTTCCGAATGACGGAATAATATTTCGACCTTTTTTCGCTTTATTTCGATCTCCGTTATTTCCGAATGACGGAATAATATTTCGACATTTTTTCGCTTTATTTCGATCTCCGAATGACGGAATAACATTTCGCTTTATTTCGATCTCCGTTATTCCAAGGTGAAGGAATAACATTTCGACTCAATAAAAGCTCGAACTACGACCTGGCTTGATTCCTCCGGGATACGTAGGTAGCCTCCTGTAGGTTCAGCCAATTTGTCACATATGACGCCCCCTTTCCCCAGTGGATTCTGAACTACGATCAAGGCTTGATTCCTCCGGGATACGTAGGTAGCCTTTCATGAAAGGTCCAGCCACTCGACCAACTTGGTCACCCAATCCGTCTCGGCATTCGCCAGATTGGATCCTTTTCTATCAACAACCCCACTCGCCCTGCAAGTGACGTTGCCGAGGGCTTACGTAAGTACCCAAATCGCTCATTGCCTTAGGTTAATTTTCCGGCAATTCCGAGTAATTTTTCCGGTAATTCCTCGGACTTTCCTACGGTTCGGAATAATTTCGTAAATGTTCCAAGCCTTTTAAGGGCTGAAGGGAATGCTTGGTGATTAAGAAATACGTTTTCTTAATCCCAAAACCCTTCTAGAAGACGCCACCTTGCATGTTTCTAGAAGGGAATTTGGAAAATGGCTACTTATGTCGTGCGACATAATAGGCCATGAAAACTTCTAGAAGCTTGCCACCTTGCATGTTTCTAGAAGAATGCAGAAGTGGCTACTTATGTCGTGCGACATAATAGGCCATGAAAAGTTCTAGAAAGTGCCGCACCTTGCATGTTTCTAGAAGGAATTTGGAAGTGGCTACTTATGTCGTGCGACATAACAAGCCCATGCAGGCAGCCTATAAATAGAGGCCTTCACCTCTCATTTGGGACACACCTTTTCCACCCCTCAGTCCCCCTCTATAGGGAATACGCCCAGGAAGCACTCTCCTCTCCTCACATACCTCCCAAACCATACTAATTCTCCCCAAATCACTTCCCCACACACACATTTCCCACACATACAAAGAACCAAGGGTTCTCGAAGAAACAAGGCTCAATCTCGGCCCGGAGGTTCTTTGTTTTGAAGGCCCCTATATCTAACTTGATATAGGGAGTCGTGGTCTTCAAGGGTAACGATTTTCTACCCTTTTCCACTCTCTATTTTCCTTTGAATGTGAAATCTCTATGCTAAATGCGTTGATAATATAGTATTCTGATTAAAGTTGCATGCTTTAGCATTATATTGCCCAGATCCATATCCATTTGCATACCATTTCATGTAAAGGCTCCGGCTTGGCATTGTTTTTGCATGAACACTCGAGATGAGTGTGGATCCCTCATATCCACACCCTCTTGAAGTGTTCAGCACTAAAATACTTGCTCCACGAGATCCGTTTGTGAAGTAACTTGACCATTTTGGTGCCTTGTTACCTCTGCAAATCTCATTTGTTTGAGGCTTACGCAAAATGGCTTGTTATGTCACGCGACATAGGCGGCCCTATGTCACGCGACATAAGTAGCCGGTTGCGAGATTCCTCATCTTTTTCAGTTTATGTCGATGTTTGCCTTTTCTAATGCATCAATTTGCATTTAAACTAAAACATTTTCATACAGAGCAGCATCATTTGCATTAAAAGAATATCTTTTTCACCAAAATAACATCTTTGTTTTAAAGGTGCATCCTTTGCACCTAAAACCCCCATTTTCCAATAAAAATGTCATCTTTATGCATCCTTTGCATATAAAAATCAAATCTTTTCAATCAAAATGCATCCTTTGCATTCAAAATCCCTTTTCCAAGCATCATTTGCTTTAAAGATCATGTCTTTACCATAAACTAGCATCATATGCTTTTTCAAAATGCAATCTTTATGCATCATTTGCATAATGAATACCAATTTCTTCATAAAAATGCATCATTTGTATAAAATCATATCTTTATGCATCATTTGCAATAAAGATCATTTCTTTGAATCAAATGCATCATTTGCAACCCAAAATGTCATCTTTTCATTAAAAATGTCATTTTTACATACATTCCCCCATTCCCCATTAGTAACCTCGGAACGGACCGATGTAAAAGATCCTATCTTTACATCGTACCTTCCATAAAGGTTTCATAATCTCTTTAGAAAGGGACACCTTTGAACCCTATATCTCCGATTATCACTTAAGATGAGTATGAAGCATCTATACGAGCTCGACCATCTTAAAGTGTAGGATTGATGGGCTAAGGACCCTCCTTTTCTAAAGAACCTCATTTTGTGACTATAAAAGGGAGTCATTCTCTCGATCACGCAAGTCCCAAGGTCCAAAAAATGCGATGATCACAAGTCCAAGATGAGGGCGGGATCATAAATCCCGAATACATAAAATCCAAGAAATCCCGAGCGACAACCAATAAATGGTTTGTACGTCCGGAAGACGACTTGGGACATTCCCTCCTTATTTTCAAACACATGCACACAAGAAAGCACGCAAGCAAGCACGATTAATGGGATCTTGGGAGACTTGCTCCGGCAAGGCACCTTGGGTGAACGACGATCCGTTCTTCCCAAGGGGTAACTTAACCTCCGAACCCATAAAATCTTTTTTTCAAAGTTTTGAGGTAATCAAAATGGCGTGGCGACTCCGTTTTTCAAATTAAACCGGATGTCTTCAAACTCGCGTGAATCCAACAAACACAAAATTTTGGGCACACATTCACAGTATCATCAAGTGACCTGCTCTGATACCAATTGAAATTGTCACGGTCAGAATCACAAGTGATATCCAAGGTGATAACAGCACCAACGATAGCACTTGGGATAGCACACACACACTTCGAAAATAAAAAAAAATTGAAAAAGAGATTGCAGCGGAATAATAACACCAAAATTGTTTTTCTCAAGTTATATAAATATAACTTGAGAGTGCCTCTTAGGCAAGACTTTATAATCACTATAATGAATTTACAAAGTCGAAAATGTTCCCTATGGCTATAACAATATGAGCTCTATGGAACAAGAGATAAAGAACGAAATCCTATCCTAGCTTTCACACAACTTGATACCAATGTAATCAAGTGCAAAATTACAAGGGAGGAAGGACTAAAAGAACCAAACAAAGAACTCTATCTCTATATGCTTCGAAGGTGTGTATGAAATGGCGTGTATTGGCTTGTCTTCAAATAAAACCTTCCAAGCATATTTATAGTCTTGAATTTACTTGAAGGATACTCAATAAACAGCCTTGGGGCTGTCTTGCACGTTGAGGGAGAGTAGGGAGAGAGGTTGAGTTTGTTCCTCACTTCATGCGCCTACTTCCCTTAAAAATAGCAACCGCTTCCTTGATCTTCAAGTCCAAGCTTCAACACCTTGTACTCCCAAGCTTTATCAACCTTGTACTCTTCTTTTATTCAGCAACAACTCCTTGACCAAGTCTCCACACATTTTTAATTATTGTTGCCAAAGTTACGATTTTATGCATAAAACGCATAAATCATTTCCTTCCAAATTCCACACGTGTCTAGCTCTTTCTTCGATTCTATTGCAGTCTGAAATATGAACATAAACCATAGACTATACAGATTATATTAGCACATTAGTCCATTAAATAATAAACAAGAAATATTCAACTATATAAATTCCAGTTCAGGAAATCATCTGCGATATCACCTGGAATTTGGAAAATCATCTACGATATCACCTGCAATTTACACTAACAGAATGATAATCTTTATTTACTTGACATAATTAAAACAACAAATGAGTCTCATATTAATGAAATAAGAGGGAATAAGCGAAAGTTATCAAGTGAAAATTCTTATACCTTATAACATAGACGTTTGGGTCATATCTCCAAAAGGAGAATTGATAAGCTTGTGTCATAAGGAATCATAAACAAATTTGATACTCCGGATAAAAACTTTTGCATTGAGTGCATTAAAGGAAAATTTACAAACAATAAAGTGAAAGAATCCTTAAAAGCATCAAACATCTTGGAGCTAATTCATACGGATATTTGTGAACCATTCACTATACCTTCATGGAATGGTCAAACTATATTTCATCATGTTCATAGACGATTACTCTCGTTATGGATACATTTATTTGATTCATGAAAATTTCAATCATTAGACGTTTTCAAGTCTTATAAAGCTGAAGTTGAAAACCAACTTGGAAAGATTATTAAGAAAGTCAAATCTGATCATGGTGGTGAATACTATGAACAAAATGTCGGTTCGGGTGAACAACGTCCAGGTCATTTTGCTCACTACCTTGAAAAGTGTGGGATTGTCCCTCACTACACCATGCTAGGCAAAACTAGAATGAATGGTGTAGCAGAGAGACGTAATAGAACCCTTAAATATATGGTAATAAGTATGATCTCTTTTACTTCCTTACTATACTCATTATGGAAATTTGCTTATATTCTCAATAGTGCTCCTTCAAATGCTACTGACAAAACCTCTTATAAATTATAGACGAACAAGAAACCATATCTAAATCATCTTCATATATGAGGTTGTCCAGCAGAAGCAATGTCTTATTGGCCAAATGAAGACAAACTGGACACTAAGACCGTTATTAGCTATTTTGTAGGATATCTTTGAGAGATGCGAAATTACCCGATCTTTTCGCGCGCGGGCTGGGGGCGCGGAAAAGGCGGTTGTCTTTCGCGGAGGGTTGGTGTCTGAGACCTCGCTTCATGGGAAGGAACAAAATGAGGAGTCGCCACGCGGTTTTTGTATTTTGAGCCCAAACGTTGAGAAACGGCTATTGTGAAAAGGTGTCGTTTTTATTGGTAGCAAAAACTTAGGAAAAGGCTTTGAAAAAAGGGATCATTTTTATTGGCAGCAAAAACGAGTAAAAGCTTTTTGTACCAGAGATTGTTAGGTTCGGAGGTCAAGTTACGTTTCGGGTAGAGTATTACGAGATCGCCCGAAACGCCTCGCATGACGAGTCTTTCTACCTTTCTCGAAATCGTGTGTGTGTGTGTGTGTGTTTTTGAAATGGGGGCTTGAATGACAAGCTTAATCTTGGTTTGAATGACAAACGTTGATTAGGTGACTTTTGAAAAGATGAGCGTTTGAATGACAAACGTTGGTTTGAGACAGAAATGAGTGTTTGCGTGGCAAACGTCGGTTTAGAGTTTGAAAGGAGCGTTTGCGTGGCAAACGTCGATTTTGAACCGTGCGAGTCATTGTTAACGATTTTTACGGGAAAAATGCGTATTAAATGATTTTAAGTGTCAAATGGCGGCTTTGAGTTTGAAGATGAGCGTTCGGAGGCCGAACGTCATTTCGCGCATTTTGAAAGAGAGTTCGACGGATGAACTCCGATTTTGAACCGGGCATTACATTGTTAACGATTTTTACGGGAAAAATGCGTATTAAATGACATACGATCAACGAATCGGGTTGCGACTCGGTCTTTTAAAAGTAAATACTATCACGATCCAAACGGATCGGACTTTGTAAATGACAGTATTTAAAGTGCGGTATCAACGGAATCAAACGATCCGGATTCGTAAATGACGATCAACGAGGCCAAACGGCTCGGAATTGTAAATGACGATCAACGAGGCCAAACGGCTCGGAATTGTAAATGACGATCAACGGATCGATCGATCCGGAATGGTAAATGACATAAAAAGTAAGCGGGCAGGGTCGGAACGCCCGTTTTAACCCGTGATTACTTCTCTTACGGAAGAAGAGGATCGAGAGGCTAAAACGTATCGGACCCCGTTAGACGGAGCGTCTACATTTCGATAACGGCGTTCGAAATGGTTATAGCGGCAGCGCGTAAGCGAGACAGGAACGGGAGATTTAGAGAGAGGAGTTATACCTATGGCTAGGAGTCGACTCCTTTGGCTCGGGAGGTGGCCAATACAGGGACACGGAAGAAAGTGATTCGAAAGGTTGTTTCGAAGTTGTAAGGCGTATTTGACCGAAATACGAAGATTTCACGCGAATCGAGACAAAACGGGAGCTCGGGAGGGGTGAAAACAGCTTAGGCCGTGGGGAAGTGAATTTTTTGGGGTAAATTTTCTGTCTTCTTTGCCTTTAACAGCAACTTCTATTTATAGGGTGAAAATTGCAGTAGGAGTCCGGACGGACTTGGCCTGAATCCAGGGGGTTTTGTGGTATTTTGAGAATTTGAAGGACTTGCTGGCAATTTCGAGAAAATGTGCACAGTGAGTCCGGCCGGACTTGGCTTGCAAACCGGGGTATTTTGGTCTTTTCCCTTTGAATTTGATTGAAGGGTGACTAGAGGGAGGTGGCATGGCTGCCGCGTGCCCCTGAGTCACCGGCCATGTGGGATTTTGTCCCGGTCCGGTTTTGTCCCGTTTTTAAAATAACGATCAGGAAATGTCAAAACGCCCGGAAAGTGCCGAAAAATGCGTTTTTCGGGAAAGCCGTGCTTTACGTGTGATGACACGTGTTAAGTACGGTTCGGCGTCGGGATACAGGCGATCCGGGGACGTCTCGTTAGCACGGCAACGGGAGTTTAACATGTTCGGTTAACACAGGAAGCGGGCCGGTTAACGGATTTCGGTTAACTTTCGACGGATTTGGACGATCCCGGATTTGGGTACTTACGGTTAGCCCCTCGGCGACGTCTCCTCCGAAGGAGGTGGGGTCGTTGAAAAGATAAGGATCCAAATCGGGATGCCTTACTTTGAAGGAGACACAGGCGGTCAGGTGGTGGACCACTTAGCGAAAAAGGATTCCCTACGTATCCCAG
Organism: Adenophora triphylla var. japonica; assembly: GCA_022495995.1. NCBI lineage: Eukaryota > Viridiplantae > Streptophyta > Magnoliopsida > Asterales > Campanulaceae > Adenophora > Adenophora triphylla. The sequence continues at coordinate 303,295 of JAFEMH010002794.1, forward strand.
CGGGAATCAAGCCGATCGTAGTTCGAAAAGGGGCGGGCCGCGCATGGGGACCTTGACTGGCGAACTGATAGGAGGCGTCTAAAGCACTGGATGAGACCATTCGCGAGTACACATTACCCCCTGAATGGAGAGCTTGTTGGGAGCGTCGAACACAGGACCACGAAACCTTCGAGGCGTGTGGCGCCTCAAGCCGGAGTTGCGATGCGACGAGGGCGTTCGTGCCTTGGGTGCTTGGGCTTATTCTTGTTGCCGGTTTTATCTACTGGGGATGAGCGTTCGGAGCTTACAGATGGCCGAAGAGGGATTGTTGCGAGGCGTTCGTGCCTTGGGGTTCGGGCTTATTCTTTGCGGTGAGGTGGAACGATCGGGCTTACGGCGCGGCGGGGAGATGAATGTTCACTTCTTTGAAGTGAAAAGGTGTTCGGGCTTACGAGGATGGCCGAAGAGGGATTGTTGCAAGGCGTTCGTGCCTTGGGGTTTGGTCTTATTGCTGTTGCCGCTGAGGTGGAACGATCGGGCTCGATAGGAGAGTGGAGGTCGGACCGCGAAGGTCGGGATTGACCGTTTGAGATCGGGACCCGTGAAAGGTCGAGATGGGGGATTGAAATCGGACCGTGAAATGTCGCGATTGAGAATTGAGATCGGGACCGTGAAAGGTCGCGATTGAGATTGGGATCGGACCGTGAAAGGTCGCGATTGAGAATTGGAATCGGGACCGTGAAAGGTCGCGGATTGAGACTTGAAATCGGACCGTGAAAGGTCGCGATTGAGAGTGGGATCGGACCGTGAAAGGTCGCGATTGAGACTTGAAATCGGACCGTGAAAGGTCGCGATTGAGAATTGGGATCGGACCGTGAAGGTCGCGATTGAGAAGTAGGATCGGACCGTGAAAGGTCGCGATTGAGAGTGAAATCGGACCGTGAAAGGTCGCGATTGAAGTTGGAATCGGGACCGTGAAAGGTCGCGGTGAGACTTGAAATCGGACCGTGAAAGGTCGCGATTGAGAGTGAAATCGGACCATGAAAGGTCGCGGTTGAGAGTTGAAATCGGACCGTGAAGGTCGCGATTGAGAGTTGAAATCGGGACCGTGAAAGGTCGCGATTGAGACTTGAAATCGGACCGTGAAAGGTCGCGGTGAGAATTGGGATCGGACCGTGAAAGGTCGCGATTGAGAGTTGGAATCGGACCGTGAAAGGTCGCGATTGAGACTTGGAAATCGGACCGTGAAAGGTCGCGATTGAGAGTGAAATCGGACCGTGAAAGGTCGCGATTGAGAGTTGGAATCGGACCGTGAAAGGTCGCGATTGAGACTTGAAATCGGGACCGTGAAAGAGTCATGATGAGTGAAGCTCGGACGTGAAAATCTGAGAGTGAAATCCGGACCGTGAAAAGTCGCGGTTGAGAATTGAAATCGGACCGTGAAAGGTTGCGATTGAGAGTTGAAATCGGACCGTGAAAGGTCGCGGTTTAGAGTTGAAATCGGACCGTGAAAGGTCGCGATTGAGAGTTGGAATCGGACCGTGAAAGGTCGCGATTAAGACTTTGAAATCGGACCGTGAAAGGTCGCGATTGAGAGTGAAATCGGACCGTGAAAGGTCGCGGTTGAGGATTGAAATCGGACCGTGAAAGGTCGCGATTGAGAATTGGAATCGGACCGTCAAAGGTCGCGATTGAGAAGTGGGGAATTGGACCGTGAAAGGTCGCGATTGAGAGTGGAATCCCGGACCGTGAAAGGTCGCGGTGAGAGTGGAATCGGATCGTGAAAGGTCGCGATTGAGGATTGAAATCGAAGCCGTGAAAGGTCGCGATTGAGAATCTGAATCGGACCAGAGTGAAAGGTCGCGATTGAGAATTGGAATCGGATTGGAAATCGGACCGTGAAAGGTCGCGATTGAGAATTGGAATCGGGCCGTGGAAGGTCACGATTAAGGATTGGAATCGGACCGTGAAAGGTCGCGATTGAGGATTGGAATCGAGGCCGTGAAAGGTCGCGGTGAGGATTGGAATCGGACCGTGAAAGGTCGCGATTAAGGATATGAGTGATGGTGAAAACCATTAGGAATTTTAACGTACGGAGACGGGCGTTAGTGAAAACTAGCGGGAATTTATCCTCGGGGGATGGGGTGTTAGAAATGTCTAGCGGGGAAATTTTACACTTTTGGGGGCCAAAAGTGGTAAAATTGGAATTGCCAAAAGTTGAGGACCAAAATGGAAGGAATCTTTTCACAGTGCGGTAAGAGTCCGGCCGGACTTTTGCGAAATTGAAAATGCCCTTATCGGCGCCGAGGCGGGGAGAAAGAAAAGTCATTTTCTTTCATAAATTCGGCGAGAAGGAGAGAGAGGAGGGAGAAAAATCCAACCCAAATTGCAAGGTTTGCTCGTATTTGTGAAGGAAATTTGCTATGGAGGGTGAAGGAGGACCAATGGCTCGCCACGGAAGGACCGATGACGAAAGAACTCGATTGGTTCGGACCATTCGAACCACTACTCTTCCATTGAATCCGACGGAGTTTTATCCGGCGAGGGACACTCCACAACTCCAAGGAGGGATCGAAAGACAAGTAAGCTTCCTACAAATTCCATTAATTTTAAGAATGTGCATTCTTTAAATGTTAGAAATTTGTTAGGAATGAACTTAGGGATTTTGGTGCCCGAATTGGGGCTTTTGACTTTGCTATGAGCCTTTGTCGAAATTGACTAGGATGTAGTTCAATTGACACTACGGGTGGATGACATAAAAATTTTGGTTGCAAAATTCCATGTCTAGATGCATTTTCCAAAATTAAAGTAGCTTTAATTCGGGACGGAGCGAAATTTTCGAAAAATTCGAAAGAATTTGAAAGTTCCGGATTTGACGGAGTTTTCCAAATGTTTTGAAAGTTCCGGATTCGACGAAGTTTTCGAAATGTTTTGAAAGTTCCGGATTCGACGGAGTTTTCGAAATGATTTGAAAGTTCCGGATTCGACGGAGTTTTCGAAATGATTTGAATATACGTAGGAAATGAATGAGAACCGTATGCATTGCATCCTTTTGACATGCGTTGGTGCATTTACATTGACGTTAGCTTGTCTTGTTTATGCACGCGGGGACGGGGACGGTTAATACTCATAACCCGAGAAGAGTCGGGGGTGCCTTTGAGGCGGTGCGAGCATTGTGGGGCATTATCCGGACGTGGCTCGAGAGGGAGAGAGGAGTCGCGGCGGTGGTGCTTGACTCCGGGTTGGGTGGGTTTATCAGTCTTGTAGGCTGCTGACAGTGATACGCCGAGGGCAGGTCCATGTATGTCGCGGCGAGCGAAATGCGGTGGGATACGACCCACACTTTCCATTTCGAGATGGGGAGCGACGGTGACTCCCACGGATTTTGCTGCTATCATTTGGGTTGCCGACTTTAGCGGCTTGCGGCCAGTGTGGGTTGATGGTTACGCCCCCGGAAGCGGTTATGCAGGCTGCTTCCAGGTTTGATATTACCGATGCAGGGGGCTTAGGCATTCGGTACGGGCCGATGGAGAATCATTTGAGGAAGGTGTCGCCGCTTATCAGGTGGGTCCTTGAGGATGACCGCGGAGCGCTGGCTCGAGGTTCCTTTGGTTTACTGCTTGTCGGCGACTTTATTCCCGACTTCGACATGTCTTGTCACTTCCCTTTGCTCGGGTCGTTGGTAGACTTGGATGCGCGTGAGGGGTTCGCGTGGGGGAGGCTGGGTGGCCGAGCTTTACCACTCCACAGACGGAGTTCTCGCGGGGAGAGGAGCACTCATTTAGGCCCTTCAGCGCCTTTGTCTTGGATGTAAGTTCACGTACTTTTTCTCTTCCTCGCCTCTTTTATGTACTCGTATGTATACGCTTTGTAGGCGACATAACTTTCCATTCTCTTGGCGGGTGCGGTGCTACGAGGTGTTCGATCCGCGAGCTTGGGACATCAAGAGCACGTGCGTCCCACATTCCACTGCCCATCTTGGTTTGGCGAAGAAGGCGAAGAGGGCGGTTTCTTCGAGTTGGCACTCGAGTGTCATACGAGAGATATCTCTGGCGGCGAAGCAGGAGTTCTACGAGAGGATCCAGCTGACACAGTGGAGTAGGTTCGATCATGTCGCGGTGCGGTGCCGGCGAGACTACACGGCGGCGGAAGCTCTGGTGGGACTTCAATGTGACGCCATGTATTTGGGGAGAGGGTGACTCGTCGGCATAGGCGAGGTCTCTTCCCTTGGTGCCGGTGGATCCTCCTTTGTACATGCGGCATCCCAGGAGATGCCGATTGATGAGTGGAGGGTACCTACGGGCGTGTACTACACAGTACATCATAGCGGGGGCCGCCTATGATGTTTTCTTGAGGATGAGGGTGAGGAGCCCGCTTGGGTGCGGCATAGAGAGGCGAGGTCCACTGGAGGTCCTCGAGATTTTCCGGTCCGCAAGCTAGGCTAGCGTACGAGGGGCTGGATGGTTCGCGTAGGCGACTTGTGATCCAGCTCCGGGCGGCCGAGACCACGATACGGGCGGACCCCAATGCTTCGGTGAGCACCCTTTTTTTTGATTTTACGCATTTGATAGTAGCATTACGCACATGTTGCATCTGTACTTTACGCTTGCTTTCGATGACTTTCCTGGTTCGCGGTATCGGCCGTACGTACAATGACGCCATGAGGGTGGTGGACGGGTGGTCCGCCTACGCTAGGAAGGCTCGTGGAGTTCATGCGGTGCGGTTCCGGAGGAAGCGTGGACGTCCGTGATCGGGGGCCGTCTAAGGCGAGATTCGCACTTTGCTCCACGGCGGTGGGAGGACTTTACACGGGGTTCGGCCGGTTCGCGGGGCGGGAAGCTGGATTTGGAGCTCCTTCTTACGCGCACTCGGGCGCGAGAGAGTCCTCGAGTTCGCGTACTCAGAGAGGCCCTTTGCCTATTCATTTGGAGGAGTTCGGCGAGTTCTGTTTGCGACGGATCCGGCGGCGGCGGAGCGGTACGTCGAGTGTACGGATGACGAGCGGGACTCGAGTAGTCCCACTTTTCTTGCTTTCTTTCTTTCTTGCTTTGTTTAGACAAAATGCATGTATTTGTCGAGAACAAATTTTGATTTGAATGTATTTGCAAAAAGGCGCCCGTGGGCGGGACACATGCCAGCATATTTATTCTATGATCACCTTACATTATTTTCGGCAAATAAGCAAATAGGTTAATCAAAAATAAATAAAAAAGAAATGCATTAAAAATTGAACGGGTCAAAAATTAAGCATGTATGCACTAATTTTTAATTATTTACCTTGTTGCACGAGCCGGGGCGGAAGGGATATTGACATTGGTTGAATGAAATCGAGGCGAGCACGCGAGATTTCATAGGAGTGAAACGAGGGCATGGTTTGGAAATGTTTCCAATTTTAGAGCTTTAGGCTGAGTTGACCAAGTCAGCTGCGAGAGGAAGTCGGCCAGGACTAGAGCGAATTTCAGATTCTTTAAATTGCGGTTTCGGCTTTGCAATTGGTGAAAGCTGCGCATTGCTTTGTTCATATGGCTGAATTCCTTTCCCTTTCTTAAGGTTCCCTTCTTCACCTTACGACATGGCTCCCTTTCCCGAGTTATCGTCTCGGATGCAAGAGCGATATTTGGACAACTTTCGATCGTGGGTACGGAACCACACGAGGCGAGAACAAAAGGTTTTCGAAGGCACATTACGGGATTAAATCTGTTTGGGCTTTGAAGGAGCTCATGCCGAATTGGGATCTTTTGAGAGCCGCGTCTCGGTTACAGGACGTACGGAGGAATGTGTACGGCCTTTCGTACAACGAAATCACTCCTACGTTTGAAGATTTCCGGGCCATTGCAGGAGGACACGAGGCGGAGCAGCTAGTTCTTCCGTATCTTTGGTGGCATAGGCCTTTGTTGAGAAGCTAGTGTCTTTGTTGGGTATCTCATTTGGAGAAGCATACGGGATGCGTCTGAGGATACCGATTACGTTGACATTTCGGGGCGCCCGAAAGATTTGCCGGAGGCGAGGGAGCGTCTTTTCGTGGGGCAGCGTTTGCTCATGTGCGCGATTGCTACTCTGTTCACATTCACGTCTCTGCAGGTGTGTGCCATCCTTGCTATCTATCTTGGACACAGTGGCCGGTGCGGAGTGGGGAGACATCGTGCCATTGGTCTTGGGCGAGACGTTCTGGGCATAGGCCGGATGGCGGCCGTAGCCGATACATGTGGGGAGAGTCCCGCTATGCGACCATGTGGTTGAGGAGAGGCTGCCGAGATGATGCACGAGGTGCCAATGTCTTGTGACGCTTGGTCTTTCTCGCGGCGTCCTCTGGTGATAGGGGGCAATCGAGTGAGCTGGAGCTACGGATGGCCGGACTTTGCACGCATCACTTGCGATGGTGGGTTCCCCATTGGAAGATTCTGAGACTTGTAGGACCGCTCGGGGAGGGTGCATTGATTGTCGAGAGTGCGGGCTGTCTCGAGACGTCTTTCTATATTCCATCATTGGTTACGCGGCGATGCAGTTTGGGCGAGATGCCAGCAGCCCGATGCGAGTTATCGCTACCTTTGAGGTGGGATCTCTGCGGATGGAAGATCCTTCGCGCTATTGCTTGATCACCGGTGGTGGCAATACACGTCCTTTCACTGCCCGGGGTTCTCTTTCCACGGAGAGAGAGCCTTGCATTACGTCGACCTTGATATCTGAACTGAGTACGAAGAGTGTATGGGGGAGACACAGATGGCTATCTTGTGGAGACGGAGTGGTGTTGAGTGCTTGATCACACTGGGCTCGACCTTGAGGAGGACGAAGCGAGGAGCTAACCACAGGAATCGTGCAGCGATGCCATGGCTGATTATGTGGCAAGTGCTGATCGGGGAGAGCCAATCAAAGCACTATGATGATGGCTCGAAGCGAGGCGGATCGAGGCAGAGCTAGAGAAAGGAGGCTGCGTTAGCGGCCAGCGCGAGCTTGACGGAGGCGTCGGGAAGAGTCACACGAGCCGGAGTAGAAGGCCTACGGAATATTTCTGCGAAGGTGAAGAAGCACTCGCCGGGGAAAAGGGAAGGGGAAGAAGGATGAAGGACCTAGTACGGGAAACTAGGTTGACCTTCTTTGTCCAGTATCCACCCATTGTCATTGCGAGACACATTAATTGATTAATGTTTTATTGTAGTTTTGCTAGCGTGTAGCGAGTCAAGAGTTGGCCGTGCTTGAACTCATCAAAGAATGTTTTAACCTTTATGAATTTGTAGGTTAAATGAAAAGAGTTTTTCGAAACACAAGCAATTGATGCTTATTGTATTTTTTTGTTTTTAGACCGAACCAAAGATGGCGCCTACGTTCCCCTTTTACAATTGGACTAAGGGGCTCGAGGTCACCGTAGTTCGACACTTTAGGTGAATTTGAGAAAAACAAAGACAAAAGAAGTGCGACCCTGTTTTTACCTGGATCATTAGCGGGAATGTATCCGGTTGGGTATTACTCTTTTAGCACTTTAATTTGCGAGGGACGATGTATGGGGAAGGAGAGTTGACTCGTGCTCTTCCTCAAGCGAAGTATCTGCGGAGCTTGCTTCCGTTCACGGGGTTAACGAAAGGGTTTCCGTCCAAATCTGCTAGCTTCATGGCTCCTCAGGAGAAAGATTCTTTGTACCACGAACGGTCCTATCCAGGTAGGCTCCCATTTTCCAGGGGATTGGTCTGCGTAGGAGGCTTTTCCTTTAGCACCAAGTCGCCTTCTCGATGTCTCGGATCTTGACTTTCTTGTCGAATGCTCGTGCCATTACGCTCTGGTAGGCTCGAGTGTGTTCCATGGCTTTCAATCTGCGCTCGTCGAGTAGAGCAAGTTCGTCGTGACGGCTCTTTAGCCATTCGACTTCATTGATCCCATTTTCCAAGAGGACTCAGAGGGATGGAATTTCAATTCCACGGGTAACATCGCTTCCATTCCGTAGGTAAGTGCGAACGGAGTCTCCACGTGGCGGTTCGGCGATGTTCGGTATCCCCAGAGGAGCTAGATGTAGCTTTTCGGGCCGGTCCCGACCTCTGGTGGTCATGCTTTCGATTATCATGGCGAGAGTCTTGTTGGTGCCTCTCTTGCACCATTGGTTTGTGGTCGTAAGGAGAAGACTTGTGACGTGTGACTCCTGAATTCGGTCGGTAGTTGGTCTACAATCTCCTTCAAAGAAAGTGGGTCCCATTGTCGGAGATGATCTCGTTGGGCACTCCGTATCGGCACATGATGTTCTCTCGGATGAACTCGGCCACCTTCTTAGAATTCGGTACCTTGTACGATCTGGCTTCTACCCATTTGGGTGAAGTAGTCGACTGCGACTAAAATGAACTCGTGACCAGAAATTGCTCCACTGGAGGAGTGATCTTGCCAGATAGACGTCGATTCCCCATGTGGCCGAAAGGCCCCATGGCGTAGTCATCTGCAATAAGAGTTCGTGAGGAGGGATGTGATTGAGGATTGGAGAACCATTGACTATTTGTCGCGGCTTCCGGACGAACTTGGATGCGAGTCTGTTTCCATTGATATCCAATAGTATCCACATACGGAGAATGATACGTGTGTCAATGCTCGGGCGTTCATGTGCGGACCGCAGGTTCCGTTTGTGAACTTCGTTCAGTTGGCTCGCTGGCTTTTTCTTTGTTTACACCGAAGGGAGTGGCCCTTAGTGGCGCTTCTTGGCACAACATACCCTCCAGAATGATGAAATGGGATGCCAGGCGTTTTAATGCCATCATGTTTTTGGCTTTGATCCCTTCTTTGTATTTTCCATCTTCACTTGTGAAGGAAGCTTCTCCGCT